>LPNX010883385.1:5465-141816 GCA_001517045.1 Pseudotsuga menziesii | reverse complement strand
AGTCTTACAAAGGATTCCTTGAATCCCGTCATATGTTTGTAAGCCCTACTATCTATAAGCCAATCATCACTTCCATGAGTAATGTTACCTGTGAGAGCTGATATTAGAACATATTCATCCTCGCTTGAAGAATCTTCATTTTCATATCTGGATCTCATGAGCATGATGTCTTATTTGGCCTTGACCAAGTTCTTCTTGGGAAAGGCTTCTAACCTTGTCTCCCTCTAAAACTGGAACCTCTATACTCATGTAGGTGTCCAATCCATTTTCTTCAGAGAGATCATATACTTCCAGGCTTGGAATTTGTCAACTTCCCAAATCTTGTCACCAAGCTGATGTGATATATCATATTGAAATGAGAACCTCAAATGGAAATAGCAAAGGATTAGATCTTACCGATTTGAGGTGTCCGTCCTTGTCCCGGAGTTTGCTGATCTAGGGTTTGTCGTAGAAACCCTAATTTTCAAAACTTGGAATATTTCAGATATAATTGGATAAACAGATAGATCTCTTCAAATGCAGCTGTCCAATGTACTTCTTTTCTGAAAACAGTGGAGGGAAGCTCCCGGAACAGGAAGCCCTAATTTACTGATTTCTTCTGTAGAAATTTCTGTTACTGTTTCTGTAATATATCCGAAATTAATGATCCTATATATCTGAAATTTCTTACTGAGGTAGCATCGCATGTCCTTGATCCAACAACATAGGTTTCATCAGAATTGGTTTCATCATTTGGGATTTATGATCCTTTTCCCAAGGTGACATGTTACAGAACTTTTCAAAACAGCGAAGTTGTACGGCCTGCCACGTGTCACTGGTTCATCCTATGAGTCTGATATTAGGACCACAGAAAATAAAGTCCGTTCCCTTTCTGTAACATCTTCATGAATTCCATTTGGACCTCTGTAGCCCAATATATTGCAGATCTCCCCAGGTGTCATGTTTATGGATGATTTCTGGAAGAGGCTGGAACCCTAACTTGGAGAGATCATATCTTCCAGAATATAGCGAATCCGAGGATGCCCTTTGGACAAAGTGTGCATCAGTATTTTATATTCGGCCCCTGCAATTTTCAGCTTCTGATACTTATCCAATCTCATAATATAGTGACTGTACCAAAACTTATCATTTTTAGTATTTAGGGTTTCTCCTAGCTCAGGGTCAAACTAGGGTTTGACTTTCCCAGAGATTTACTCAACCAAATTTACTGATCCAGGTCTCTAAATTTCGGTTTTGATGAGGAGAACAATCCTATTCTGGTCTCACCCAAAAATTCCTCTTCTGTAGAAAGCCCTAATTTCCGCATCAAAACTGAAAATGCTTGAAATTGAATTCCGCATCGACAGAAAGATGCACCCTTCAATGGAGAGTCATCCTATCATACTTTTGCTGAAAATCTGTGGAGGAAGATCCACAAAATAGGAAGCCCTAGTTCCTATAGCTGCACAATGTATTCTTCTCAGGTTAGCTCTAATACCATGTTAGTTTTTTTTCAACATTTAAGCTAGCATTATGATAAGATCTTTTCACTGAGAGAATAACAAGCACAACAATCACATAAGCACATCACAAGAGACAAGAGACACAAAGCTTTTAGGAGGGGAAACCATAAATGGATAAAACCCCTCAACTTCCTCTAAGATAGTATCACCACAAGATGTGATCCCAAAACAGTAAGATGACCTCCCAACACAACAACAGCCTTCTGTCTTCAGTCAAGCCAAAGATTTCCTTCTCCAAAAGTGCGCAACACTTGAGAGAGCAAGAGAGCTAAGTCACAAGTGATAAATAGAGAGACTCTCACTCTCTATTTATATTCTTCCGTTGACTTGAAGTGCACTCAACCTAATAATTACTACTCGAGCCTACACCTTAATTAGTGTATAATAACTCAAGTGCCCTAAATAGTGGGGACTTACCTAATGACTTGATATGACTTGTTTACATTATTAATCCTCCCGATCGGAACATCGGGGCATGACCACATGACTCAAATGCATAATAGAAACATCCCAGAATAAACATCGGGTTACAATAATATAAAATACATAGAAGAATACATTCCGAAGTTACATATACATCAACATAGTAAGGTTATTATCCTGATGTTTCTTATAAAGAACCCATTGTCCAGGCATCTGTATTGCAATTTTTTTATCAGGCCGGGTATGACACTGGATATTCAGAACTAGCTATTCTGGCATCTGGGACAATAAGTTATTCATACTATTGATTCCAAATTGGAATCTATGAGAAGGAGTTGTGGATGGATTTACATCTGGCATATGGACATCAAACTGAGGCTGAGGAGGAGGAGGGCCTATGACAGAAGAGTTTCCTTCTTCTTGATGTCTTAGAGACATCATTACAAGATATTTTAGGTTGAGTGCAGGGGGAAACATTTTGAATTCAATAACCCAATTTCCGATTTCCTTGAAATCTTCTTCACTCTTACCAAAATCATACTCGGGACAAGTATCAGGCTTAGATATGCTAAACTGAACAAAAGAAAGACACTTGGAATGAGAGGACTTTCTCTGATGTCCCTTCGTCGCTAAGGAAAAGACATGATCACTGACAACATGAGATTTATTCTTGAAAGTTTCAGTCTTTGTTAAAATCTCTTCTAGCATAGCTAGCCTTTTATTTGTTTTTGTAGTAGCAATTTATACTGCTATTTTTATTTATGTTGAATCATGGAAGAGATGATTCAGGAACTCAAGCTTTGTTGTTATTGTTTCTATTTTTTGTTTTTCTTCTGCCATTTTTTTTAGGAAGATGATATCTTGAGCTACATCATCAAGATTCTGCACAGTCAACTTTTGTTGCATATTACCCCAGTTTGCTAGCTTAACTTCTTCTGAGATAGTTTGATCAGGGGTTGAGGACTTATAAGGAATAAATTCTTTTTTTATCTAACCATCTATGGAGAACTATAGAAAAGGGGTCTCTGGGAGATTTCATCCTGGGATGAACGATCTTTGCCTTGATTGACAACTTCCATTCCTGTATTACTCCTAGGCAAAGAGAACATACCTAAGGTAGTTGAATCCTTGTTCTTATGATGATGGATTCTCTAAATAATTTTATGACATGCAGAACATTCCATATGCTAGCCACGATGTTCATTATCATGCAACCCAGAGAAGGATGGTTGCAGGGAAGAGGCAGAAACAAAGTTTGCTTCGGCTTGTCACCTGGCATTATTATAGGAAGCATAGGAGGTGGATCTAATTAGTGGAGGTGTAAATCTGTGGCTAAGGGCTTCGTTTGTAGAGATGATTTTAAGGAACCATAATTATTTTAAAGTGTATAAATGTTGGTGAATATTACTAATTCTTAAAACACCAACTATAAAATGATTGGCGATATTTTTCAAAAAATATTTTAATTTCCAAGGATTCTATATCGTTTATATAATAATTTGGCGATTTTTTGGGCAAAAACATTTTACCCCATCGAAATTGGGTGAAATAGGGCTTCAAAAAATTAAAAATGGCGAATCTTTTTTGGGAGAAAATATGGAAAAATAGCCCACCGAGTTAAAATTTTCCCCTAAAATTATCCCTGTTCATCTTGGATGTGAAAAGAACTAGTAGGTAAGAGGCTTAACAGAGGAAGAATTGGCTAGTCTCTCACTATTTCTTAGTTCTTTGTATTTTACTTCCCATTGTTTGGGATAGTTAATACCGGTCCAATCTAATGTAACTGGAGTAGATTGTTTAGATTTCTCATATTTGACCATGCTATGCAAGTGTGAACTCTGATGCACATGCAACCGTAGTGGGAGAATAGTATTGTTTCCAAACCTAATGACAACAACACCTTTTAATTGGATGATCTTCGATCCAGTGTCCATGTTGAAACCCTTAGGCAGGATATAGGCCTTGAGGAGATCATAGATATATGGATCCTCCAAACTAACCGAGTATTTAGGATAGATGGTGCCAAAGGCAGGTCCATCATGCAGAGGAGTAGTAAAACCGCCAATTATTGCATCGACAAAATTACGATGTCGAGTATCTATTGCTACACACATAGAGGAAACATGTAGATATGGGCGAAATAACGGCCCCAAACCAAGCTTAATAGCGCCTAAGTACACACATTTATAGCCTTGGGCATTTTCCCAATCTATTTGGCATTTTTCTATCAGATTTATGTGAACTGGTTCATCTTTATCGGTGAATGACACATCTATTGAAGACACTTTTATCTGTGTTGCAGTTTTCAAAGACCACTAGTTTAATTTATAGACATCTTTCGGGAGAATAGCAGGCAACTGCCAATTATCAGAAGGGTTTAGGTCTTGGATATGTGTAATAGAAGAATCAGAAGTGGATGCTTCATTACATAAAGATGATCTACGTTCTACCAATGAAACCTCTGTATCATTAGCTGACTCACAATCTAAGGCAACGAGTGAAACTGTATCCATTGCAGGGTCCACGATTTCCTGGAATTCTAGCTCACGTTATTCTCTGGCAACTTATGAGGATTTACTGCGCCTACCCACAGCTCTAACCTCTACGACATCAGACAACCCTATTTCAAATCCCTCATGCCCAATAATTTACTTAGCAGTCATTTCGACTTCCTACAAGACCAGTTTTAAATATTGCAAGCAGACAATACAGAAATTTAATATAGCAGATTTAGCATATATAAACATAGAAACATTCACTTATAGAAAATCCTTCACTGGCTCTAATACCAAGTGCTACCATGATCATATTTTACACTTTTATCATCCAAATTATTTATATTAGCAATGCACATTACAATTTTCTGGTAGATCGACTTCGAAGGGCAAAGATCATCACTGCGAAAACAAAATCAAACTAGTATAGACCGAATTTCTGATGCAATCTTATACCACAGAAGGCAAGCTACAGAGCATACTCTTCGACTCTACAAACATATCTCAGCACATGAGCGACTCTTAAATCGGATGATCATTAAGAGGCCTAAGGCCCTTATTTATACAATACTAGCCAGTCACCCAGTGACTCTAAACTAGCACTAACAAGTCATAAAGAGAGATTTCTAGGTGATAGTGGGACTGCACTATCATTATCTCATCCCTTCATGGTCCGAAGACATATGGGGACCCATACTTCATCATGACGAAAAAAATACTGGCCAAGACACTTTATAGATATGACCAACAAACTGATAAATATGCCCAACCAAAAAAAAAAAAAGTGAAGCATTAAAATCCGGCCCACCATGGCTTACAAAATTTTACATAAAGTAGATTCTCAATCGTATGGATCATGTGCATGGCGATAGATGAACACTTCCTTGACACCGATGTTGATTCCACCATAGCAACAATCAAATTCATCGTCTTAAAATTCATCATATGACGGATACATATTTTAAAGATGTAGTGGAGGATACATGTCAGCACCAAAACATCTCTCCACATTTGAACCGTGAAAAATTGGATTCGCCTCACAAAGGTACTCACCCTCAAATAGTGATTCGACTCAAAATTCGAGAGGGAGTTTACAGGCATGCAATTTAGCATCAATGCGGTTCCCATGATGATCACACTTGAAAAACTTTCGTTACGTAAAAATGGTATGCTCTAGATGAGTATACCTTCCTCCTTGGTGGCATAGCAAGAATTTAAACCACTGGTGGTTTTGGCCAGCCACCTCCATGTCGGCTTACAGTTGCACAATGAAATTGGCACAACAGTTTATCCAATATACACATGGGCATAATTTATCAAGTAGGAACTTTGTCCAACCTCACCAAGATTTATTTTGGAGATTACCTAGATCTCCACAAATCACAATAGACCTTTCTTCTCAACAAAATTGGAGAATCAGACTATAACATGACCATGTTAGGTTGCCTTATCCAATGTCAATATACCAGACAGGCTGGTCATTTTCCTCAATTGCAGTCTATCCAGAGTTCTTTAAAAAAATTTAGCTTTAATTGAGCATTTTCAAAGCTTCTGAACGCTGATCATTCCCATCTCTCTAAAATATGAAGCTTTAATGTTGTAGCTTGGATTTCCTTGATGAGAGTGATCTCCAAGTACTTTTCTACTTCTCTTCTGGATGCAAAATCTAGAAGCTGTCTTCTTTCATCTTCAGAGAGGGATTCATCCCACGGTTTCAAGAATAAACCATTTCTTGGTTGGTACAAGGGACGAACATGTGCTTTACCTTTATCACCACTAGGTCCAGAACTTAACGAACCAGGAGTGAACATGCTTAGATTAGGAGCTGCAGGATGTGATTTTTCTCTTGCTATCATGTCAGCCAAACAATTCAAATAACCAGGTTTATAAACAATTTCGTAATCAAAACTACTTAACCAAATAAACCACTTAAGAATTCTACTGCTGTACGGTCTACTTTATAGGCAATATTTCTTTATGGCTTGATGGATAGTTTAACTCAGCTGCATTGAATGAACCAGATCCGTAACCGCACACATTCTCCTTGCCTTCAATAAATTCGATCAACACACCACCCCAAGTGGAAGAAGAGGCATCAGTCTCTATGATTAACTGGATGGTACCCTGAGGTAAGGACAAGGCTGGCAGATTCTGGACTTTAGCTTTGATTGACTAGACTGCTAAATTCATCTTATCAGACCATCTGGGTGGATTATTTTTCAATCTCTGTTATAGGACATAAATGTCATTGGCCTGCCCTTTGTAGAATGGCCTTATGTAATTTAGGCTCCCTAGGAACCTTTGCAGCTGCACCTTATCTAGAATCTGATCAGGAAAGTGACTGAACACACTGAGGACATGTTTTTGTAGAATTACTTGTCCTTTTTGGATTTTGAGTCCAAGGAAATCTATTTTTGTCTTACCTATCTCCATTTTGCTCTAGAATAGGACTAAACCATGCTTGTAGAAAATATCATAGAATGACTATAAATGTTTAAGATGATCCTGTATATTCTTTTAACATATCAGGATGTCATCTATAAACACCAATGCCCATTTTTTATCCCTAAAAATATATTCCATTATTTTCTAGAATTCAGATGGGGCATTGTTTATTCCGAACGGCAAGACTTTCCATTGATATTCCCCAAGAGGGACAACAAACACCATTTTATAATGATCCTTTTCTTCAATGCCTATATGGTAGAAACCATACTTCAAATCAAACTTGTTGATTATGGTGCACCCAACAATTCTCTGCAACAAAGTTGCTTTATTAGGCAAAGGGTATCTTACTTTCTGAAGGATTGCATTTAGGGGCTTGTAGTTGACAACAAATCTAGGTTTACCCCTTTTAATTTCAGATTTCTTGTTTAAAAGAAAAGCATGACACACCCAAGGAATTTTGGAGGGCTCAATCAAACCTTTCTCTAGCATCTCTTTGATTTCTTTCGCACAGAAATCTCTCTCTGAAGGAGACATCAATCTGGCTGAGTCTTTCGTTGGCTTGATCTTCTGGAGTGGATCAAAGGGAAAATTTACAAAGTATTTTTCACGTTTCCAGAAGGCATTAGGACTTTCAGAACAACAATATTTGATTAGCTTAACAGATATATCAGCTAGAGATTTTTCCTTATGCATTTCTGCATAGGCAATACAACGCTCCATTTTATACAATTCTGCGACCTTGGGTTTTGTCACAAGTTTAAGCACAACAACTTTACACTTGTTTTTTTATTCAAATGATAAACAACAAGTGACGAACTAATTATTCACCGTGCAGGAAAAAAACATCTTTGACTTATCTATAGAAAATGAACTGACTCTAAGGAGAAACTCGGAACCAAGGATACAATCTTCCTTGATACTGTCCAATCTATACAAAGGTAAAACTTCAGACTTATTGGAAATCTGTATGGGGAAATATTCTACTTTACCAGTCAATGAGATGGGAGTACCTTCAATTGTTGTACCATGGTCTGTTGACTTTTCCCAGTAAAAAAAAGCAATAGCTGATCCTCTGGAAATATTTAACTGACAACCAAAGTCAATCATACAACTCAAACAATAAGACTTATATTAAGGAGGAAAAAATAAAAGATTTATAAACAGTTTAGGACCTTGGAATGATCCTAAGTTTGGATCAAGAGCAGAAGGAGAAGAGACTTCTTTCTGTTCTGGGTTCTGCATATCCTTTTCAAGATGTTTGTTGAGCTCTTCATTAGAAGACTGGTCTTTCTCAATTACCAGTATATTTAACATTTCTTTTCAGCTTTCTATCTCAGATATGCAGTATATTTAACATTACTGTTGCTTTTCTTTTATCTGGAGCCTAACCATCCTCTGTTTTTCTCTTCTATAACTCTTTCTTGACTCATGGTCATCAAGGTAGTTCCTATAAATATCAGTTGGATTATAGTGTATAGGAATATCTGAAGGCGGATCTGCTTTTCCTTTTCCTTTGCTGGATCGCTCAAGAAGACTTAAGAGTTTCTTCTTTTCTTCTTTGAGATCTCTTCTCAAGATATATTAGAAGGCAGGGATAGCAGATAATTGCAAGTCAATATCAGCCAATTGTTTTTCTATGGAGGCTTGTTGGATGAAAGAGAACATATATAAAGAGAAATAAAAAACATGTGGCTCACATCCCCCCAAATTTGCATCCAAGGATGAATCAGAGCTGGAATCTGAGTCAGATGAAGGATCAAATTTGTCAAGAGCAACATCCGAATCTAAAGCAGGTTCAGAATCGTCATTTTTGGAGTAATCTAACAAAATGATTACTTCTCCAAAAGGTGGAGGAGTATCTCCAGAACAAACACATAGATCCCACCAATGTGGATCTAACTTGGAATAGAAGGATGCAAGCCTTTATTTGTACTTCTTTTCAGGGCATTTACCAGCCCAGTGGCCTTTCTGGCCACAGATAAAGCATGTATCTGTATCCTTCCTTTTTGTTCTTATTTTGACATAACATTTCGACTGAGTTTTTTGAAACTTAGAAGGATATATTTTTTCAAAATTATAATAACCATGCTTCTTGTTATACTTGTAGGGCTTGTCAAGATGATATCGAGGGATGCTGGTATAGAATCCGCTATTCTTTTTCTTCCATTTGGAGGATTCATGCAAATGACCTTGATTGTGTGCTCCACATCCCCAATCAGGCATTCTTGCAACATCTTTCCAGAAGGATGCAGAATACATACCTTGGTGCCTCTTAAATTTTTTCCTGACTTAACGTTCAAGACAATGTTCTTTCCAAGTCTCAAGAATATAAGCATGCAGTTGCGCTAAAAACATACCTCTGAGATCGATATGCTTATCTTTCAAGAATTGTTCAGCTGCATTGGGGACATGACCAGGAAATATTCTCAGCTAATGTTTCAGATATGCTGGTCACCTGACTTACATGAAGAAACAAACAGGTTTTGCATATAGCAAAAATAATATTCACTTTTGTTTAGATCACACAATCTAGCAGACATAAAAAGGTAATCCAAATGGTCATAGTCTTCCCTATCATCATGGCCATAGAATTCCTTACTGAGACCTTGAAGGATTTGCTGGTTAGCATCATCAACAAATAGCATTTCATTTTGGGCTTCTTGTGGGAGCCATCTCCACCACTCAAATGCAAGGCCTAAAAGA
Organism: Pseudotsuga menziesii; assembly: GCA_001517045.1. Taxonomy (NCBI): domain Eukaryota; kingdom Viridiplantae; phylum Streptophyta; class Pinopsida; order Pinales; family Pinaceae; genus Pseudotsuga; species Pseudotsuga menziesii. The sequence continues at coordinate 132,245 of LPNX010883385.1, read as the reverse complement.
ACTGCAACTAATTACGTACCCAGACTTTGACCAGTAAGGTTATTATCCTGATGTTTCTTATAAAGAACCCATTGTCCAAGCATCTGTATTGCATTTTTTATATCAGCTCGGGTTTGACACTGGATATTCAGAACTGGCTATTCTAGCATCTGGGACAATAATTTATTCATACTATTGATTCCAAATTGGAATCTATGAGAAGGATCTATGGATGGATTTACATCTGGCATATGGACATCAAACTGAGGCTGAGGAGGAGGGGGGCCTATGACAGAAGAGTTGCCTTCTTCTTGATGTCTTAGAGACATCATTGCAAGATATTTTGGGTTGAGTGCAGGGGGGGATTTTTAGAGTTCAATAACCCAATTTCTTATTTCCTTGAAATATTCTTCACTCTGACCAAAATCATACTCAGGACGAGTATCATCCTCAAATATGCTAAACTGACCAAAAGAAAGACTCTTGGAATGAGAGGACTTTCTCTGATGTCCCTTTGTAACTAAGGCAAAGACATGATCACTGACAACATGATATTTCTTCTTTAAAGTTTCAGTATTTGTTAAAATATGTTCTAGCACAACTAGCCTTTTATCTATTTTTGTAGCAACAATTTCTACTGCTATTTTTATTTCTGTTGAATCATGCAAGAGATGATTCAGCAACTCTAGCTTTGTTGTTATTGTTTATATTTTTTGTTTTTATTCTGACATTTTTGTTTTTAGGAAGATGATATCTTGAGCTACATCATCAAGCTTCTGTGCAGTCAACTTTTGCTACATATTACCCCAGTTTGCTAACTTAACTTCTTCTGAGATAGTTTGATCAGGGGTTGAGGACTTATAAGATATAAATTATTTTTAATATGGACATCTATGTAGAACTGTTTAAAAGGGGTCTCTTGAAGATTTCATCCTGGGATGAACGATCTTTGCCATTGATTGACAACTTCCATTCTTGTATTACTCCTAGGAAGAGAGAACATACCTAAGGTAGGTGAATCCTTGTTCTTATGATGCTGGATTCTCTGACCAATTTTATGACATGTAGGGTATTCCGTATGCTGGCCATGATGTTCATTATCATGCAACCCAGAGAAGTATGGTTGCATGGAAGACGCAGAAACAAAGTTTGCTTTAGCTTGTCACCTGGCATTATTATAGGAAGCAGAGGAGGTGGATATGATTAGTGGAGGTGTAAATCTGCGGCTAGGGGATTTGTATGGGACATGAAAAGAACTAACAGTCCTATCAAAGGTAAGAGGCTGAGTAGAGAAGGAATTAGCTAGTATCTCACTATTTATTAGTTCTTTGTATTTTACTTCCCATTGTCTGTGAAAGTTAATGCTGGTCCAATCGAATGTAACTGGAGTAGATTGTTTAGATTTCTCAGATTACACCACATTATGAAAGTGTGAACTCTGATGCACATGTGACCGTAGTGGGGGAATAATATCATTTCCAAACCTAATGACAACATCACCTTTTAACTGGATGATCTTCGATCTAGTTTCCATGTAGAAATCCTTAGGCAGGATATAGGCTTTGATCAGATCATAGATATATGGATCCTCCAAACTAGCAGAATGTTTAGGGTAGATGGTTCCAAAGGCAGGTCCATCATGCAGAGGAGCGGTAAAAGAATTCATTTCCAAAAAATATTTCAAGGAAATAAGAAATTGGGTTATTGAATTCAAAAAATTTCCCGCTGCACTTGACCCAAAATATATTGCAATGATGTATCTAAGACATTAAGAAGAAGTTAAGCTAGGAAACTGGGGTAATATGTAGCAAAAGTTGACTGTGCAGAATCTTGATGAGGTAGCTCAACATATCATCTTCCTAAAAACACAAAGGGCAGAAGTAAAACAAAAAATAGAAACAATAATAACGAAGATTGAGTTGTTGAATCATCTCTTGCATGATTCAATAGAAATAAAAATAGTAGTAGAAATTGATGCTACAAAAACAGATAAAAGGCTAGCTGTGTTAGAAGAGCTTTTAACAAAGACTAAAACTTTAAAGAAGAAATATCATGTTGTCAGTGATCATGTCTTTGCCTTAGCTATGAAGGGACATCAGAGAAAGTCCTCTCATTCCAAGAGTCTTTCTTTTTGTCATTTTAGTGTATATGAGGATGACACTTGTCCTGAGTATGAATAAATTATTGTCCCAAATGCTAGAACAACCAATTCTTAATATCTAGTGTCAGACCTTGGCTGGTATCAAAAAAGGAATACATATGCTTGGACAATGGGTTCTTTATAAGAAACATCAGGATAATAATGTTACTGGTCAAAGTATGGGTACGCAGTTAGTTGCAGGTCTTTCAGGCCTTGCATTTGAGTGGTGGAGATGGCTCCCACAAGAAGCCCGAAACAGAATGCTATTTGGTGATGATGCTGACTAGCAGATCCTTCAAGGTCCTAGTAAGGAATTCTATGGCCCTGATGATAGGGAAGACTATGACCATTTGGATTTTCTTTTTATGTCTGCTAGATTGTGTGATCTAAAAAAAAGTGAAGATTAGTTTTGCTATATGCAAAAGCTACTAGTTTCTTTAGGTAAGTCAGGTGAACCAACATATCTGAAACATTACCTCAGAAGCTTTCCTGGTCATGTCCCCAATGCAGTTGAAAAATTCTTGAAAGATAAGCATATTGATCTCAGAGGTATTCCTTTAGCACAACTGCATGCTTATATTCTTGAGACTTGGCAAGAACGTTGTCTTGAATGCTGAGTCAGTAAAGATTTTAAGAGGCACCAAGGTATGTATTCCACATCCTTCTGCAAAGATGTTGCAAGAATGATTGATTAGGGATGTGGAGCACACAATCAATTCATTTGCATGAATCCTTCAAATGCAGCCCTCGATATCATCCTGACAAGCCCTACAAGTATAACAAGAAGCATGGTTATCATAAGTTTGAAAAAAGATATCCTTCTAAGTTTAGAAAAAATCAGTCAAAACGTTATGTCAAAAGAAGAACAGAAAGGAAGAATAAATATACATGCTTTATCTGTGGCCAGAAAGGCCACTGGGATGGTAAATGCCCTGAAAGTAAGTACAAACCAAGGCTTGCAGCCTTGTGTTCCAAGTTAGATCCACATTGGTGGGATCTATGTGTTTTTTTCTGGAGATACTCCTCCACCTTCTGGAGAAGTAATCTTTTTTCCTGATGACTTTGAAAATGATGATTCTGAACTTGCTTCAGATTTAGATGTTGCTCTTGACAAATTTGATCCTTCATCTAACTCATATTCCATCTCTGATTCAGCCTCAGATGCAAATTTGGGAGGACGTGACCACCTTATTTTGATTTCTCTTTATATATGTTCTCTTTCAGCCAACAAGCCTCCATAGAAGAACAATTGGCTGATATTGATTTTCAATTATCTTCTGTCCCTGCCTTCCAATATATCTTGAGAAGAGATCTCAAAGAAGAAAAGAAGAAACTCTTAAGGCTTCTTGAGTGAACCAGCAAAGGAAAAGGAAAAGCAGATCTGACTTCAGATATTCCTGTACACTATAATCCAACTGATATTTATAGGAACTACCCTGATGAGCATGAGTCAAGATAGAGTTATAGAAGAGACAAAGAGAAGATGCTTAGGCTCCAGATAAAACAAAAGCAACAACAGTTGAGAAAAATAGTCTCTGAGATAGAAAGATTAAAAGAAATGTTAAATATAGGGGTAATTGTGAAATACCAGTTTTCTGATGAAGAGCTCAACAAACATCTTGATCAGGGTATGTAGAACCCAAAATAGATAGAAGTCTCTTCTCCTTCTTCTCCTGATCCAAACTCAGGATCATTCGAAGGTCCTAAGCTATTTATAAATATTTTATTTTGTCCTCCTAAATATAAGTCTTATTCTTTGAGTTTTATGATTGACTCTAGTTGTCATTTAAATTTTGCCAGAGGATCAGCTATTCCTTTATTTTACTGGGAAAATTCAGTAGACCATGGTTTAGCAATTGAAGGTACTCCCGTCTCATTGAATGGTAAATTAGAATATTTCCCCATACATATTTCCAATAATTCTGAATTTTTTCCTTTGTATAGAATGGACATTATCAAGGAAGATTGTATCCTTGGTTCCGAGTTTCTCCTTAAAGTCAGTCCATTTTCTGTAGATAAGTCAAAGATATTTTCTTCCTGCACTATGAATAATCAGTTAGTCACTTCTCCTTTATCATTTGAATAAAAATCAAGTGTAAAGTTGTTGTGCCTAAACCTGTGACAAAACCCAAGGTCACAGAATTGCATAAAATGGAGCGTTGTATCGCCTATGCAGAAATGCATAAGGAAAAATCTCTAGCTGATATATCTACTAAGATAACGAAATATTGTTGTTTTGAAAGTCCTAATGCCTTTTGGAAATGTGAAAAATACTTTGTAAATTTTCCATTTGATCCACTCCAGAAGATCAAGCCAACGAAAGCCTCAGTTTGATTCATGTCTCCTTCAGAGAGAGATTTCTGTGCAAAAGAAATCAAAGAGCTGCTAGAGAAAGGTTTTACTGAGCCCTCCAAAATTCCTTGGGCATGTCGTGATTTTGTTGTAAACAAGCACTCTGAAATTAAAAGGGGTAAACTTAGATTGGTTGCCAACTACAAGTCCCTGAATGCAATCCTTCGGAAAGTAAGATACCCTTTGCCCAATAAAGCAAGTTTGTTGCAGAGAATTCCTAGGTGCACCATCTTCAAAAAGTTTGATTTGATGTCTGGCTTCTACCAGATAGGAATTGAAGCAAAGGATCATTATAAAATGGAGTTTGTTGTCCCTCATGGACAATATCAATGGAAAGTCTTTCCATTTGGAATAAACAATGCCCCATCTAAATTCCAGAAAAGAATGGAAGATATTTTTAGGGATATGAATGTTGTTGGTGTTTATAGATGACATCTTGATATGTTCAAAAAATATACAAGATCATCTTAAACATTTACAGTCATTCTATGATCTAGTCTACAAGCATGGTTTAGTGCTGTCCCAAAGCAAAATGGAGATAGGTAAGACTGAAATAGATTTCCTTGGATTCAAAATCCAAAAAGGGCAAGTAATTTGAAAAAACATGTCCTCAGTTGGTTCAATCACTTTCCTGATCAGATTCTAGATAAGGTGCAGCTGCAAAGGTTCCTATGGAGCCTAAATTACATAAGGCCATTCTACAAAGGGTAGGCCAATGACATTTATGTCCTACAACAGATATTGAAAAAGAATCCACCCAAATGGTCTGATAAGATGAATTTAGTAGTCCAATCAATCAAAGCTAAAGTCCAGAATCTCCCAACCTTGTCCTTACCTCAAGGTACCAGCCAGTTAATCATAGAGATTGACGACTCTTCTTCCACTTGGGGTGGTGTGTTGATCGAATTTATTGAAGGCAAGGAGAATGTGTGCAATTACGAATCTAGTTCGTTCAAATTAGCTGAGTTAAACTATTCGTCAAGCCACAAATAAATATTGGTTGTAAAGAAGACCATACATCATTTTATTTTATTTTTCAAACCTGTTAAATTTGTAATAAGAACAGACTTAAAGATTATGCCAGGAATCTTTAAAAACGATAACTTGATGGCTGAGAATAGGAGTAGAATTCTTAAGTGGTTTATTTGGTTAAGTAGCTTTGATTACGAAATTGTTTATAAACCTAGTTATTTGAATTGTTTGGCTAACATGCTAACAAGAGAAAAATCACAGCCTGTAGCTCCTGATCTAAGCATGTTCACTCCTGGTTTGTCAAGTTCTAGACCCATGGGTGATAAAGGTAAAGCATCTGTTCATCCCTTGTACCAGCTGAGAAATGGTTTATTCTTGAAACCATGGGATGAATCCCTCTCGGAAGATTAAAGAAGACAGCTGCTAGATTTTGCATCCAGAAGAGAAGCAAAAAAGTACTTGGAGATCAATCTCATCAAGCAAATCCAAGCTACACAATTAAAGCTTTAGATTTTAGAGAGATAGGAATGATTAGTGTTCAGAGGCTTTGTAAATGCTCAATCAAAGATAAAAAGTTGTAAATAACTCTAGATAGACAGCAATGAGGAAAGTGACCATCATGTCTGGTATGTTGACATTGGAGAAGGAAACCTAATGTGGTTGTCTTATAGTCTTATTCTCCAATTTTGTCAAGAAGAAAGGTCTATTGTGATTTGTGGAGATCCAGGTAATCTCCAGAATAAATATTGGTCATGCTGGACAGAGATCCTACTTGATAAATTCTTCTCACGTGTAGATTGGATAAACCATCGTGCCAATTTCATTGTGCACCTACAAGCCGACATGGAGGTGGCTGACCAAAACCATCAGTGGTTTAAATTCTGTCTACACCACCAAGGAGGAAGGTATACTCATCTAGAGAATACCATTTTTATAGAAAAAAAGTTTGTCAACTGTGATCATCATGGGAATCGCATTGATGCTAAATTGCATACCTGTAAACTGCCTCTCGGTCAAGTGGAATCACTATTTGAGGGTGAGTACCTTTGTGAGGCGAATCCAATTTTTCACGGTTCAGATGTGGAGAGATGTTTTAGTGCTGACCTGTATCCTACACTACCTCTTGAAGATCCATATCCATCATATGATGACTTTGAAGACAATGAATTTGACTGTTGCTATGGTGGAATCGACATCTGTGACAAGGAAGTGTGCATCTGTCGCCATGCACGTGATCCATACAATTGAGAATCTACTTTATGTAAAGTTTTGTAAGCCATGGTGTGCCAGTTTTTAATGGTCCACTTTGTTTTTTTTTTGTCAGGAATATTTATCAGTTTGTTGGTCATATCTGTAAAGTGTCTCGGCCAGTAGTTTGTCCGTCATGATGAATTCCGGGTCCCCATATGTCTTTGGACCGTGAAGGGATGAGTTATTGATAGTGCGGTCCCACTATAACCCCAGAATCTCTCTTTATGACTTGTTAGTGCCAGTTTAGAGTCACCGAGTGAGCGACTAGTATTGTATAAATAAGGGCCCCATGGTGGCCTCGGGCCTCTTAATGATCATCTGATTTTAGAGTCGCTCATGTGCTGAGCTTTGTTTGTAGAGTCGAAGAGTATGCTCTACAGCTTGCCCTCTGTGCTATAAGATTGCATCAGAAATTCAGTCTATACTAGTTTGAGTTTGTGGGCGTAGTGATGAGCTTCTCCCTCTAAAGCCGATCTACTAGAAAATTTTAATGTGCGTTGCTAATATAAATAATTTGGATGAGAAAAGCATAAAAGACAATCTTGGTATCAATTTGTAAGTATGTTGTACCTATATCATTTAAATAGTGCAAGGTTTAGGACATAGAACCTGGTATAGTATGGGAAAACAGAGAGAGAGATATATATAGTGCATAAACTCTTAAACATCTCATACCTTGGTTGCATCATCATGTTCTATTGGAATCTTCACACATTGATTACATCATCATGTTTTATTGGAATCTTCAAACATTCATATGGTGAAAAAATGTGCATAATAAATAGAGGGGTCTAAACTCTTAAACATCTCAAACATTGGTTGCATCATCATGTTTCGATTGGAATCTTCACACTTTCATATAGTGATTGAATAATTTGAAAAAAATCTAATAAAAATTTGAATATGTGAAGTGTTCCAATAAGAAATTCTTCACTTTCCATGGATATATGCACAACCCATTTTTTAATCCATTTTTGTTTTAAGAAACATCAACCTTTTTTTTCCCAATAATTTATTTTCTTCCAATTACATGTCATAATTGATCATTTTTTCAATGCTAGAAACATGATCTTTAAATGTTGAAGATACTTTTAGCATGTTTTAAGCAACATCAACCTTTTTTCCAATAATTTATTTTTTTCCGATTATGGCATGATTGATCATTTTTTCAATGCTTCAAACATGATCTTTAAATGTTGAAGATACTTTTAGCATAATTTCCCAATTTAAATTTGAGCATTATTTAAGTAAACAATCATAAACTTACATATATATGATTACAATTTTGGAATGACGTATTTATGGTTTTTTAGGATGTGGGTGAGAGAGAGGATTGACATGAAGTGTCTTCAAGAACATGTCATATGAATATTTACTTACTTATAATGACGATAGGATCATTGAATCCTCAATAATATTCTATATGTATGAGGAGATTTTAAAGATTTTGTTGTAACTAAAGATTACAGTGAGAATGTTAGACTATTAATGGTGGTAGGGGGCTTAATAATGTGGAAGATGGTGGAGACTCCAAGAAGGATGGTAGTTCAAATTGACTAGATTTTGGCTTTAAATTTATCATTTTGGGAACCGCTTTGACTTGTTTGGCTTAGAGTTCAAAAGATGACGGTAAAGTTGCTCTGGTAATGAGATTTGCCGTTTAGAGGGATGGATCTGGTAAGGTTTCGGTAAATAAACCCTTCAAGTGCAAGGTGAAATCTCTCAATGTTAAGGATGGACATATCTCAACGGTTCTAGGTCATGATGTGGATTTGGATCAAGTTGAGGGTTTGGATCAAAAGGCATTTGTAGGTAAGTTCATGGGTAAATTGGTACCATGGGCATATCTTCTTCTATGGTTGGAAAATGAGTGGAAGCCTTTGTTGGGTTATTTTCTCATCTTTCATATTATAGTGAAGGGATGTTGTTGTTTAGAATTCCACTCCAAGGGGATTTGGATTTGGTTTTATTGAATACCTAGTTATACGGACCTTCCATTTTAGTAATGAAACAATGGCACCACAATTTAAAGTTGAGATTAGAACCCTTTTATATTTAGAATATTTGTATCTGATTGCCTAGTTTCCCTTTATATTTGTGGTCTAAAGAGGTATTGAATAGTATAGTAGATAGGAGATAGTATATTTGCAAGGGTTTTGTTTCCAAAAAATCTCAAGGGTAATATCACACTCAAGGACTACGACCAAAGGAGGAGAAGTTCCTTTAATCCATCTGGATGGTGCTTCACTAGAAAATTTACAAGTTTCTCAAGGTCACGCGAGAAATGCAAGTGGTCTATCCAACAAAAATACCTCAAGTGCAGTTGATGAGGATATTAATAGACATAATAATTTTCCTTCTTCTCCTTACTAACCCTATCATATTCCTTCTAAATGTTTATGGGAAGGGGAAGGTGGGTCAAATTCTTAGGATCCTCCATATGTATTTTTTGCATCCTCCATATCTAGTTTACAATGGCTATAATTCTATGAGTGAGTCTAGTCAGATATAGATATCTCATTCTCCAATTCCCTCGAAGTATAATCTACAACCAAGAGACCTATAATAATTAGAGGCATGGGATGTAGTGGAGGGTGGTCTATCCCCTTCTTCATAGATTGGTCATAAATCCTATATTTCTAAGGAAAAATTAAAGGCTTCTCAAGAAGTACAAATTAAGAAGCAACTAACGATTGTTAGGGAACTTAGAGAAAAACTCTCTTTATGGGTTTCCAAATGATTGTCCTTTCTTTAAATATTTATGGGAACGGCGGTACACCCAAAATGTAGGTTGTTCATATGGTGTTATAATTTTACAACCCGAACATTGTATTGTTATAGGAAACAAGAGGTCACCAAGAGGTCGAGAGCTTTAGGGCACCAAGAGGTCGAGACCCTTTAGCTAATCCTTAAGAGTTGGTCTTTCTCATGTTTGGATGCTAATAGGAAATATGGAAAGGTTATTTGTACATACAATCCTAGTATTTGTGTTCATTTTTTTCACATTATTTATGTAGGAATTATGTTGGATATGGAAGCCCAAGAGCTTGAGAAGAATTTCAAAATCATTAATTTGTATTGTCCATATTTGGACAAAAAGTTTTTATGGGAAGAATTTAAATTTCAATGTTCATTCTCGATAAATAATGTAATTCTTGGTGGGGATCTAAACGTAACCTTGTCTTAAAAAAGTATATGGGGTGACTTGGCTCAACAAGATCCATTACCAAGTTATTTCTATTACATATTTGAAGATTTGGTATTTTTTGGATATAGAACCTCCTAATTTGGTTCATACTTGGAGAAATGCAAGAGGTGGTAAGGGGAGCATTTCCAAAAAAATGGATTGACTTCTCATGTCAAGTTTTGGTATCAAAGGTAGAAAGTGTTGGAACATGGGTTGGGTCCAAGGGGGTTGGACTATCAACCTATTTTAGTAAAAATAGAAACAAAAGATTCTAACTCTGTGGCCCATTTAAATTTGATCATACATGGTTTGATGATGACGAGTTTCAATTCCTAGTGTGATCCAATTGGGTGAGGATTGATTCATAATTTGGGATCTTGGTGATGGAGTAGTTCTTGACCAATTTTATTAAAGTGAAGATATTGGTAGGGATATGGGATCGAAGAAATAAAAAGGAAAGGTAGCAAGAATGTGTTAATCATGGAGGGAATCAGGAAATTGTTTCTTTCTACTAAGAGGTCAAGAGAGCTTAAAGGGATTTAGCATTATAAAAGTTTTATTATATACCATGTGTTGTTTGTTAATGTCATTTTATTTTTTGGTGAAGGATCTATTAGAGAGAATGGAAATATGTTAATTATTTTCTAGATCTTTATTGTGAAGTGGCTAGGATGATGATTAACCACCACAAGTCAATTTTGTTATTTAATAATATGGCGCCTCAGTTGGTGGAAATTATGGGTTTGTTACCACCTAAGTTGTACTTAGTGGTTTTTATTATGTGAGCTTGATGAACTGGACAAAGATAACTTGTTCGGAGTTCAGAAGACCTTTAGTAGTGCTTCTGGGAAGTGCTTGTTGTACTATATCACATGTTCATACCCCCTTGGGGAAGTTGTAATAAATGATCTAACATGATAGCATATGTAAAAGACTCATTCTCTTAGACTTTATTTGTCAATCCGATCAGCCTCGGGTGTTTTTTCACTTCGTTATTATTGGTTGTTGAATAAACGACTGATAATTTCTGAGTTTTTCACTCAATACCTCCAAAGTTGGGGTGGTTGGCTTGGCATTTAGGCCTAATGAGGTTATTAGAGTCTATGTGTCAATGTATAAACATGTTAAGCATTATTTTCGAGTCATATGAACATGTCCAAGTCCCCCTAGGTTTTTAATTTTTTAAATTTTTTCAGTGTTTTTTCCTAAAATTTATTTTTTCCAAAACTTAGGCTATTTTTTAATAGTTTAATTGGAAAAATTGGTTTTGTAATAAAAGTGGGCTCCGAAGTCAGATTCAGTCATGTAGGTGCTCATTTTCAAGCTAAGGGCACCAAGTAAACCTATAGACCCACTATTTACTAGTTTTGAGTGATTTTTCATCACTCGGGTCAGAAAGCCCCAAAAAATCAATTATCAATTATTTTAATTAATAAATTAATGAATAATGGAGCAAATCCAAAATCCTAGATCAATGGATTCTCAACTGATTTGATTGAAATCAGTCTCATCGGCACTAGATTGACTGGATCTAACAAATCCTTGATTGAAGGAGGTGATTTGGGTGGATCCATCATTGAACTTCAGCTTCCTTTATGGGGAATTTCTCCCTCCCTCTCTCCTCCACATGTGTGGGCTCATTTGGGAGCTCTGTGGTTGATGATTCACTCAGCAGGTCGATGTGTTAGCTCAATCAACCCTTCGATTGACATTTAGACTCAGTAGAAGCTCATTTTAGCTTTAGACCAGGCATTGATGGACTCTCCTTCAGCTACAATGGTCTATTTCCTTGGGATTTGTGCCCCCTCTAGGCTGGGGTTTCAATTTTGTGTATAAAGAAAGCATGGCTGCCTCCTTTCTGAGTTAGTTAGAGTTGGATTGAGGAGCCATTGCTGTTGTAATACTATGTAATATATTTTTCTTTTGGAATAAAGTGAAGCTTTGTAGGCAAGATGGTGTCATGTCACTGTATGTGTGGATGAGCATTGCCATGTTTCACTAAGGTAAACTATATCTATGTTCATAATTTGGTGATAGTTTGTGGATTCATTGCTAAGATTGATAATAAGTTAATTATAATCTTGATAGGAAAGGAGTTTGTTAATAAGTTTATTGGCCATCTCTTTCCTTTTTGATGCATGTTTAGAGATCTAGATTCAGCATGCTTCATAAGTTTATATGCATGTTATTCTGAAATCTCTATGTATGTATCAACCGGATCTCACAAGTATTTTGGAAAGTCTTTGGATTCAGTTGTAGGTTCCTAGCTTGGAGATGATGCTTATTTATTTTGATTCTTCACTCTCTCCAAAACCATTCAAAGGCACAGTCCCTCGACTTTCCACCAGAAAGCTCCACGATTGATATTCAAGGCTTCTAGCAACAAATGCTCTTCTTTTCCTCTTCCTCCTTCAAATTTTTCTAAAACCAGTCCTGTTACTTGTTTGCAGCTTTAAAATTGTTTAGATATATCAATTTCAGAGTTTATTTTACATATATCTTGCTGCCTTAAAGCTCATAAACTATATCTCATTCCTAAAAGAAATTTTACAAGCATTCTAGATCTAGTTTTAGGGAAAATTGTCATTTTTCAAGGATGTGAAAGTAGATCTAAAGCTTGTTGAATGCATGGTTGTTTCCTTAGAATATAAAAATTTATTCAGAAATTTAAGTGCTTCATATTGTCTTCCCCCAAAGAAGGCCAATATCCCAAGAAAATCTTGCTTTCCTTGGTTCCTTTTCTGCTTCTTTAAAAACTAGTTTTAACTTAGAATTTTTGGGTAAAAAGTTTGTTCATCCAAAAGTACTTTCAAAGTAATTTTGGGAATATTTAATTGTCATAATATTTATGTTTTTTAGCAGGTGTAACAGAAATGAGGAGGAGGCGCTTTTCGGAAAGCATTTTTGGACCATTCGAAACCCCTAGGGGGTCTTCGTCTTCCCAAAATTTTAAATTTTTGCAATTTGTAAATATTTGATCTCATTCCATATAAGGAACAAGTGTATTAGTTTCAGTTTTCTGATATTTTAATTGCTTCTAATAAAAATAAGAATCTCTTCGAATAGGCTCTTTCGAGCCTATTCACCATCCCCCCTGGGGGGATCTGTGTCCGTGTCATTTTTTTACTTTTTTCATATTTTTCCAATCTAGTATAGTTATAATATGTAGGGGTAGTATAATTTGACTTATAATAATTGTCATATTCCATATCTGGTGGTTTCAAAGTAATTTTAATACTTACCCCACTAGCCTCCTTTTGAGCCGAAAGGTGAAGAAAGGGTCGTGGTAGTCTAATTAGAAAATTGTGGTTTGATTATTTGTTTATGCTTCGTCTAATATCATTAATTGTTTAAATAATGATAATAACATCATTCCCTCCTTGATTCCCTGATTGAGGTCCACTTGGACCGAAAGAGGTTCCTAGAGGGTTTTCTTTTTAATAAGAACACCTCTTTTAAAATTAACTAAAAACAACAAAGGCTCTAGTGTGTATGCTTGGTACTTGGCTGCGGTTCGTCTGATTATTCAAGCTGCATCAAAAGCACTTGAGTGACTAGATTGATTATTCTTCACCTCCCAAATTGACAAACCATCAGGCGAAAATCCAACGCCTTGAACAAACTGTAAGCAGTGGCAAAATACCCAAAGGAGTGGGAACAACTGGAAAGTGACCTCGAGGTGCTGATCTCTGTCACACCCCGATGGGTGCGTTATGAACAATAGTATCTGAGACTTCGTTCCAGCCCACAAACACCTTGTGGGTAGCCGTGAAAGTTCACTTTTGGACATACTCCAAGTACCCCTCGGGTATATCTGGAGTCCCCTTTTTGCCTAAATTAATTCATTCACATTCCACATTAATTTAAAATCTACCAAGATACATTTGCAAAACATTCTTTCAAGTGCATGCAAGCACATTATTTTCTCTATTGACTTCATTTAAGTCACCGGTGATTTACTTTGATCAATTCTTTCGATTATACATATATTGAGTGTCATTACTGTGCTTATATGCTTTAAATCTTGCATCTTGTTATCTTTTGTTTCCACTGGTTAATTTCAAAACTCCTAATTAATATAACACCATCAAACTAAGTAATTAGCCTTAGTAATTTAATAGGGTATACCCCCCTTGGCTTCATTAGGAGTTACCCTGAACAGAGGAGTCAAGAATAAGGTGATAGCCTTGATTCGAGACTTTCCCCCAAGGACACACCAAGTGGCTTGAAGATTTATTCCATGTAACCCAGGTGTGTGAAAGGTGGAAAAACATTTTGGCACCGTTGCTGGGGATAAATATTTTTATTCCTGAGTATGGCTTTTGTTTTCTTCCTTTTTGTTTTTGCTTTGTTTGATGAATGCTTAGAGTAGATCTTTAATTTTCATCAGGCGACTCCACTTACCTTTTTCAGTTTTTTACAAAGAAGAGAAAAAATATTTTTGTGAGAGTTCTTAAATGTATATTTGTATTCTCACATGGAGACTCCGTTGAAGGGATCAAACCCTTGTTTGTCACAAAACTTTTTGAGATTGATTGTGTGTACATGATCCCACATAACAGTGAAATTTAAGTCTCAACTCCATTTTTCAGTTCCAAACATTCTCCATAATCACTTATTCTTGATATGGATATTAAAAGAATATAAGTTTCTGCTCGAGCTTCCTATGATTGTCCTCCCATTTATTTCTCTAGGATCCATGGCTTTCCTAATCGTCTCACTAGTGAAATGACATCTACTTCCCTTCCATGCTTTCGGGGGGATGATAATGAGCACTCAACCAGATTCCATATTATGATTTTTCTGTCACATATGAGTCAAAACAACATTGAACATGAGGATCATATGATGGAAATGTTTGCTCATTCTCTATAAGTGGATGCTTCATGTTGGCTTCATGCATGTTTTCCTAAGAAATCTATTACTTCCCTTGCAAAGTTCTTCGAAATATTTTTGAAGTAGTGGCATTATGGTGGAAATGATATTGAACCATTCAATGTTAAATCATTCATTAATACCAATTAGAGGTACTTATTTCCTTGGAAAGAGTTTCATACATAGTACCCTAAGATATCTAGTATCAACATGGTGTACAACAACCAACATTCAAAAATCCATTATGATCCCATCGAATCTGTGCATGAAGAGCCATTAATTGAAAAAATTGTTGAAGACCATCCTCATGTAACATCGACAGAGAATAGTGATGATTGGGAATGCATTCATGATTATTTTAGTGATGATGATCACGTTTGTACTCTAGATATACCTAAGGATGAAATCATTGCAGAATATTATAGTGAAACTTACGATGAAAACAGTAATGTGCATGATGGGACTCCTAATTTTTCTCCATATAATGATGATCGTCTGGAATATTTACTGCCTTGTTCCCATTTTTCTGAAGAAGATGGGTATGAAAATGATGACAAGTATAACTTGGATCATGATACAAGTGACGAAGACTCCCATATGTCTGACAAAGATGTTGAAGAGGAGTCTTGGACATTCATGGAAAATCCAATCTATGAGGAAAATAATGAACCAAAAACTTTGGATGGTTTTGTTGATTCTCCTGTCTATGGCATATATGAAGGAGAGAACATGGACCTTGTGGCCTTGGAAAATTTTGATATGGAAAAGGAGCATGCACTATATCCATATGATCAGCTCACTATCAGTAATGAAGACAAAGAAAACTTGATATCAGAATGTAATATCAGCAATGGAAAATCCATCACATCTGACATAGATGGCAGTGATGACTGTTGGAACTTTTGTGAATATATTATTAAGAATCCCATCTATTCTATATCCAGAAAGGGGAGTGTCTATTTATAAATTTGTGGAAGTCTAATCTACTATACTTCCATAGAGGGAAGCATGGATCTAGAGACCTGGAAAAATCCTAGTATGGAAGAGGAGCATTCAAAACTCTTATATGATCATTCAGAGTCATATCATTCAGCGCTATACAAAGGTATCAATAATGAAGACATTGAGAAGCAGTGTTGTGAAAAGACAGATGTGACGCAGTCAGTGGAATATCAGTCTCAACTATCATCTTCACATATGGAGTTTCCTTATGATTTGGAGCCACTTGGGGCTTATACAATGAGTTATCATCCGATAAGCTTTGATGATCAGTTTGATGGTGTACTCAATCTGCCTCATCACTTTTATTTTTATATCAACCCTATCTAGTCATGGATAGAAGTAGCTTGTGCAAGCACATACCAGTTTGGTAAGCAATTTGATGAATTATTATATTCTTATGATCTCCCATCCATCCTGCCCATTCTGGATCATCACGTAGGTTTGCATTTTCTAAATAAGGTATCCTTACGTTGGCCGGTAACCAAAGACAAGGAATTTTTTTTTATGTTAATAAAATACTTAGGTGGTTACATTGGATTTCTGATTACACTTAACCCTTTTTATATCATGCTTTGAGTAGGAAAATAAGCTCCTTGAAAGAGAGCATTTACTTTCTGCATTTCTATTGTGTACTTAGCTATAACAAAAAATTTCTTTCATTAGTTAGCTACATTTATTTTTGAATAAATAAGCTTAATGGTTCATTTGGATTTTATATAAAGTTTGTGCTACTAAGGTTTTCTTGTCAAGTTGAGATGTCTTTAGAGGATGTATAAACCAGAGATTCTAGTGTTCTCATATCCTCTCCTTGGCCTATGACCAGATCAAGCACACGCCCCACAGCTGGAGCCAGATGTTACCACCTAAGTTGTACTTAGTGGTTTTTTATCAACTGAGCCTGCTGAACCGGACAAATATAACTTGTTCGGACTTCAGAATACCTTCAGTAGTGCTTCTGGGAAGTGCATGTTGTACTATATCACATGTTCATACCCCCTTGGGGGAGTTGTAATAAATGATCTAGCGTGATAGTGTCTATAAAAGACTTGGTCTCTTAGAATTTATTTGTCAATCCAATCAGCCTAGGGTGTTTTTTCCCTTGGTTATTATTGGTTGTTGAATAAATGACTGATAATTTCTGAGTTTTTCACTCAATACCTCCAGAGTTGGGGTGGTCAGCTTGGCATTTAGGCCTAAAGAAGTTATTAGATTCTATGTGTCAATGTATAAACATGCTAGGCATTATTGTCAAGTCATATGAACATGTCTAAGTCCCCCTACATTTTTAATTTTTTTTAATTATTAAATTTTTTCAGTGTTTTTTATTAAAATTTAATTTTTCGAAAACTTAGGCTATTTTTTAATAATTTAATTGGAAAAATTGGTTTTGTAATAAAAGTGGGCTCGAAAGTCAAATTCAGTCATGAAGGTTCTCATTTTCAAGCTAAGAGCACCCAGTAAACCTATAGACCCACTATTTCCTAGTTTTGAGTGATATTCCATCAAGTCAAAAAGCCCCCAAAAAAAATTATTGATTATTTTAATTAATAAATTGATGAATATTGGAGCAAATCCAAAATCCTAGATCAGTGGATTCTCAACCAATTTGATTGAAATCAGTCTCATCGACACCAGATTGACTGGATCTGACAAATCCTTGATTGAAGGAGGTGATCTGGGTGGATCTAGAGTTGAACTTCAGCTTCCTTTATGGGGAATTTCACCCTCCCTCTCTCCTCCACACATGTGGGCTCATCTGGGAGCTCTGTGGTTAATGATTCACTCAGTAGGTCGATGTGTCAGCTCAATCATCCCCCCAATTGACATTCGGACTCAATAGAAGCTCAGTTCAGCTTCAGATCAGGCATCGATGGACTCTCCTTCAGCTGTAGTGGTCTATTTCCTAGGGATTTGCGCCCCCTCTGGGCTGGGGTTTCAATTTTTTGTATAAATAAAGCATGGCTGCCTCCTTTCCGAGTTAGTTAGAGTTGGATTGAGGAGCCATTGCTGTTGTAATACTATGTAATATCTTTTTCTATTGGAATAAAGTTAAGATTTGGAGGCAATATGGTGTCATGTTATTGTATGTGTGGATGAGCATTGCCATGTTTCACTAAGGTAACCAGTATCTATGTTCATAATTTGTTGATTGTTTATGGATTCATTTATAAGATTGATAATAAGTTTATTATAATATTTATAGGAAAGGAGTTTGTTAATAAGTTTATTGGCCATCTCTTTCCTTTTTCATGCATGTTTAGAGATCTAGATTCAACATGTTTTATAAGTTTATATGCATGTTATTCTGAAATCTCTATGTATGTATTAACTAGATCTCACAAGTATTTTGGCAAGTCTTTGGATTCAGTTGTAGGTTCCTAGCTTGGAGAGAATGCTGATATTGTTTACTTCTTCACTCTCTCCAAAACCATTCAAAGGCATAGTCCCTCGACATTCCACAGTTGATCTTCAAGGCTTCCAGCAACAAATGCTATTATTTTCCTCTTCCTCTTTCAAATTTTTCTAATATCAGTCCGGTTACTTATTTGCAGCTTTAAAATTGTTTAGATATATCAATTTCAGAGTTTATTTTACATATATCTTGCTGCATTAAATCTCATAAACTAGATCTCATTCCTAAAATAAAATTACAAGCATTCTAGATCTAGTTTTAGGGAAAATTGTCATTTTTCAAGGCTGTGAAAGTAGATCTAAAGCTTGTTGAATGCATAGTTTTTTCCTTAGAATATAAAAATTTATATTCAGAAATTTAAGTGATTCATATTGGATGCCCCTGAAGCAGCCCAAGATCCCAAGGAAATCTTGCTTTCCTTGGTTCCTTTTCCGCTTCTTTAAAAACTAGTTTTAACTTAGAATTTTTGGGTAAAACCTTTGTTCATCCAAAAGTACTTTCAAAGTAATTTTGGGCATATTTAATTGTGATAAGATTCCTGGTTTTTAGTAGTTGTAACAGAAAATAAGAGGAGGTGTTGTCCGTAAATCATTTTTGGACCAATCTAAACCCCCCAGGGGGTCTCTGTCTTCCCAAAATTTCAATTTTTTGCAATTTGTAAACCTTTGATATCATTCCATATAAGGACCAAGTGGATTAGTTTCAGTTTTTTTATATTGTAATTGCTGATAATAAAAATAAAAATCTCTTCGAATAGGATCTTTCGAGCCTATTCACGATCCCCCCTGGGGGGGTCCGCGTCCGTGTCATTTTTTTACTTTTTTTCATATTTTTCCAATCCAGTATAGTTATAATATGCAAGGGTAGTATAATTTGAATTATAATAATTTTCATATTCCATATCTTGTGTTTTCAAAGTAATTTTAATACTTACCCCACGAGCCTCCTTTTAAGTCAAAAGGTGAAGAAAGGGTCGTGGTAGTCTAATTAAAAAATTGTTGTTTTCTTATTTGTTTATGATTCATATGCTATCATTATTTGTTTTAATAATCATAATAAAATAAATCCCTCCTTGATTCCCTGATTGAGGTCCACTTGGACCGAAAGAGGTTCCTAGAGGGTTTTCTTTTTAATAAGAACACCTCTTTTAAAATTAACTAAAACCAACACAGGCTCTAGTGTGTATGCTCTGTACTTCGCTGCGGTTCATCTGATCATTCAAGCTCCATCAAAATCACTTGAGTGACTATATTGATTAGTCTTCACCTCCAAAATTGACAAACCATCAGGCAAAAATTCAACGCTTCGAACAAACTGTAAGCGGTGGAAAAATACCCAAATGAGTGGGAACAACCAAAAAGTGACCTCGAGGCGCCAATATCTGTCACACCCTGATGGGTGCATTATGAAAAATAGTCTCTAAGACTCTGTTCCAGCCCACAAACACCTTGTGGGTAGCCATGAAAGTTCACTTTTCGACATACTCCAAGTACCCCTCAGATATCTATGGAGTCCCCTTTTTGCGTAAATTAATTCATTCACATTCCACATTAATTTAAAATATAGCAAGAGACATTTGCAAAACATTCTTTCAAGCGCATGCAATCACATTATTTTCTATATTGACTCCATTTAAGGCATTGGTGATTTACTTTGATCAATTCTTTCGATTATATATATATTGAGTGTCATTACTGTGCTTATATGCTTTATATCTTCCATCTTGTTATCTTTTGTTTCCACTGGTTAATTTCAAAACTCCTAATTAATATAACACCATCACACTAAGTAATTAGCCTTAGTAATTTAATAGGGTCTACCACCCTTGCCTTCGTTAGGAGTTAGCCTGAACGGAGGAGTCAAGAACAACGTGACAACCTTGACTCAAGAATTGCCCCCAAGGACACACCGAGTGGCTTGAACATTTCTGCCACATAACCCAGGTGTGTGAAAGGCGGTAAAACAGGGTTAAGTGTTTCATTTCCATATCGGCCACTTACATAATGGTTTAAATTATTTAGTATATTTTCTTCAACTCAATGACTACATGGTGTCAGACTTAGAATGGCTTTATAAAAAAATTGACGAAAGGGTATCATGTGGGTGTTTAAGGTGGCTATCATGGGTGGATAATTTTAATTAATGGTGTTATAAAGTATTCCCATTTATTGGTTGTCTTTGGTGCATGTTACACAACCCATTTTGCACTGGATTAAACAAGAAATGTTTCACTAGGTTTCTTTGATTAGGCCAGGATCATATGATGGAATTACGTGGGTAGAATGGTCCACTCTAGCCAAGTCAATATATTATGATGGCCGAGGGATTAAGAATATATATTAATTGGTTGAAGCATTAGTAGTGAAATATATTTGGAATCTTCTGTTTAACATTGAGTATGGGGGAAAATTATGCACAATAAGTATCTATTAAATAGAGGTTCGATAGCATCCTGGATGTGTAGTGAAATAACGACAATTCGGGTCCCCAATGTTCAGAAAGATTTTCTATGTGCTTTCCCTATTATTGGTAGGTGGTTGAAATGGAAGGTAGGTTGAGGGGATTATGTGTGTTTAGGAGAATATCTATGGGTCAATGTAATTGGGAACTACATGATGTCACTTAGACTTAGAGATGAGCTTAGATCAAAAGGAATGATCTCTCTTGCATATATTGGTGTTTCAAGTATTATAAGAACATGGAATCAATAGTGGGTTACAGAACCTTTGTGGACCTAGATATGGATGAGGATTTGGATGTTGAATGGTCAAATTATATTGATCTTCTATCCTATAATGTAATTGCATTAATAAATACCGATGATATTCTTTGGTGGACTTGGAAAAAGGAGAAGGGGGTACTCATGGATAAACTTGGTTATGATGTGATATTTCATCCAACAAGGCCGTTGAAATGTTTATGGTGGTGGAAGGCCTTATGGAAGCTAATTTGTTCTCTAAAAATATGTTGGTTTAGCTGGTTTTCTATTTCTAACAAATATTTAACATGGGATAATGTGCGGAAGAGATCGTGGTAAGGGTTGAATTGTTGCACATTATGCAAAATCAAGAGGAAACTGTAAATGGATTATTTGTCTCTTGCTCTTTTATAAGTTTTGTTTTCAGTCAATGGAGGGGGTAGCTATATGAGAGACAAGACTCTTAGTCTTTTTTTCAATTCTTGCTTTCGTAATTCTGCATTGAAGGCTCATTGCTCTCTTAATACTTACTATCCTCAATAGGAAATCCGGTTGGCTCGTAATCAAGGATTTTTTGAAGATGATAGATGGGATTAGAATATAGTGGAAACTAAAATTTTGGCTACATATAATTAAGGTTACAATATTTTGGAAATTGTTAGTGC
Source organism: Pseudotsuga menziesii (assembly GCA_001517045.1). Taxonomy (NCBI): domain Eukaryota; kingdom Viridiplantae; phylum Streptophyta; class Pinopsida; order Pinales; family Pinaceae; genus Pseudotsuga; species Pseudotsuga menziesii. Next base: position 110,711 of record LPNX010883385.1, on the reverse strand, counting down.
CAGGTAGCTAATTGAACCAATTATTAATTGACAAATTCCTTAGGGATTCTTCAACAAATCCAACGAAGGGACATAGACGATATATGGTGTAGGAGCCACTCTATATCTTGTTGTAAAAAATTATTTAAAATTTAAGGTCAATGCAAGGAGGGGTACAAACTCTAGAGCTGAATAGTATGCGCTTTGGGTTCTCTGGAAGATTACTTTAACTAAAGGAGTGCATAATTTGCAAGTATGGTGGGATTCCAAGTTTGTAGTTGATTTGTTCAATAGGAATAGTCAAGTATCAAACTTGTCTTTAGCTTCTTTCTTTCCATGCACTCAAGAGGCATGCACCCTTTTTATAGATTTAAAATAGAGATTACATATTGGGATTTCAACAATATGCTCGAATTGCACTTATCCAAAGAAGCTCTTAGCCTTTAAGAAGGCTTGTTAATTGTCCAATAATTTCATGTTGGAGTTGTCTTAGTAATGTCTCTACTCTCTCCCTTTTTTATCTTAATATTCAGACCTAGGAGTCAATGAGATTTAATTTTTTATATAGGCCCGTGCCAATGTGAATTTTCAAAAATCTAGTGGAATTATGTTCAAATAGTCATGATACTAGTCTTTTGTTTGGATAATAGTTTGTTTAAAGTTGGGAAATAGTTCTTTGAGGATTTCAATATTTATTCTAATAGCTTTTGGCTAGGATCTAATCTCAAAAGGATATTATATGTATATTTTTATTTTTATTTATGAAATAATATTTGGAATAAATATGATTTATATCATTTTAATCAAGAACATTAAATTCCATAGTTAACTATTTTATTGAAAGGTCATAACCAACCATTCATATAGTATATCCTTGGTATTGAGTTTAATATTTTAGTTGTCACCCTATTTGATTTGAAGTTGGTGTATCCACTCTAAATTGTAATGTTCATTATATAAAACATGAAAGGCCTTGCGCTTCATTTCTGATTGGATTTCCCACGTTGGGTTTTCATAGCAAATATTGTGTTCCAATATTTGTCAAGTTTCTATTGTATTTCTGTTTCCGTGTCACAAAAATTAATAATATGTTTGGTGTGTTTTATCTCTTGCTAAATCACTAAAATATATAAAAACAAATAAAAAATATTCACACAATAAAGCGTAGTGACAATAGAGTAGTTGTAGTTGTAGATATATTTTGATGAGATGACCATTGCAATATACAAGGTGGTTTATAGATCATGTTGGTATGAGAGTGGGTTTATTTGGGAAATTTTGAAATTTGAGTGTAGTATATTCTTACATGAATTGGAAAGTCCAAATATAAGGAGGATGTTCACCTTGTGGTTCTTGATATCAACATGAGAAGGGCTAAAAGGAAACTAGGATACTATAAAATGGAAGGAAAGCATGGAGTAGAACCCATTGATAAAGTGGATAGAATATTTATAAATCTTTGAATCTCAAGTAGTTGACGTTTCTAGGAGCATGGACTTAGTCGTGGAATCACACGAGAAAAGGATCAACCCATTTTTTGGTATATTGAATCACATGAGGATCCAAGTGAAAAGAAGGAAGATCCAAAGCTAGAAAAAGGAAACTTCAATAACTAATATATTAGAACCTATTCAAAGTGGAACATGTTGATATCAATCCACTACTACATTTGGAGTTAGCTTTCAATGTGAAATCAATGTTACAAAAACTAGATACAAGTTTATCATAATTATCTTAAATGTCAGCTAGGTATCTAGCTAGTGGCGCCAAATTGTTAAAATGCCCCATGTTACATACACATTGCTAACATGACAAGTACAACATTACCAGTTTAGTATTTCCTCTTCATGATTATCCTAAATGCCAGCTAAGTATCCAGCTAATGATGTCAAATTGTTAAAATGTATGATGTTACATACACATTGCTAACATGACAAGTCCAAGTTTAGTATTATCTCTTTTTATTTATCATTTAATAAACATTATGGGACTAATGGATTATAATTATTTTAAAAAAATATGCACATATGGTTTCTAAATTGCTGTTACTATGGAATTTAATTGTCAACATTAGGCATGCCACATTACTGTGCACTACCGTGCTTTTTAAAAACCTGCATGTTCCATAACATCAAGTACCCAATGTTTTAATGATGTTAATTCAATGCATATATAACTCTAAAATGACATATATGAGATAATGTGGCCCTCTTCCTTCTAAGAGGTGACATATCAAGAAAATTCTCATGTGTGATATATATGCCACATAAAAAAATCAACACTGACCCTATCACATGGCATGCTACATGTTACTGTTTTGATGGCATGACACCTATCGTGTATCATATCAACAAGTATCTCCTTCAAAACACGTAGCCAATGCAAGTGTTAAACATTTGGCACACGTTGAACATTAAATTGGCATATATTAAGACATGTAACATTGATATGAATATTTAGATTAATATTTGAGTACATGGAAAAATCTTTAAAAAAATATGAAAAAACCTTTACATAATATTTGAAACTTAAAAATTGGGTTTTTCTTTTTAAAACGTTTTATATGAACATATAAAAATACATATATAAACATATAAGTAATATCTTCGTTTTCATATAGATATATGAATGTTCATAATTTATCATGAAGTGGGAATATTTTAATGAGAGCCATTACTATAGTCTTGACATATCCAATCCATATTAGTATAGTTGAGGTTTGATTTTACTTGTACACTTTGATAAAGAGATGTATTTTCATGTGTTCTTCCATTGAGTTACGTTTTATTTAGTTTTAAAAGTGAATATAATATAGAGCATAAATGCTGATTTTTTATAAGGAAAATGATTATAAGTATTAATAAATGTGAAGGTGTATCACTATGTTAGTGTGGATATATTTTGCAATGAAAATGAATATAATTATTAGAGTATGTAAAGGTATATCACTAAGTTAGTATGAAGATACCTTGTAATGAAAGTGAATATGATTATTAAAATATGTAAAGGTATATCACTATATTACCATGGATATATTTTGGATTGTGGCCTACGTTTGAGTATATCTGTAAAGAATGCATTGATGCTTGTGTTTTTAAATCAATTATTTTCTATGCTTAGGAATTTATGTTTATAGATTTTGGATCTCGTTGTTGTTTGGTAAATGATATTTGTTGCGGCTTATGGATATATAATGAGTATAAATTATGATCTCATAGTTGATGGGTGGTAGAACCGAAGTACTAAATCTAGACCATGTATGTTAGCATTTCCCAATGCTGTCGGTTGGACTTAGAATGCATTTGGATTAGTATTAGTTATTGTTCCACAGTTGTTAAAAAGTATAAACGAGGACTGACCTCTTGTAGTTTTGGGATTATGTTTTACGTGAAAAGGTTTTCTATTTAAAATAGAAAACCTTACTAAGAGGGAAGATAGTAATTGGAGAGTATTCTTGGTGGAAGAGTTTTGAGGTAAAGAAAATGGCAGTGGTTGTGCCATGAAATTGTAAATATTCTCTTGATAAAATAATATAATACTAACAAACTTTGGTGGATGTAGCCTCATGGATGGGGTGAACCACGTACATATGATGTCTCTCTTTTTGCTCTATGTTTTATGTTTGTACATACTCATTTTTCATGATGGTATTTATTGAATGGATGATGGACAATAAATGATTTATGATACATTTTCTATATTGGTACAATAGGCTATGAAGCACATTTGCAAGCATACCGTTAAAGTATATTTCCTGTAGAAAGGTTACTTGGATAGCTAAATGACTCAATACCTCTTGTTTGACATTTTGAGTTCAAGATAAATAACTAATATCTTGATTTAAAAAGGTAAGTAATTAATAATTTGTAAGATCTTCCTACCATGGTATTAGATTTGGGTAAAGTGCTATTAGTATTTACAATTATGTGATTTCACACTCTCAAGAGATTAACATGGTTGACTTCTTGGTTGTAGTAAAAGCGAAAAACATTTACCCCATTTTCCTAGTAGTTACAATGAGGATATTCGGGTATGTTACAAACAGTATCAAAGCTTAAGTTTCAACACTTCGGCCTTTATGGGCAGATTGCAAATCAGAAGGTACAAGTTGGATGAAATAAAGATTAAGTGGTTATAGATAACATAAAGCAATAAGGTAAATATCGGGGAAGACTTGCCCTCTCGTACTACGAGTCGTTTGTATTCTAAGGGATGAACTATAAGTATATAAGTAATCCATGTTGAACTCACTAATGTGATCATCAGAATGTAGATTAAGGCAAGAAGAAAATAAAATAAATATTTATTTTATATATGTCTTTCTCCTTGTCATGATGAATGCACAATAAGTTTTGAAATTCATTTAGTAGGAGATGCAATTACGAAGGTGAACTAACCTTGCAGCTTTTGCGTGATAGGAAGTAAATGAGGGGTGCAAAGTTTGTTCAAGAAACCTATGGATGAACGAGGATTATGCTCAAACTAGAGTGACCAATTGGTCATCTAAAACAAGATAAGTACCATTTTCGGGTTTTGAGTATAAACATGATTATTATAAAGATAAATTTGGTTAGCATTATAAAAAAGGACCCTAAAATATTGTTAAATGTGTAGTGCATAGATTCATTACAATATAGTGGTATGGACTACTAGATACTATGTTATCCTTTGGGAATTTGAAAGGAATAACTTAGATTCCAATTAAACTAATACAAGGAAAACCCCAAGAAGAAGGATCTAGACGTTATACCCATGAAAAAATTTGTAAAAAAATTAAAGAGGACAACCATTCTTTGTTAGTCATATGACCTATATATTCTATCCCAAATACCTGCATGAGAACCCGCGACAATTTTTAGGTGTCATATTAAAGGGAAACTTTGTGTCATTAGAAAAATGCCTTTTGTCATAATACATGTTTATTACATTAGTAGGAAAAGCATGGTAATAATGATGTATATTTACTATAGACATTAAACATTGATTGATATGAATTGCGGTTACAATTCCAAAGTGTCCTTGATGTTTTATGAAGCATCAACTTAACTTTCAATGCTAAGTGATCACACTTCTTTTTTCAGATGTGATTAAAATGTTGATTTAAAACATAGTAAAAGATCTTGTTAGAAGCACTAACTATATGTATAGACAAGCATTGAAAAGTCAGAACACTAGATGGATGACTAGTTAATATTTCGTTTGAAGAAAATATTGACACATTTTGCTGTATGTTATTGGTAAAGGATTAATGGTGTTGTAAAAGTAAGTGACCATATAGACCATATTTGGAATTGATTATTAGAGTTAAAACCACTTATTTGTAAGTGGCGAGTTTAGTTTTATTAACTTGGTATGGGTATATAATTATATGAAAAACTAAGAGAAAGTCTTCTACGACTAAAATTTTCACCTTATGACAATGTTATTGAATGTTGCACTTACATATAGTTTTGGATACAATTAGTATTTTCTATGACGTTATGAAAAACAAGAACATTGGAATTGTTCATTGTTGTAGATGAGTTTTAACAAAGGAATGTCACTTGGAAAGTTGGGTAATGACGATAGAGGAATAGGGTGATTCAAATCATTATATTGCACTTATGAATTTTAATTAGGCGAGAAAACGACTTCTTATGACTATTGAATAAAGATAACATATAAAGTTGATTGAAATTGTTTATTGGTGGGAACCATTACTTGAAATATTAATTCTTATAAAATTTGATATTGTGACTAACTATTCATGGCAAAGTACAGGCATCACAGACTTGGTTATGGCAATAATATAGAGATCCATGATGGGAGCCAAAGTTCCATGAAAAAAAGCAACCAAATGATGTGAGAGACATTTGGCACATGTGAAACTAAAAAAGAAGAATGTACAGAAGGTACAAGTTTTCCCTTAGCCAGCTAAGCACCAGTATGCCTCTATGGGGACGCCCAGGTGTAAGACATCTGGTTATAATTCTTTCCACATGAATTTACACTATAAGAGACTATCACTAGAGTAGGGGTTCCGTGAAGAAACTCCAGGTATCATGGTGTTTGGGAAAGGAAGCACTTGAGCTCGGTGAAGCACCCTGATTAGCACAAGTAGGGTAGTAGATATGCTTGAGAAGGGGTATCATCGTCGTGTTGGGTATCTTGGATTAGCACTTGGAGTACTATTGGCACTGTGTTTGTTTGAAGCACCCTGAATAACACAGGTAGGAGATATGCCCGAGAAGGGGTATCGTCCTCGTGTTGGGTAGATTGGATTAGTACTTGGATTACTTTCGACACTGTGTTTTTTTGGATAGAAGGAATTTTAATAATACTTGTAAAAGTATATGCATTTTCATTCCTATGAGGCTTGCAAAAAGCACAAAATATTGAAAACGATTAAAGCAAAGCTCGAAGACATCACAAAGAATGCAGAAGCAAGCAATAAGAACCCAAAGGGAAGTAAGCACAAAATATTGGTCGGATACGTAACAGCGAGGACGGTGTTACTTCTAAGGGGGTAGTATGTAACATCCCCTCAGAAGACGATTGAAAAACATGCAGAGTAAGTAAAAAGCTAAGATAAAATTTCTTTTATCTACTAAAAGTAATGAGTAAGTAAAANTATATATATATATATATATATATATATATATATATATATAAAAGTGATATCTTTGTTTTCACATACAAAATATTGCAACTTAATAATTGGGTTTTTTTCTCTTTAAACATTTTCTATGAACATATATGAATATATATATATATATATATATATATATATGATATCTTTGTTTTCATATACATATATGAATGTTCATAATTTATCATGAAGTGGGAATAGTTTAATGAGAACCATTACTATATTCTTGAGATATCCAATCCATATAAGTATAGTTGAGGTTTGATTTTACTTGTACACTTTCATAAAGAGATGTAATTTCATGTGCTCTTCCTTTGAGTTATGTCTTATTTAGTTTTAAAAGTGAATATGATATAGAGCATAAATGTCGATCTCTTGTAAGGAAAATGATTATAAGTATTAGTATATGCAAAGGTGTATCACTATGTTAGTGTGGATATATCTTGTAATGAAAGTGAATTTAATTATTAAAGTATGTAAAGGTGTATCACTATGTTAGCATGGTTATATCTTGTAATGAAACTGAATATGATTATTAAAATATGTAAAGGTATATCACTATATTAGCATGGATGTATTTTGGATTGTGGCCTGCGTTTGAGTATATCTGTAAAGAATGCATTGATGCTTTTGTTTTTAAATCAATGATTGTCTACGCTTATGAATTTATGTTTATAGATTTTGGATCTCATTGTTGTTTGGTAAATGATATTTGTTGCAGCTTATGGATATATAATGAGTATAAATTATGATTTCATAGTTGATCGGTGGTAGAACCATGCCTGCGAAGTACTAAATCTGGGCCATGTATGTTAGCAGTTCTCAATGCTGTCGGTTGGAGTTAGAATGCATTTGGATCAGTATTAGTTATTGTTCCATAGTTGTTAAAAACTATAAAACAGGATTGACCTCTTGTAGTTTTAGAATTATGTTTTACGTGAAAAGGTTTTCTATTTAAATAGAAAACCTTACTAAGAGGGAACGTAGTAATTCAAGAGTATTCTCAGTGGAAGAGTTTTGAGGTAAAGAAAATGGCACTCGTTGTGCCACAAAATTGTAAATTTTCTCTTGATAAAATAATATAAGACCAACAAACTTTGGTGGATGTAGCCTCATGGATGGGGTGAACCACGTACATATGATGTTTCTCTTTTTGAGCTATGTTTTATGTTTGTACATACTCATTTTTCATGATGGTATTTATTGTATGGATGATGCACAATAAATGATTTATGATACATTTTCTATATTGGTACAATAGGCCATGAAACAGATTTGCAAGCATACCGTTAAAGTAAATTCCCTGTAGAAAGGTTACTTGGATAGCTAAATGAATCAATACCTCTTGTTTGACATTTTGAATTCAAGATAAAGAACTAATATCTTGATTTAAAGGTAAGTAATTAATAATTTCTAAGATATTTCTACCATGGTATTAGATTTGGGTAAAGTGTTATTAGTATTTAAAATTATGTGATTTCACACTCTCAAGAGATTAACATGGTTGAGTTGTTGGTTATAGTAAAAGCGAAAAAAAAATTACCCCGTTTTCCCAGAAGTTACAATGAGGAAAACCGGGTATGTTACAAATGGTATTAGAGCTCAACTTGCAACACTTGGGAATTTATGGGAGGACCAGAAATCAAAACACAAATCAGAAGGTACAAGTTGGATAAAATAATGATTTGGTGGTTACAGATAATAGAAAGCAATAAGGTAAATATCGGGGAAGACTTTCCCTCTCGCACTATGAGTCGTTTGTATTCTAAGGGATGAACTGTAAGTAGATAGCTAATCCATGTTGAACTCACTAATGTGACCATTAGAATGCAGATTAAAGAAAGTTGAAAATAAAATAATTATTTATTTTATATATGTTTTTCTCCTTGTAATGATGAATGCACGATAAGTTTTGGAATTCATTTAGTAGGAGATGCAAGGACGAAGGTGAACTAACCTTGCATCTTTTGCGTGATAGGAAATAAATGAGGGGTGCAAAGTTCCTTCAAGAAACCTATGGATGAACAAGGATTATGCTGAAACTAGAGTGACTAGTTGGTCATTTAAAACAAGATAAGTACCATTTTCAGGTATTGAGTATAAACATCATTACTATAAAGATAAATTTTCTTAGCATTATCAAAAAGGGCCGCTAGAATATTGTTAAATGTGTAGTGCATAGATTCATTACAATATAGTGTTGTGGACTACTAGATACTATGTTATCCTTTGGGAATTTGAAAGGAATAACTTAGATTCCAATTAAACTAATACAAGGAAAACCCTAAGAAGACGGATCTAGATGTTATACCCACGAAAAACATTGAAAAAACATTAAAGAGGACAACCAAGGCTTCGTTAGTCATATGACCTATAGTTTGTATCCCAAATACCCGCATGAGAACATGTGACAATTTTGAGGTGTCATATTAAAGGGAAATTATGTGTCATTAGAAAAATGCATTTTGTCATAATACATGTTTTCTACATTAGTAGGAAAAGCATGGCATTAATGATTTATATTTACTACAGACATTAAACATTGATTAATAGAAATTGTGGTTACAATTTCAAAGTGTAGTTGATGTTTTATGAAGCGTCTCCTTAACTTTGAATGCTAAGTGATAACACTTCCGTTTTTCAGATATGATTAAAATGTTGATTGAAAACATAGTAAAAGATCTTGTTAGAAGCACTAACTGTATGTATAGACAAGCATTGAAAATTTAGGACAATAGATGGATGACTACTTAATATTTAGTTTGAAGAGAATATTGATCCATTTTGCTATATGTTATTGGTAAAGGATTAATGGTGTTCTAAACGTAAGTGACCAAATAGAACATATTTGGAATTGATTATTAGAGTTAAAACCACTTATGGTTAAGTGGCGAGTTTAGTCTTATTAACTTGGTATGGGTATATAATTATATGAAAAACTAAGAGAAAGTCTTCTACGGCTAAATTTTTCACCTTATGCCTATGTTATGAAATGTTGTGCTAACAAATAGTTTTGGATACAATTATTATTTTCTATGACATTATGAAAAACGAGAACATCGGAATTGTTCATTGTTGTAGATGATTTTTAACAAAGGAAGCTTACTTGGAAAGTTGGGTAAAGATGATAGAGGAATGGGGTGATTCAAATCATTATATTGCAATTATGAATTTTAATTAGGCAAGAAAACGACTGCTTATGCCTATTGAATAAAGATAACATATAAAGTTGATTGAAATTGTTTATCGGTGGGAACTGTTACCTGAAAGATTAATTCTTATACAATTTTATATTGTGACTAACTATTCATGGCGAAGTGTAGGCATCACGGACTTGGTTATGGAAATAATATAGAGAGCCATGATGGGAACCAAATTTCCATGACTGCACGCAACCTAATGACATGAGATGCATTTGGCACATGTGAAACTGAAAAAGAAGAATGTATAGGAGGTACATGTTTCCCCTTAGCCACATAAGCATCGGTATGCCTCTATGGGGATGCCCAGGTGTAAGACATCTAGTTAGACTTCTTTCCGCATGAATTTACTTTGTAAGAGACTATCATGAGAGTAGGGGCTTCATGAAGAACCTCTAGATATCATGGTGTTTAGGAAAGGAAGCGCTTGAGCTTAGTGAAGCACCTTGAATAACATAGGTAGGATATATCCCTGAGAAGGGGTATCGTCCTCATGTTGGGTAGCTTGGATTAGTACTTGGATTATTGTCGACACTGTGTTTGTTTGAAGCACCCTAAATAGAATAGGTAGCAGATATGCCTGAGAAGGGGTATCGTCCTCGTGTTGAGTAGCTTGGATTAGTACTTGGAGTACTGTTGACACTGTGTTTGTTTGGATAGAAGGAATTTTAATAATACTTGTAAAAGCATATGCATTTTTGTTCCTATGAGGCTTGTAGAAAGCACAAAATATTGAAAACGATGAAAGAAAAGATCGAAGACATCACAAAGAATGCAGGAGAAAGCAATAAGAACTTGAAGGGAAGTGAACACAAAATATTGGTTGGATACATAACACCGAGGATGGTGTTACTTCTAAAGGGAAAAGTATGTAACATCCCCTCAGAAGACGACTGGAAAACATGCAGAGTAAGTAAAAAGGTCAGATAATTTTTTTTTATCTACTAAAAATAATCGGAGTAAGTAAAAATGTTTTGTTTGAGCACTTATGAATATATATATATATATATATATATAAGTTAATATTTGCGTACATGCAAAAATCTTTAAAAAAAATATGGAGGACCCTTTACGGAATATTAAAGCTTAATAATTGGGTTTTTTTTTAAAAACATTTTATATGAACATATATGAATACATATATATATAAAAGTAATATTTTCGTTTTCATATACATATATTAATGTTCATAATTTATCATGCAGTTAGAATATTTTAATGAGAACCATTACTATATTCTTAAGATATCCCATCCATATTAGCATAGTTGACGTTTGATTTTACTTGTACACTTCCATAAGGAGATGTACCTTCATGTGCTCTTCCCTTGAGTTATGTCTTATTTAGTTTTAAAAGTGAATATGATATAGAGCATAAATGTCAATATCCTGTAAGAAAAATGATTATAATTATTAATATATACAAAAGTGTATCACTATGTTAGTGTGGATAGATCTTGTAATGAAAGTGAATTTAATTATTAAAGTATGTAAAGGTGTATCACTATGTTAGTATGGATATATCTTGTAATGAAAATGAATATGATTATTAAATTATGTAAAGGTATATCACTATAGTAGCATGGATGTATTTTGTATTGTGGCCTATGATCGAGTATATCTATAAAGAATGCATTTATGTTTTTTTTTTAAATCAATCATTGTCTACGCTTATTAGTTTATGTTTATAGATTTTGGATCTCATTGTTGTTTGGTAAATGCTATTTGTTGTGGCCTATGGATATATAATGAGTATAAATTATGATCTCATAGTTGATGGGTGGTAGAACCATGCCTTCAAAGTACTAAATCTGGACCACATATGTTAGCAATTCCTAATGCTATTGGCTGGACTTAGAATGCATTTGGAATAGTATTAGTTATTGTTCCATAGTTGTTAAAAAGTATAAACCAAGAGTGACCTCTTGTAGTTTTGGGATTATGTTTTATGTGAAAATGTTTTCTATTTAAATAGAAAACCATACTAAGAGGGAACATAGTTATTGGAGAGTATTCTCGGTGGAAGATTTTTGAGGTAAAGAAGATGGTAGTGGTCGTGCTACGAAATTGTAAATATTATCTTGATAAAATAATATATGACTAACAAACTTTGGTGGATGTAGCACCATGGATGGGGTGAACCACGTACATATGATGTCTCTCTTTTTGAGCTATGTTTTATGTTTGTACATACTCATTTTTCATGATGGTATTTATTGTATGGATGATGAAAAATAAATGATTTATGATACATTTTATATATTGATACAATAGGCTATGAAACACATTTGCAAGCATACCATTAAGGTATATTTCCTGTAGAAAGGTTACTTGGATAGCTAAATGACTCAATACCTCTTGTTTGACATTTTGAGTTCAAGATAAAGAACTAATATCTTGATTTAAAGTTAAGTAATTAATAAATTGTAAGATCTTCCTACCATGGTATTAGATTTGGGTAAAGTGCTATTAGTATTTACAATTATGTGATTTCACACTCTCAAGAGATTAACATGGTTGACTTGTTGGCTATAGTAAAAGCAAAAAAAAATTATCCCATTTTCCCAGAAGTTACAATAAGGAAATCCAGGTATGTTAGAAATGCCTATCAGAGATCAAGTTGCAACACTTGGGTCTTTATGGGCGGACCGTAAATCAAAATGCAAATCAGAAGGTACAAGTTGGATGAAATAAAAATTGGGTGGATACCGATAACAGAAAGCAAAAAGGTAAATATCAGGGAATACTTTCCCTCTTGTACTACGGGTCATTTGTATTCTAAGGGATTAATTGTAAGTATATAACTAATTCGTGTTGAACTCCCTAATGTGACCATTAGAATGCAAATTAAAGCAAGTAGAAAATAAAATAATTATTTATTTTATATATTTCTTTCTCCTTGTCATGATGAATACACGATAATTTTTTAAATTCATTTATTAGGAGATGCAATGATGAAGGTGAACTAACCTTGCAACTTTTGTGTTATAGGAAGTAAATGAGGGGTGCAAAGTTCATTCGAGAAACCTATGGATGACCGAGGATTATGCTCAAACTAGAGTGACCAGTTGGTCATCTAAAACAAGATAAGTATCATTTTTGGGTTTTTAGTATAAACATGATTATTAGAAAGATAAATTTGGTTAGCATTATCAAAAAGGGCACTAGAATATTGTTAAATGCGTAGTGCATAGATTCATTACAATATATTTTTGTGGAATACTAGATACAATGTTATCCTTTGGGAATTTGAAAGGAATAACTTATATGCCAGTTAAACTAATACAAGGAAAACCATAAGAAGAAGTATCTACATGTTATACCCATGAAAAAATTTGTAAAAACATTAAAGAGGAAAACCATTCTTTGTTAGTCATATGACCTATCTCTTGTATCCCAATACCCGGATGAGAACCCATAACAATTTTGAGGTGTCATATTAAAGGGAAACTCCGTGTCATTAGAAAAATGCATTTTGTCATAATACATGTTCATTATATTAGTAGAAAAAGCATGGTATTAATGATGCATATTTACTACAGACATTAAACATTGACTAATAGAAATTTTGGTTACAATTTCAAAGTGTCGCTGATGTTTTATGAAGCATCTCCTTAACTTTCAATGCTAAGTGATAACACTTCTTTTTTCAGATGTTATTAAAATGTTGATTGAAAACATAGTAAAATATCTTGTTAGAATCACTCACTATATGTAGACAATAGATAGATGACTACTTAATATTTAGTCTGAAGAAAATATTGACCCATTTTGTTGTATGTTATTGGTAAAGGATTAATGGTGTTGTAAAAGTAAGTGACCAAATAGAACATATTTGGAATTGATTATTAGAATTAAAACCAGTTTTGGGTAAGTGGTGAGTTTAGTATTATTAACTTGGTATGGGTATATAATTATATGAAAAACTAAGATAAAGTCTTCTACGACTAAAATTCTCACCTTATGACTATGTTATGAAATGTTGCGCTAAGAAATAGTTTTGGATACAATTAGTATTTTCTATGACATTATGAAAAATGAGAACATCAGAATTGTTCATTGTTGTAGATGAGTTTTAACAAAGGAAGCTCACTTGGAAAGTTGCGTAACGATGATAGAGGAATGGGGTGATTCAAATCATTATATTGCTCTTATGAATTTTAATTAGGAAAGAAAACCACTGCTTATGCCTATTGAATAAAAATAGCATATAAAGTTGATTGAAATTTTTTATTGGTGGGAACCATTACCTGAATTATTAATTCTTATACAATTTGATTTTGTGACTAACTATTCATGGCGAAGTGCAGGCATCATGGACTTGGTTATGGAAATAATATAGAGAGCCATGATGGGAACCAAAGTTCCATGACTACAAGAAACCAAATGACATGAGAGACATTTGGCACATGGGAAACTAAAAAAGAAGAATGTACAGGAGGTACATGTTCCCCCTCACCCAGCTAAGCACTAGTATGCCTCTATGGGGACGCTCAGGTGTAAGACATCTGGTTAGACTTCTTTCCGCATGAATTTATGTTGTAATAGACTATCACAAGAGTAGGGGCTCCGAGAAGAACCTTCGGGTATCATGATGTTTGGGAAAATAAGAGCTTGAGCTCGATGAAGCACCCTGAATAACACAGGTAGGAGATATGCCTGAGAATGGGGTATAGTCTTCGTGTTGCGTATCTCGGATTAGTATTTGGATTACTGTCAGCACTGTGTTTGTTTGAAGCACCCTGAATAACACAAGTAGGAGATATGGATGAGAAGTGGTATCGTCGTCGTGTTGGGTAGCTTGGATTAGTACTTGGAGTAATTTCTGCACTGTGTTTGTTTGGATAGAAGGCATGTTAATAATACTTGTAAAAGTATATACATTTTCATTCCTATGAGGCTTGCATAGAGCACAAAAGATTGAAAATGATCAAAGCAAAGCTCGAAGACATCGCAAAGAATGCAGAAGAAAACAATAAGAACCTGAAGGAAAGTGAACACAAAATGTTGGTCAGATATGTAACACCGAGGATGGTGTTACTTCTAAGAGGTAAAGTATGTAACATCCCCTCAGAAGACAACTGAAAAACATGCAGAATAAGTAAAAAGGTAAAATAAATTTATTTTATCCACTAAAATTAATGAGTAATTAAAAATATTTTGTTTGAACACTTATGAATATATATATATATATGGGTTAATATTTCCGTACATGGAAAATTCTTTAAAAGAAACATGGAGAACCCTTTACGGAATATTGAAACTTAATAATTGGCTTTTTCTTTTTAAAACGTTTTGTATGAACATATATGAATACATATATAAACGTATATATATGAATATATAAGTAATATCTTCATTTTCATATACATATAGGAATGTTGATAATTTATCATGAAGTGGGAATATTTTAATGAGAACCATTACTATATTCTTGAGATATCCAATCCATATTAGTATAGTTGAGGTTTGATTTTACTTGTAGATTTCCATAAAGAGATGTACTTTAACGTGATCTTCCCTTGAGTTATGTCTTATTTAGATTTAAAAGTGAATATGATATAGAGCATAAATGTTGATTTCTTGTGAGGAAAAATTATTATAAGTATTAATATATGTAAAGGTGTATCACTATGTTAATGTGGATATATCTTGTAATGAAAGTGAATATAATTATTAAAGTATGTAAAGGTGTATCACTATGTTAGTATGGATATATCTTGTAATGAAAGTGAATATGATTATTAAAATATGTAAAGGTATATTACTATATTACTATGGATGTATTTTGGATTGTGGCCTGCGTTTGAGTATATCTATAAAGAATGCTTTGATGCTTGCATTTTAAAATCAATCATTGTCTACACTTATGAATTTATGTTTATATATTTTGGATCTCATTGTTGTTTGGTAAATGATATTTGTTGTGTCTTATGGATATATAATGAGTATAAATTATGATCTCATAGTTGATGGGTGGTAGAACCATGCCTACGAAGTACTAAATCTAGACCGTGTATGTTAGCAATTCCCAATGCTGTTGGTTGGAATTATAATACATTTGGATTAGTATTAGTTATTTTTCCATAGTTGTTAAAAAGTATAAACCAGGAGTCACCTCTTGTAGTTTTGGGATTATGTTTTACGTGAAAAGGTTTTCTATTGAAATAGAAAACCTTACTAAGAGGGAACATAGTAATTGGAGAGTATTCTCAGTGGAAGAGTTTTGAGGTAAAAAAAGGGCAGTTGTTGTGCCACGAAATTGTAAATCTTCTCTTGATAAAATAATATAAGACTAACAAACTTTGGTGGATGTAGCCTCATGGATGGGGTGAACCACGTACATATGATGTCTCTCTTTTTTCTCTATGTTTTATGTTTGTACATACTCATTTTTCATGATGGTATTTATTGTATGGATGATGCACAATAAATGATTTATGATACATTTTCTATTTTGGTACAATAGGCTATGAAACACATTTGCAAGCATACTATTAAAGTATATTTCCTGGAGAAAGGTTAGTTGGATCGGTAAATCGCTCAATACCTGTTGTTTGACATTTTTAGTTCAAGATAAAGAACTAATATCTTGATTTAAAGGTAAGTAATTAATACTTTGTAAGATCTTCCTACAATGGTATTAGATTTGGGTAAAGTGCTATTATTATTTACAATTGTGTGATTTCACACTCTCAAGAAATTAACATGGTTGACTTGTTGGTTATAGTAAAAGAGAAAAAAAATTACCCCATTTTCCTAGAAGTTACAATGAGGAAATCTAGATATGTTACAATAATGGAGCCATTGCCAATGCTTATGTAATTTTATATTCACAAGAATAAAAATTGCATCATGATTATTCATATAAATTTTCTTTTTAAACAAAACATACGACAAGCTGAAAATAACAAATCCATGGGAAAAACTTAACTAATATAAAAAATTACAATAAATACCTTTCCCATGAACCTACAAGAAACAATCTGCAAAAATGTTCAAAACCTGCTAGTCAAAAAAGCGGGAACACACTTATTTTTCAAAGGGAATGCATATTGTTCCATCTATAAATGCTTCCATCACCATACTAATAACAAATACTAAACTAATCAGACTATTCACACAATACATATACATCACTATTAGTAATATTCAATGACTTTATTACGAAATATCCATGAATCAAAATGGATAAAAATGTATGGAAGTGTTTTCAAATAACTTAAAATTATCTCGTTTATATCCATAGTAGAAAATTCCACCTCCACCCTAAGAAATGTAAAGGAATGTGAGGAAAGTTTCCAATCCTTTTAGGTTATAAATAGGACTCATGTGTCCTCTCTCAAGGTATATGCCTAAATAACCTACATTATCTATATTTGTCAAGATAGAATCCTAAAGTACTATATTTTCTATTCATTTTACTCTTGTTTACAAACTGAGGTGGCAACATGATGCAAACCCCTAACACCACTTGTAAACAACATTACATCTTACATAGGGAAACAAAAGGAGAGGGTTTGTTTTTTTATATATATTTTTTAAGTTTCATGTCTGTATGTCTCCAAATTTCATACAAGTGGGTGTCAATGCTATAATTTTCATGAAAATTAAAATCCAAAATAAGTGATGAAACTCAAATTTGCTTGTAACCGGGTATGCAACTTGGTATCTCAAGTGTATGATTCCAAATATATAAGATGAAATAATTGAACTTATTAATATTAGCTTCATCATGCTATAGAGGAAAAAAAATGATAGGAAGTGCATTTTCTTTGGGCATATTTAACTGTAATGTACATACCGTTCCATTAGTAAGTGTTTCCCAACCTATAATGATGCAACAAACCTCATCCTAATAATTTTCACAAGCTCAAGAAAAGGTTTTTATTGTCCAAATACATATGTTTTTCCATATTTGGACTACCTACAAAGAAAAAATATGTAAATTACAAATTCATTCAAATTGGTTTCTTAAATTATTTTCTAATTTTATTCATACTAATAATGGTTCAATAAATAACAAATTATCAAATATTGGAAGATTGTATAGGTTTGTAGATTTTTTTTTTAATAAAATTTAAAGAAATGTGTGTGAGAGAGAAATCAATGGAAAATTTTGCATTATGTATTGTATGAAAAAATATTTACAAGATTACTTGGAAAACCCCATGACATCAAAGTGACAATTGGTAGGAATTTAGGACTAGAAGGTCAATAACAAGGGAAGTTTCAAAAGAAAACTATTACTTGCAATTGTAGAACCATGGGGAGGAATCAACTCCCAAAATGTAAATTGATATTCCCACCTAATACATGTAAAGTACAAATAGACATTGTGTTATTTTTCAACCTCCAAATATAGGACATGAGATCAAATAAAGCTATATTATTTGGAAGTAGAAGAGGAACTTAATTTACTACATATTAGTTATAGGATTCCAACAAATCTATGATTAATATATTTTAATTCATGAAATAAATGCATTTCAAAGAGATAGAAGAACTCTGAAGTCTCGAGGGAATTTTCAGATTTAAATGAAGGAAAACATATTTTTTGATGTGACACCTATTGTACATAGGTTTCAAAAGTAAACTTGGAAACATAAATCTTATGTATGCGAATACATTGATTCCCTTCTTGATCCGTCATGTTTATCACATATTTGCA
Source organism: Pseudotsuga menziesii (assembly GCA_001517045.1). Classification (NCBI taxonomy): domain Eukaryota; kingdom Viridiplantae; phylum Streptophyta; class Pinopsida; order Pinales; family Pinaceae; genus Pseudotsuga; species Pseudotsuga menziesii. Next base: position 92,234 of record LPNX010883385.1, on the reverse strand, counting down.
ACATAAAAAACACCAAAGAATATGAAGATAATGTTGTAATCAATTGCATTTGCAAAACATCAATCTAGAGCTTGCCCTTATTTATGATGGTAAGTATGACATCACCTTGAAATACTAAAAAAATGTATGTGAATACATTGATTCCCCTCTTGAGCCTTCATGTTTATCACATATTTGCAACACAAACAACACCAAAAAATATGAAGATAATGGTGTAATCAATTGCATTTGTAAAAAATCAATCTAGAGCTTGCCCTAATTTATGATGGTAAGTATGACATCACCTTGAAATACTAAAAAATTGCAAATTTGTTGATTTAGTGTGTACATAATTGTTCTAATTATGTTGAAAAAATTGTTTCAAGAGAATGTTTCTTAGGAACAAAACAACTAGGAACATCATGATGGAATCATGGCCATTAAACTAACTTGGTTTGAATTTGAAAATAATTATTTAGATTCATGATCCATCAAATTCACATATTCACATGATTTTTGTTTGAAAATAATGCTTGAGATTCATTATCCATCAAATTCACATGAGGCCATAGAAAATATAGGATAAGATGAGATAATTTCGTTGTGGTATTACAAATGAATCTTGTTACCATAATACATCTCATAGTAATTTAAGGATATTCAAAATATTAATGAAGTTTGAAATCTTTTAGAGTTTATTTGGTTACTAAATGCTTATTGGAATGTACACTAATTGTGTAATTAGTAACTAATACTGGTAGGGACTTTATTGTGTGCATAGATGCCTTGAATATTTTGGTGGGGATTTTCAATAAAGGTAGAGATATAATAACATAAGAGTCTAGGTCAACAAGCATACAATTCATATATCATTTAAAAAAATCAAAGAGAATAAGGTAAATGACTAGTAAAAAACTATAAGAAATATCATAAGTTTAATAGAGCACTTTTACACTTAGGAATTCAAGTAAAAGAGGTGAAATTCAAGTTGAAGTAGGCCATCGTAAAGTACAAGAAGAAAAATTACAAAAATGGTATACTCACAATTTAAAAGTTGATAACCAATGTCAATCTGATCTTGATATAGAGTTTGTTGAACCATCATGCAATGCCACTTTATACTAGTTTTGAATCATGGTATGATCCATTCAATGAAAACCTATTTACAAATTTCTTAAGGGTTGAGCTCATCAAGTGAATCAAGATGTTGCACATTTGTTACCGCTTTGAGCTTCTCTTATCTTCGATAATGCTTTATTATCTTCTAATAATATCATCCATGGGAAGTTACAATATCATGTGCTCCATCCCCTTGTCACATCACTCTTATTTCCCCATACCTAATTTAATTACAAACTAATGCACATGCACTTCATACTAACAAAGAAGTGAAAAAATAACATAAAATACTATCCATTGTACAAATTATATTTTAATTCAGTTCAATCATACAACTAAAGTGTACTACACAATTTCCTTATATGATTTTTTGTTTCAAAATATCCATAAGAGTGACATTGTCATCTTCATGTTCATGTTCTTCTGATATCGATGGGAACTGTTGTTGTGTATGCAAAACATGATTCAGTGTAGGATGGTGAGTAGGATGGACATATAGAACAAAATCCAAAGTACCGACAGTAGGGATTCTCCCCAATAACCATTCCCAATTAGATCATTTACTGTTTGGTATGGGGAATCCATCCAGTTAGTGACCTGACTACAGTAGAATTAAAAGAAAGTTTTAAGTCTGTTTTACCAGTTGCGGCCTGGTCCCCTGTTTATGTATTTTTTTAGTTTTAAGATAAAATGAAAGTGCCTAAAATCAATGTAGGTGATTTCCAAAACAATAACCTCACAAGTAGTGAGCCACAAGTGAGTTGCGCAGGGTCTTACCTCTCTTCTTACATGAATCAATTGCTCCTCGATCACCCAAAGGAAACAACAACTAAAATATCCTACCTATCCCCAGGGGAGAAAAGTTTATATCTAATTGAGTAATGTACTGTAATGCTGCTAGTGGAATCCTACAGGTAGCTGTTCAAATTCTACAAACATAATTACAGCAGGAAAGATAAACAAAGATAGCTCTATTTTATTAACACATTCATTACTCATTCACATGTACAAGATTTCTAACGGAAAGAAAAACCATGCATAAACTGCAGAAGTAATTCAACAAGTTAGAATGATCTCACAGTTGTATAGAAAGCTAAAACAAAAATAGTTCAGCATTCAGCAATCCACACAATCCATTTGGAAACTCGTACAGTCCTTCCTCCAGCAAAACTTGGTTCTCCTTATTCATAAAAGAAGTAGTTTGTATACAAATAAATTCATCATCTATTCACTAGAAAAAGTCCTTTTCAATATATATTCTACCCCTATTTATACATTTTACAAATGACTTTTGAGTTACCCTAGCCTCTTAGGCTTCCTTGACTCTTCGACTTACAAAATTTGTCTTCTAGTGACACACTAGGAAAATAGAAAAAAATAAGATAATCTACAAAAAGTGCCACATGTACACAATACAAAACTTAGGAGAGCCCAAATAATCCTCCAATGAATTCTTTCCATACAGCAGCTTCTGTAGCGATGGTCTTGAAATCCATAGGCTCCAACAATCTGAATGTCACTTCATGTGTGGAAACTTGCAATTTTATATCTGTTGCTTTGGGTGGAGTTACCTTGACATGATATTCCAAAAGGAAATTACTAACTGCAGCTTGTGCAAATAAACTCTTTACCACTTTCTCAGTGATGCCTTTAACTTGTTGCATGCTAAACTCGTCCTCCTGCAACCTTTCCTGGAGGTATTTCAAATGCCCCTCTTGGTCAGGAAACTCTTGGATTATTTTTTTTGTAGAGTTTTGACATCTATTATGTGTTGTGAGCATCCTCTTATAAAAATCCATACACTTCTCCAAATTTTTCCTGACCCCATGTGGCCAATCTTGCAGCAGCCTTGCTGCTGAAATCCATGAGTTCAGACTCTATCTTCAAGTTCTCATTAGTCTTTTGTGGAGACTGCTCCAGAAATGCTGCATTAGTTTCTATCCACGTCAGTTGACCCTGAATAATTTTTGCAACTTCTAGTGTCCTTGTTCTGAAATAAGTTGATATTGCTGAAATTTCCTGCAATCTAGTTTTTGCATGCTTAATCTTATAGACCTCTTTTGCAAGCTTAAGCTGAACCTGATATGTTTTCCTCCATATCAGGAGGGATTTCTCTTGGAGAGGAGCAATATCAATATTCTGTTCATTATTTGTCTTGAGCTGAATTTCCAATGAACTGTTGTGTGCCTCCAACTCTGCCACTCGGGCATTTAACTCTTCTGCTTGTGTATCAGCTGCAGTCTTAAGAACTTCTAGTTATGAAATATTGTTTTCCAGGTCTTTCTTTTCTCGTTCAGTGATGGTATTTTAAATCACCAAGGCATCCTTTTCTAATTCTAAAACCTGGTAGGCCTCTTGGAGTCTTTCGAACCTTGAAAGAGTGGCCTCATGTTTCCTCTTCATCTCTCGACCTTCCCCTCTTTCTTTCATCAGAGTATCTTTCACTCTTACCATATTTTTCTTGTATTGATCCACAATTTATTTCAATATTTCAACATTATAGGCATTTGCTTGAGCAGCTGCAATGCTGATCGAGGCCATCAGTTGTTGATCTTCACTAGTACTTTTCATGACATCTCTTTCACTAAACGTGATTACCCCAGGCTAGGTACCCACCTTTAACTTCTTCTCGGACCTCCGAATTATGGTTTTTTGTTTAGGTTTGAAGACTACCTTATCCAGGCATGCAACTGCATGTTTCTTGGATGGAGTAAAGGGCACTAACCCCAATTTTGCAAAAGGGAGGTGACCTCCTATTATTGTGTCTCCTGAGGTAGAAGGAGGATATTTTGGATTTTCTTGGGAAGTATCTTGTCCAAAATTCTCCCTGTATTGGTATTTTTGCTCTTTCCCCTCATTTCTTTGATTTCCTTCTTTGCGTCCTCTCTTGATTTGTCAGCTAATTCATTTTGCATTCTTTCCTTTGCTTCCCTTTTCCTTTGTTCTTCTTCTCTTTGTCTTTGTTCTTCTTCTTCCCTTTTCCTTTGGGCCTCCTTAGTTACTAATTTCTTTGCTTCTTCAACTAATCTCTGGGCCTTGTCTTCTTTCCTCTTGGAAGCTTCTTCTTTCAGTTTCTGCTGTTCAATAGTGCTACTACTACTTCCTTTTCCTCCCGTAGTTGTGATTTTCTTCTTGAACCGTTTGTTCAAAGTGTTCAAGTTACATGCATTTCTAAAAATATCCTTGTCCTTGTCCCAGTAGTCAGTGTATTAAAAATTTACCTTTACAAGTGCACAATATGCAACAACCTTGCCCTAGGAATCCTTTCTATGAAAACTCTTCTCACCGAAGTGGAAATTTTTTAGGTCCTTCAAAAAATCTGGTGTGCTTTTTACTTTTGAAAACTTGTAGCTACCAACATAAAAAGGCATTGTTGGGTAGACCTCCTTCTTCATATCAAACAAAAAATTCCTAAATCCATCCGAAAAAAGTTGTCTTACTGCTTCCTTATGAACAATGTAATCAATGACATACCTAGGAATTAGTGATGGGGATCTAGTCCCTATGTACATCTTCATATAGGTTCCTTCTTCAAAGAAACAATAATCCTCGTATTCACTTATAACTTCTAGTGCACCCTCAGACATGCATTTGCACTCTTCAAGAAAGATCAACTGGTAAAGTGGCATCAGAAGTTTTTCACAGATAAGCTTGTAAAATATGTGATACTTATGAGCCCATAAGATCTGATATGTAGTGTAAATGGGTGACTTGGCTTCATTTTAGCTACAGTTCAATTTCGAGAATGGGTACATGCATAAGATACAATCAATTGAATATGACCCCATGAAGAATTCTGATTTTCTTTGGAGCAGTTCTCTTAGTGCAACACCTATGCAGGAAGACAAGTTGTTGGCTACAATGTCCGCCCCATTGAGGATAGTGCCTTGCATGGTCACATGATACATTGGTGGGATCGAAAATATCTTATAGAACTTCCCATTGGCCCTAACTAAAATTCTATTGAGCATCAGGGATACAAGTCTGTAAGGAGTGCGCAAGCTGAAAGTTTCATATTCACCGAAGGCTTTCCTTCGAAATGGATTTCTCGCTATCATCAACAGCTTTGCACACTCAATATAGTATAGACTCAAACCATTTATCCAGTCATCTGTCATGTTTATTTATAAGGCTGGTATATTGCAATATTTGGCTATGTACGTTGGGGTGAAGGAGGAAAAACCTTTTCCTTCGATGTTATACATGATCATCATATCTTTGTCTCCTTTAGGTAAAATCCAGTCGATCACCTCAGCACAAGGGAAAAGTTAATGTCATGTGGATACTTTCGTGATCTCGGATCTCAATATGTTTTCATACAGTGGTATATCTTCCAAGCCCGCATCCGGGACCTTCTGAACTATGATCATGGGATATATCTGTCCCCACTTGAACTTTGGTTCTGCTCTAGTGATGACTTTGGTATCTTCATAGATTATCTCTATCCTAGGCATGATTTCCAAATCTGAGTCCTCCTCAGCAAACTTGTCTTTCTTCTTTTCTTTATTTGGCATGGTGTTATGTGAGGACTGAGTCTGTGACATAATCGCATCAAGAAATGACTTAGTGTCCCTACTATTAAACCACATACATCCATATAAACAAAAAAATGAGAAGCTATTATAATATTTACAAGGAATTTTTAGCTAACAAATCATATTTCCTTCCAAAAATAATATTGCATTTATGGAGAACATTAAATATATTTTTACTAAATCATATTTAGCCATATAAAAGAAATCATGTGATGTAGAAACTTTGTATATCATCCATACACTAAAATATGTGGAATAGTCAATCTCTAATGGGAAACACCGGCTCCATTGTGGGTATAACTTCTGTTTTGGGGATTAAAACTCTAGTTCTTTCAAATCAGTAATCAGATTCTCTAAATCAAAACACATCAAAACCATTTTTAATCCTTGCGCGGGAAAAAAAACCTCTTTTTATAACCCTATTGCACGCAGGAGCACGGTCAAAGGGAAATCGATGGCAACTCAAAAAGCACTAGGTCAACTTTGAAACCTTTTGAAACCAACGCTGCTGCCACAAAGAGAAAATAGAATTTCTGATGGGAACCCTAGGTCATAAATCCACCATAAATCAAAGGAAAACAACGACCCTCTGAGCTTGCAGCCTCACTGATCCCCTATCACCACAAACGAACAAAAACCATACAAGGAATGGCCAGTGAAAACCTCAACCTGCCTTAGCATCATCATTAAAACACCAGAGTTCTAAGCTATCCATGTCAATGGTCATAGCAGTAGAGAGAAAAAAGCTTGGAGTAGGTGAAAAACCACAGCTGGGTGGAAAACTAGGTCAAAATAAATACGGAGGTCAAGGATTCTAATGAAAACCAATTTGGGAAAATACTACAAGGGTCATCTAGCTCAAGAAAAATGAAGCCCATATGTTGGGTAAAATACTTTAAAAACATGACAGAGGTAGAAAAAAAAACCAAACCCCGTAAACAAAGAAATCCCAAAACGTTATTTTACCAAACCCCGTTTACCAAACAATTAAATGATAAAGTTGGAGGCCTCCCTGGAAAACGCTGAAAGGGTGTGGAGTTGGTGAATACAACCATGGGATTTAGTAATAAATAAACAACTGGAATGTGCTCAAAATGGAGTAATAGTCTGTTAAACAAAATCTTACAGGCTATATATAGAAAACACAACAAACATGCATTAAGTGCGGTCGCCGTGGCGCCTAAATGCAAACATATTTTGGTGCCTTAAAATCATTGAGACAATATTCCAATTTGGAATCGAAAATATTTCAACCTTGCCACAACTGTCGGCTAAGTTCATCGAAAACATCTACGAAAAACCATGCCGGCTCAATTCCTCCCAATGTTCCGCTGACAACAATCGATTACAACTCATGGATTCTGTCATGTCCTTCAAATAAATCTTCATATTCTAACGAAGGTGTCAGTAAAATTTGGTGGGAAAAACCAAAGAAAAGGTCATCGACTGAATCATGAGGAAGCTTTCGATCAGCACTGAAGGCTAGGGTCGAGCCGATCATGTTGGCTATAAATGGTAAGTTTGGCCGGAACCATCGATTGACTTGATGAAAAGGTCTCGATAAAGAACTGTCAGATTCAGAAAATTAAACATAGTCAGACACATCGGCCCCAATGCTTAAAAATATCCGTAATTATTGGAAGAAAACTAAGAAACCCTCCAACAAAGGTGTAAGCCCGGGGAAAAAATACAATGCAAAATCGGCTGTCGGATATCGAGTGGAAGTCTGATATTCTCTGCCGTGTCGCAAAAAATCCAAGAATTTTCCAACACACCAGGAAAAAGGTGAGTTTTTAACTTGGCGCAAAAGGTATTTTAACTTTTTGAAAAAAATAAGTCATGGAAAGGGTCATCTAAGAACGATAGAAGTCTAAAAAAGCTAAAAATCGAAGGAGGGGCCCTAAAATCATAAAAAAAATTGGGGTAGGGGTTGAAGTAGCAACAATTGGCAACTAGATGGCGAACACAGATCTCTGAAAAAACTATCTTTCAAAACACAAACTGCTTTATGGCATTTGATTAGAGCAACTTATCCCAGCCTTTTCCAAGATTTTTTAAGAGTCTATACTTTTCCAGGAATGTAAGATTCAGAGCATCTCATTGATTGTAGTCCCTTGGGGTATGGTAACTAGGTTTAAAATTATTTATAACTCTTTTGGGGCCAAAATGTGAGATTCATTTTTACCTCTGTATTTGGTTTCTTTCAACTATGACACCGCAGGATCGCAACAGAGTTAGACAAATGCATTCATTTGTTCCTGATTCCCATGCCTTTTGCATTCTTTTGATTCTTAGGAATTTTTTCCTTCGAGTCTTCCTTGATTGCTTCTTTGTCTTTTGAGATTTTATCTAGGTTCTTCCATCCATAATGTCCTTTTGTGTGAGTGATGATTAGCTTGATCTCACAGACGGAGAAGAACCTTTTGAGGAATCATTTGATTTTACTGATTTAATTCTTCAACATATTTTCTTGATACATATGTTATGTTCAAGAACTTTGATTCTTTATATTTATCCTTTTGGATTTCATTTCGTGGCATGGGATTATTTTCAATACCATACACCTGTCCGTTCTATTTCCTTTCTGTGGGTGTTTTGTGGCGAGCTTCCTAGGAAATATATTAGTGTGAAAGTGGATGAAGCCCCAAAATAGTATTCAATACCTCATCTACCTTAGTTATTTTACAGGGTTTAGATAGGAATTCAATGTGTTCTGAAAATAACTTCTCTTTAGCAGTCTAGCAAACTAAAGAATCTTGTTTTGATTGAAATTTTGAGCAATTTTGGATTAAAACATTCGGCATTTTGTTCAGATTTCAATGTTTCCAAGCACCAAAAGTTTGAGTTGGATTATTCTGAAAAGAACTTAAAGAAAATCAGTGAAAGAAAGAAAAATATTAAAACAAAAGAAACAAGAAGTAAATCAACAGAAAGAAAGAAAGAAAATTCTAAAAGAAAACATAAATGGAAAATGAAAAAGGTTTATTTATGTACAAAGGAATTCTAAGGTACTAGGTGAAAAAAGGTTTGAGAACCAAACCATTAACATGTAGATTCTCCTCCCACCCCTGTAAATCCCATAACTTATAAGTCAAGGGTCCTAAAATTTTAGCAATCTAAAATGGGCCAACTCACAGGTGTTGAAACTTTGTATGCTTTCCCTTTTCATCATGGGAGTGATCCCACTTAAGAACCAAGTCCCCAATATCAAAACTTCACTTCCCAAACTTGTGCTTATCAAGCCATGTTTTGACAATTTCTTGTTGGTGTTTAAATCTTTCTTTAGATTTGAGCCTAGACTCTTCCACGACTCTTCAAGTTTTAACAATGTATTAATTCGAGCTTGTAAAATCTCGCTACCAGATAAATGAGAGGCTTGGGATAACTAAGAGGATGGGAGTAAAATGTTTGGAGGTAGGATAGCCTCTTTCCCATAGGCGAAAGTATAAGGTGACACACCTACAGAATTCTTGGGGGTGACCCTGTCTTCCCATGGTGCATTGGGAAGAGCTATATTCCAAATGCTCAGATTTCCTATAACAATCTTCTTTAAAATTTTGATAAGTGTTTTATTAGTTGATTCGGCCAAGCCATTACCTTGTGGATAGTAATTTGCAAAATAATGTAACTTGATTCTTTTTTCACTAGCAAATTCGATTAACTTAATTGATGAAAAATAAGACACATTATCAAATACAAGTGAAATTGGAACCCCAAACTTGGTCATAATATTTTCTTGCAAGAAATCGATGACCAGGTCCTAGTTAACTTTGTGTACTAGAATTTATTCTACCCATATTGTGAAGTAGTCAGTACCTGTGAGGATATATTTGTGTTATAATGAAGAATTAGGTTTAATTTCTCCAATGATGTCAATACCCCATTGTTCAAATGGCTCCAAAATAATAACTGATTGCAAAGGTCCAGTCACTTTTGCTAGTATTCCACCACTTCTATGGCATATGTCACACTTTATTACATAGGAATGAGCATCCTTAAACAATGTGGGCCAGTAATATCTAGCTCTTAGAATCTTCTGGGAAGTAGTATCTCCCGAAAAATGCCCTCTGACAAACCCATCATGCAATTCTTGCACAACTTTAGAGGCATCCTCTTGTTCAAGACATCTCAGAAATACCCTGTCATAGTTCATCCTAAAAAGAACTCCATCAATTATTTGGTAAGAGGTTGAATTTAAATCAAGCACTCTTCTTTGTTTAGAATTCCAATGCTCTGGTAAGTATCCTTGTTGAATATAGTGTACCAGATGTCTGTACCAAGATTCAGGAGCTATAAAGATAGGAAATATATCAATCATATGTAATTCTGTTTCATTTTCCCAATCATCATATTCATTACTCTGAACTTCAGCCGTTAATTTATACAAACCTTGTCCTTTGATAATGGTGGCTGGTTTGAATTCCAAGTCGTATTCCTGTAGCGGTGTCACCCAATTCCCTCTTCATTCACCCAGTTCCTTTTGTATAAAAAGGGTTCTGACAGCCAGATGTGGGACAATTACCTTGGTTCAGTTTTTTAGAATGTAAGGCTTGAATTGCTTCACTGCTTTAAACACTGCATATTCTTGCTTATCGACTGTAGGATAGTTCAACTCAGCCCCTTGTAACCCAGTGCTCATGAATGATATTGTATACTCATATCCCAATTCTTCCCTTTGTGTAAGCACTGCTGTGAGTGAGCTATCTAATGCAAAAGTGTATAGAATAAAATCCTTTTCAAAATCAGGAATTTTAAGAGAAGGTGTGTGAGTTATTGCTGCTTTTATGTTGTTAAAGGGAACCTTCTCTTTATTAGTCCATTTAAATTTCACACTCTGCTTTATCATTTGTTGCAAAGGTTTTACTATATGTACGAAGTCAGGATCAAAACATTGAACAAAATTTATAATACCCATGAATGATTGCATTTCTTTTTTGTTGTGTGGTAAGGGAATCTAAAATATCGCTTCTATTCTCTTTGGGTCTATGGAGATTCCCTTCTTAGAAATAATGTGGCCTAACAGTTTTCCCTCCATTACCATGAAGATGTTTTTCATAGGATTTAAGGATATGTCATATTTTCTATAGCAATCAAAATTTTGTTTCAAATGAAACACATGATCTTCTCTCTTCTTAGAGAAACATGTTACTTTATCTAGATAAACTACCACACTGTGGCGGATTAAGCCCCAGAAAGCGATATCCATTTCCCTTTGGAATGAGGCTCCAGCATTGATGAGATCGAAGGGAATTATTTTGTAAGAAAATGTTCCCCACTTGGTTTGAAATGTGGTTTTCATCCTGCCTTGCTCAACTACCAATACTTGGTTATAGCTTGAAAATCCATTCAACAAGGAGAACAATTCAGAACCTGAGACCATTTGTAGGATTTGTTCCATTGGTGGAATTGGGTAATTATCTTTATCTGAAGCCTGATTTAGATTTCTGAAATCTATAGATAATCTTATCTCACCAGATTTCTTCCTTAGAGGCACCAAATTTTCCACCCACTTTAAATGCTTGGCTCTAAAAATGATCTTTGCATCAAGTAACTTCTTAACTTCATTTTGGATCAATGGTTCTTGTTTCGGATGCATTTTTTTAGTGGTTGCTGGAATGGTTTAATTCCCACTTTAATAGGAATGACATGTTGGATGATATGGGTGTCATATGTCTTCAAATATTCATATGTACAATAAAAAATATCCTTATATTGTTGAAACAAACTAATAAATTTTCATCTTTCTCCTGGTGAACAACATTTTCCCAAGTTTACATACTTGGGTTTAGCCTCTGTCCCAAGATTAATTAGTTCATAATGCATAGATGAACTATTTGTTTTGACATTTGCAGGTCTTCTAAATTTTTTGTTTAGATCAAACAACCCTTCCAGTGTTTTCACTCCTTTCGGCATGAAATTTCCACTTTGAAGATTAGCTTGATGCTCTTTATCATCAATCACTGAGACCTTTAAAGTTTCATCATTTGTTAAAAAATATATGATTTTTTGATCATCATCGAGCACTCAAGTTTGTGACATTGTCTGGTATAGATGGCCTAAAAATAAATTCAAAAGAGCATTTGTTATTAGTGGGTACTAACCTTGCAGAAGAAACAGCTAAAAAATCAGTTGCTTCATTTTGCAATCTAGGAATTGAATTAATATTAAAAGCATTGAAATTTGATATAAGATCCCAGACTTTAGTTTGGTATCCCTTTAAGTGCAGTGACAAACAATGAATTGTGTTTCTAATCTGTCTGACAGTTATCTCAGAATCACCAAATACTTTTAAATTTTTAACTTTAAGATCAATGGCCTTTTTCAAACCCTGAACAAGAGCTTCATATTCAATTGTGTTATTTGTACATTCAAACTCTAGTCGACAAGAGAGAAATTTTTTGTTCTTATCAAGATCAATCAGGGCACACTCTATTCCTGATCCCTCTTGAGCTTTGGAACCATAAAAATACAACAACCAAAATCTATCTTCTAAATCTATAGAATTAGTGTTACTTACTAAGTTAACTATATTATAATAAATATTATCAGTACGTGAAAAATGAAGGAGTTCGGACTGTGTGTTTGAATCATGACTAGCTTCTTCAGCTTGATAATTTCCAAGTTCAAGTTCTATAAGATAATTTCCTAAGACTGAATGTGACAAATTTACAGGTTCATTTTTTTCTTCCAATTGAGTCACATTGTGTTTCATTTGTGGTTCCCTCATCAATTTAATATGAACCTGACTATTCTTATGGGGAAGCCACAAATGTGACCAATCAGTTTCAAAGCACCCATTAAGTTTTGAAGACCAACCCCTTCTCAATATCAAATTGTATTCCTTTGGTATATCTATCACCATGATGTCTATAAACTGGCAGACCCTTTCATTTGTAGATAACCGAATCAATACATTTTTCATTTCTCCTATTACTTTGACTACAGGTCTGTCCAACTGAATGATCTTACATGAATATGGTGTAGGTTTACCATTTATCCTTTTACATATTGATAATGGTATGATATTAGATGAAGCTCTAGAATCTACCAAACAATTACCACATTATGGTTGAAAATATCAAAAGATAGTAAAAATGGAAAAGTTTGAGATTTAGACTTACCTCCAATGCTAGCTTCATTGATTTCTTTATCTTATTGAATGTCATCCTAAGATCTACTAGGTTGTGGATCAAAAGGTTCCAGGAGTTTCTTTCTTTGCATAGGTGAGTTACACAATTCAAATAAAGAAATATTCGCTTTTTTTTTCTTGATGTCTTCTACTATGACATATCCCATATCGTATTCTACTGGACCCTTGTTATTGCTTCCTATTTTACTCTCCACAACCTTCATAGGATTACTAACTTTTGTAACTTTATATTTTGTGGTGACCGAATAAGACTTAGGTGGTGTTTCGATATTACTCCTAATCTTCTTCATACTTTCTTGTATCTTCCTAATGTTGGGTAGTAATAAGTTTTCATCCATTACTGGTCCTTTTCTTCTGGCTGTAAAATTAATTGCTGAAAGTTGAATTTCTTCAGTATATTTCTCTTCATCTAATCCCAATGTAGGCACACAGTCCCATAATACCATCATGGCTTCATGCGTCTCTTATGATTCATTTTCTTTTTCTTCTTTTACCTCAAGATCTATTATCTAAAAATATAATATTTGATTCATGACCAGATTCATTGAATTAATCCATTGTGGGAAGCTCTTTTTCAGAATGAGGTTCTTGATGAAAAGTGAAAAAATGATCAATTCCTACATCATTACAATTCAAAATATAAGAAGTATATACAAGTGCTTGAGATGTTCCACTTTCTTCTCTTTTCTTGAAGTAGGGTTTGAACTATTTCTTGGATGAACTAGATTCCTTATTTTTTTCCATATCTACAATCTTATTAGATAACTTTTGTACCATCTTAACTACATTTTCTAATTCCATTGAGTGTTCTTCCTTAGGTCTGGTTAGTAGCATAGGCTTTTTACCAATAAAATTCTTCATCTCTAGTTATGTAGTGTGTTTGTTTATGCTTCCAAGTTCAGCTTCTACTTTATTTGCTTCCTCATAAGTTTCAGCCAAAGAAGGTTTTACTTCCCTTTTAACAAACATTGCTATGTTGGGATAGAGTGCTGAAGTGTAGTATTCTATTAAATTTTATTCAGCAGGTTTTGTTGTAGCGCTAAAATCATTCAAATGAGAAGAAAACCTCCAATTAAAATCTTTCACTTTCTCTTTCTTATCCATTCTCAGAGATAGCAATTCTTTTGTGAGAGAGGAAATGGTTCGCTAACCACCAAAATTGTTCTTAAACACTCTCACAAAAGTATTCCAATATTTTACTGAATTTGGCTACAATCTGAAATACCAGGACGAGGCCTTAGCTTCAAAGGTATGTGGAAAAAGTCTACATACCACATCTTCGTGCTTAACATTCAAAATTTCAAGAGTCAAATAGAAACTTTGCAAGTGATCATCGGCTGAAATGCATTTTCGGCGATCAAACATAGGTAATGAATTTTTAGGATTCTGAGGTAAAGCATGCAAAGGAGGAGCCAAGTTGAGTGGTGTTCTAGCTCTCGAGGCCAATGGTGGATTGGGTTGATTAGAATTTGGGGGTACATTTCCAGCCATGATTTGATGAGGTGTCTGTGGTGGAGACTAAACAAGTGACTATATTGGAGACTGGAAAATAAGGGAATCATGCCCCAACTGATCAAGTGGTTGAACAATATCTTGTATAGAAAGATTCACCAAATCTTCACAATTTCCCACCAAAATTGAATCTTCAGTGTAAGTATGTATTTTCCTGGAATCTTTCCCTCTCGATAATTCAGGGATTGCTTATAATCCTCTAAGATTCTTTACATAAGACTGTGTATGTCTCCTCAAAGGTTAACTAATTCAAATGGAACAGGCTAGAGGTGTTTTTGACCTTCTTCGTCAGAGCCTACTATTTATTTAGAAATGTAATCTTCAGGAAACTTAGTTGCAGAGCTATCACAAGTGGAATAGTTTATAGAAAACAGATTTCCTTTGGTAGCCATGCACTTGAGGCCCTCCTTCTAGCACCAAGAATATTAATTCCTGGAAAAATCCTAGGTATTGACAATAGGTATTCTCCCCAATAATTGTTCTCAATTAGATCGTTTATTGTTTGGTATGGGGAATTTGTCCAGTTAGCGGCCCGACTACCATAGAATTAGAAGTTTGTTTTACCGGTTGCGGCCCGATCCACCTTTTATGTAATTTTTTAGTTTTAAGATGAAATGAAAGTGCCTAAACTAAATGTAGGTGATTTCCAAAACAAGAACCTCACAAGTATTGAGAAACAAATGAGCTATGTAGGGTCTTACCTATCACCTTACATGAATGAATTGATCCTCAATCACCCAAAGCAAATAACAACTTAACTATCCTGCCTATCCCTAGGGGAGAAGAGTTTATATATAACTGAGTAATGTATTGTAATGATTCTAGTGGAATCCTATAGGTAGTTGTTCAAATTCTACAAACATAATTACAGTAGGAAAGATAAACAAAGACATGTTTGTTTTATTAACACATTCATTACTCATTCACATGTACAAGATTTCTAATGGAAAGAAAAGTAATTCATAAACTGCTGAAGTAATTCAACAAGTTAGAACAATCTCACAGTTGTATAGCAAGCTAAAATAAAAATAGTTTAGCATTTAGCAATCCACACAATCCATTTGGAAACTCGTACTATCCTTCCTCCAGCAAAAAATGGTTCTCTTTATTCATAAAAGAAGTAGTTCTCATACAAATAACTTAATCATCTATGCACTAGAAAAACTCCTTTTCAATATATATTCTACCCTTATTTATACATTTTACAAATGAATTTTGAGTTACCCCAGCCTCTTAGGATTCCATGACTCTTCGGCTTATAAAATTTGTCTTCTAGTGACTCACACTAGGAAAATAGAAATAAAATAAGATAATCTACAAATAGTTCCACATGTGCACAAGACAAAACTTACGAGGGCCCAACTGATCCTCCAATGAATTCTTTCCATTCAACAGCTTCTGCAACAATGGTCTTGAAATCCATAGGCTCCAGCAATCTAACTGTCACTTCATGTATGGCCAGTTGCGACTTTATCTCTGCTTCTTTGGGTGGAGTTACCCTGAGCTGATCTTCCAAAAGGAAATTAATGGCCACGGCTTATGAAACTAAACTCTTTACCTCTTTCTTAGTGATTCCTATAACTTGTTGTATGCTAGGCTCATCCTCCTGTAATCTGTCCTAGAGGTATTTCAAATGTCCCTCTTGGTCAAGAAACTCCTCGATTCTTTTTGCTGCAGAGGTTTGACATCTATTACATGTTCTGAGAATCCTCTTATAAAAATACATACACTTCTCCAAAGTTATCTCGACCCCAACGGCCAATCTTGCAGCAGCCTTGCTGCTGAAATCCATGAGTTCGAACTCTATCTTCAAGTTCTCGGTACTCTTCTGTGGCAACTGCTCTGGAAATGATGCATTAGTTTCTATCCACGTTAGTTGACCCTAAATAATTTATAAAATTCTAGTGTCCTTGTTCTGAAATATGTTGATATTGTTGAAATTTCCTGCAATCCGGTTTCTACCTATTTAATCTTATAGAACTCTTATGCAAGATTAAGTTGAACTTGATATGTTTTCCTCTTGATCAGAAGGGATTTCTCTCGGAGAGGAGTAATATAAATCTCTCATTCATTTATTTCTTGAGCTGAATTTCCAATGAACTGTTTCGTGCCTCCAACTCTACCACTCAGGCATTTAACTCTTCTTCTTGTCTATCAGCTGTAGCCTTATGCACTTCTAGTTCCAAAATCTTGTTTTCTACGTCTTTCTTTTCTCCACGGGGACTTCACTTAGTGAACATCTCACATAGCATGTGCGATCNATATTGACCCAAACTCTTTTTGTTGAAACCCCCTCCTAATACTTAAAACCTCCTCCCCACCCCTTTTTATACCTCAATCCTTATAAACCACCCTACCCACGCAAACCTTAAACCCCTCATCCCCCCAATACCTGCAATATATTGGTTCAATTTTTAATAATTTTAAAACCCACAATATAAACTAACGTGATAGGATATTGGTCAACAAGTGAAGCCCCCATGATTTTCGCCTTCAGAAATGGTATTTGAAATCACCAAGGAATCCTTTTCTAATTCTAAATCCTAGTAGGCCTCTTAGAGTCTTTCAAACTATGAAAGAGTGGCCTCATGTTTCCTCTTCATCTCTTGGAATTTTCCTCTTTCCTTCATTAGAGTATCTTTAACTCTTACCATCTTTTCCTTGTATTGATCCACAGTTTCTTTCAATGTGTCAACATTATAGGCATTTGCTTGAGTAGATGCAACGTTGACCAAGGGCATCAGTTGTGGATCTTCATCGGTACCTTTCATGACAGCTCTTTCAGTAACTGTGATTACCTCAAGCTAGGTACCCACCTTTAACATCTTCTTAAACATCCGAACGATGGTTTTCCGTTTAAGGTCGAAGACTACCTTATTTAGGCATGAAACTGCATGTTTCTTGGATAAAGTAAAGGGCACTAACCCTAATTATGCAAAAGGGAGGTGACCTCCTGTTAGTGTGTCTCCTTAGGTAGAAGGAGGATCTTCTTGATTGTCCTGGGAAAATATTGTTCTAAATTCTCCCTGTCTTCGTCTTCTTTCTCTTTCCTCCCTAGTTCTTCAGTTTCCTTCTCTACCTCCTCTCTTGCACTGTCAGCTGATTCCTTTTGCATTCTTTCCTCTACTTCCCTTTTCCTTTGTTCTTCTTCTCTTTGTCTTTGTTCTTCTTCTTTCCTTTTCCTTTGGTCCTCCTTAGTTACTAATTTCTCTTCTTCTTCAACTAATCTTTGGGCCTCGTCCTCTTTCCTCTTGGAAGCTTCTTCCTTTAATTTCTATTGTTGAATAGTGCTACTGATGCTGCCTTTTCCTCTCGTGGGCGTGATTTTCTTCTTGAACTGTTTGTTCAAAGCAATCATGTTACATGCATTTCTCAAAATATATTCTTCCTTGTCCCAGTGGTTAGAGTATTCAAAATTTACCTTTACAAGTGCACAATGTGTAGAAACCTTGCCCTCGGAATCCTTTCAATGAAAACTCTTCTCACCGAAGTGGAAATTTTCTAGGTCCTTCACAAAATATGGCACGCTTTTTACTTTTGAAAACTTATAGCTTCCAACATAGAAAGGCATTATTGGGCATACCACATTCTTCATATCAAACAAAAAATTCCTGAATCTATCCAAAAAAACATGTCTTACTGCTTCCTTATCAACAATCTAATAAATGACATACCTAGGAAATAGTGACGAAGATCTAGTCCCTCCGTACATCTTCAGATAGGTGCCTTCTCCGACAAAAAAATAATATCTATATTCACTTATAACTTCTAGTGCACCTAGACATGCATTTGCACTCTTCAAGAAATATCAACTGGTAAAGTGGCATCAAAAGTTCCTCACACATAAGCTTGTAAAATATGTGATACTTATGAGCCCATCAAATATGATATGCAGTGTAAAGGGGTGTCTTAGCTTTGTTCCAGCTACAATTCTGTTTTAGGAATGGGTACAAGAATAAAATACAATCAATTAAATATGACCCCATGTAGAATTCATATTTTCTTTGGAGTAGTCCTCTTAGTGCAACACCTATGTAGGAAGACAAGTTGTTGGCTACAATGTCCGCCCAATTGAAGATAGTACCTTGCAAGGTCACATGATACATTAGTGGGATCCAACCTATCTTATAGAACATCCCATTGGCCATGCCAAAAATTCTATTGAGCATCAGGGCTACAAGTCTATAAGGAGTGTGCAAGCCGACTGTTTCATATTCAGCGGAGGATTTCTGTCGAAATGGATTTCCCGCTATCATCATCAGCTTTGCACACTCGATATAGTCTAAAATTAGAACATTTATCCAGTCATCTCTCATGCTGATTTCTGAGGATGGTTGATTGCAATCTTTGGCTATGTACGCAGGGGTGAAGGAGGAAAAACCTTTTCCTTTGATGTTATACATGATCATCGTATCTATGTCTGCTTTAGGTAAAATCCAGCTGATCACTTTGGCACAAGGGAAATTTTTAGGTCACGTGGATAACTTCATCATCTTTGATCTCAACATGTTTTCATATAGGGGTATATCTTCCTAGCCCACATTCGGGACCTTCTCATCTGTGATCATGGAATATATCTTTCCCCACTTGAAATCTGGTTATGCTCTGCTGACAGCTTTGGTATCTTCATAAATTATGTATATCCTATGCAAGATTTCCAAATCTGAGTCTTCCTCAACAGCCTTGTCTTTCTTTTTTCCTTTCTTTGGCATGTTGTTGTGTGAGTACTGAGGTTGTGACACAATCACATCAAGAAATGACTTAGTGTCCCTGCTATTAAACCACATGCATCCATATAAACAGAAAAACAAGAAGCTATTGTAAGATTTACAAGGAAATTTAGCTAACAAATCATATTTCCTTCCAAAAATAAGATTTCATTTATGGAGAAAATTAAATATATCTTTACCGAATCATCTTTATCCATCTAAAAGTGATCATGTGATGTAGAAACTCTCTATATCATCCAGACACTAAACAATGTGGCAAAGCCAATCCATAATGGGAAACAACAGCTCCAGTGCGGGTTATAACTTCTGTTTTGGGGATTAAAACTCTAGTTATTTCAAATCAATCATCGGGTGTTCTAAATCAAAACACATCAAAACTAGTTTTAATCCTTGCGTAGGAAAAAAACATCTCTTTTACTAACCCTATTGAACGCAGGAGCACATTCAAAGGGAAATCGATGGAAACTCAAAAAACACTAGGTAAACTTCAAAACCTTTCGAAACCATGGTTGTAGCCACAAAGGGAAAATAGACTTTCTCACAGAAACCCTAGGCCAGAAATCAAAGGAAAACGATGAGCCTTTGAGCTCAGGGCCTCACCAATCCCCTATCACCACAAACGAACAAAAACCAGACGAGGAGTGGCTAGTGAAAACCTTGAATTTCCCTAGCATCATCATTAAAACACTAGGGTTTTGAGCTATACATGTCCAGGTAATAGTGGTAGAGACAAAAAATCATGGAGCAGGTGAAAAATCACAGTCAGGTGGTAAACAAGGTCAAAATAAATAAGGGAGGTCGAGGATAATGCAAACCAGTTTGGGAAAATCCTACAAGGGTCAGATAGCTCAAAACAAATGAACCCCATATGCTAGGGAAAATACTTTAAAACCACGACATAGGTAGAAAAAAAACCTAACCCCGTAAACAAACAAATCCCAAAACGTTATTTTACCAAACCCCGTTTACCAAATAGTTAAATGACAAAGTTGGAGGCCTACCTAGAAAACGCTGAAAGGGCATGGAGTTGGTGAAGACAACCGCGGGCTTTAACAAGAAATGGATAGCTGTAATGTGCTCAAAATGGAGTAATAGTTCGTTAAACAAAACCTTACGGGATATATATATATATATATATATATATATATATATATAAAACAAAACAAACATGCATTAAATGCGATCGTTGTGGCGCTTAATTGTGAACGGATTTTGGTGCCTTAATTTCATCCGACAATATTCCAATTTGGAATCAGCAAGCAACAAGTGAAATTACCTGACATTGTTGGTTCATAGATTCCAACCTTGCTGCAATTGTCGGCTAAGTTCATCGAAAAAATCTACCAAAAATCATGTTGGCTCAATTCCTCCCAATGTTCTGGTGGCAACAATCGATTACAAGTCATGGATTCTGTCGTGTCCTTCAGATAGATCTTCGGATTCTACCGACACTATCGAAAAACTTTGTTGGGAAAACCCGAAGAAAAGGTCATTGGTTGAATCATGAGGAAGCTTCCGATCAACACTGAAGGCTAGGTCTGAGCTGATCATGTCATCTACGAATGGTAAGTTTGGCCGCAACCATCAGCTGACTTAATGAAAAGGTCCCGATAAAGAACTATCAGCTTGAAAACATTGAACGTAACCAGACACATCGGCTCCAACTCTTAAAAATATCCGCAACTATCAAAAGAAAACTAAAAATCCCTCTCAGAAAGGCGTAAGGCTGGGGCAAAAAGACAACACAAAATCAAATGTCTGATATCGGGTGGGAATTCTGATTTTCTTCGTCGTGTTAGCAAAAATCCAAGAATTTTCCGACACACTAGGAAAAAGGTGAGTTTATAACTACGTGAAAAAGGTTTTTTAACTTGCTGAAAAAACTAAGTCATGAAAAGGGTCAGCCAAGAATGATAACAGTCTAAAAAAGCTAAAAATATAAGGAGGGGAACTTAAATCATAAAATAATTTGGGGTAGGGGTTACAATAGCAACAAGTTCTTAGAGTAGTGAACACACCAACTAATTGTGCCTAATGAAATGATGTGCATGAGTGTTATAGGTTTAAGACAACCCTTGAAAAAATTAGCCCTTCATATAATTGTATATTTTTATGATCCATGTCTTTTTTTATGTTATAAGAGACCATGGAGTTAGGGTTCTCATTGGTGAATGATTTGGAAAGGTCTTTTATAGATTGGGAGTTCCCTTCTATTGACTCTTTGAGTCATTATTTCATCTAGAAGGAAGAGAGATTTCAAATATACTAACACTTTCTTTTTATCCTAAAGTCTTAGGACTATACTATATGCCCAAAATATTAGATAATATACTAATTTTTTAATATTTATGGGTTAAATGATTATTGTATTATGCATTAGGGAGAGTTTTTTTTCTAGCAGTTTCCTGCAACATAGATTGCTTACAGTTGTAAGGGATTTAAAATTTTCTTCAGGTGATTCTAAAGCGTGGGGGAATCTATGGATATGGATGTGCTATTTAAATATATTCTGAGGAAGTTCAATGAGTTATGTCTATATGATATTGAACCAAATCAATATCATCGCAAATGGAGAAATACATGGTTAGGGTTGCAAAAGGATAGATCACTTTTTTGGGAAGTGGTTGTGAGCTTGTTTCATATTTGCATCATATCAATAATAGATTGGAGTGGGTGGTGAATCTTCTCCTTTTCCAGTGTTTTTAGAAATTACAAAATATAATAAAAATATCCCAAGAACATTCAAATTCAATTCAAATTCGCTAGGGGAAGTGGACTATATGTATATGGTAAAGACATCTTGTTGTTGATTTTATGGCATTTTAAGGGATTTAGTATCTCTTCATTTCCTTGGGAATCTTACGAAATCAAACAAGTATCACTACAGGGAGAATGCCTTGTAGAGGAGGTTACAAAGGAGGTTTCTAGTGTTACAAGATCTAGAAAAAATCTCAAAAAAACGTTTGCTACAACCTCTGCAAAAGGTACTAGATGTTTTAGTAAATGATTTTGTGGGTATGTATTATAACTAAAAAAGACTCGGTGGGTAAAGGCTTTTTCCAAGATTTTTTCTTAGTGTGATTTATTGAAACAAATGCATCGATGCAAGAAAACACAAAATGCACCAGTGCATTTCAAAGAAACATACAACACCGATGTGCACAAAAATTTGAAACCATTAAATGGTTTGGTTAACACCAGAATTATTGCAAGAACTAGTTGTTGTAAAGGAAAGTATCCTATGGCTAGGGTTTAAGAGGCCATCAACGTACTGGGGTTGAAAGAGAGATGCACAATGTTCAACAAGCATATATAAGCAAGATCAGAGACAAGAAAGGTCCACACCTGACTAACTGAAGGATGGTCCAAGCTTTCTCTTCAATCCTCTTCTTGCTCCTCTCGCTCCAAGAGACCTGCAAAACAAGTTATACCTTCCTCAAACCATTATGACCATATATAAAACAATGATAATCAAATAAACATAAACAAATAATCTGAATAACATCATCATATGATCATAAACAGAGATTCAATCACACATTGAACAATGATTTGGGAAGAAGAAGGACATCACATCTTTATTAATCTTGAAAACAAGTACAAATATACCTTCTCTTCAAGTTAGGCACCTCATGAAACCTTGATCTGGTTCTTCTATTTCTCTTCTCCAAAGAACTCAGCCTTCCAAGCTCTGCAACACAAGGGAAGACCTCCAAGGCAAAGGTGTAGGAAAAGAGAGTCCCGATTCCTCCAGCATAACAATGCATAAATTCCAAGTCCCCCTCATGGCCTTCCCTACCTCTATTTATATGGGTGAAATAAGGTAGTTCCGAAGGTTGAAGAAGTTACAGCAGTTAAGGAAATTAAGTTAAATAACTTAACTAATCTCTACTTAACGCAAGTGTTTATGTTTAAATGCTAAGAGACACATTCGCGGGTATGTAGTAGAGCAACCCGCGAATGATTCGCGACTATGTATAAGGGCAACCCGTGAATACATAGATTCGCGAATTGCTACAAAGGAGACCCGCGAATGACTCGCGAGTTGTATAGAAGGATAGTCGCGAATACATCCTAACATGTTAAAAATGGCAAAGTAACTAGCTGGATAGAGGAAGAATGTATTTCATAATAAGCCAAGCTATAGTATTCTGGGCAATCCTCAATCCATAGATGTCCTTTTGTGTGCCAACATGAGGAATGTCGGCACTCAGACGGAGAGGTGCCAATCTGGTGTATAACAGATGCCCCCTAATGTGTGAGGTTAGAGGGGAAGACGATAGCCGAAATACATTATAAAGGAAACAGCTGAGTCTAGAGAGAGCAGAGAATCCAAGATCGAAAGGCTCGAGTGAAAGTACCTGAAAGAGAGATAAATGTCAGAAAACTGATCTCTGGAACATACACGTCCATATATAAAACATCGCCATAAAGATACAGGTGGATCCAACATATGTATAACGGATGAAACTATCATGGTCGCTCAATATGTAAAAAGACGCCATATCAAATATAAAGGAGCCATGGCCACAAATGAACAAGGTGGATCCATACTCAACAATCGATCATAGCCACAAAAATACAAGGTGGATCTATGTCTCAGCAAAATGTCATATAAAGTATAACAAGGTCTTGCGCAACTTGGGCAATAGCAAAAGATGAAAATGCTACTGTCGGCCCCAAGTTCTTCAATCCAAACCACCCAAAAAAGGTATGAATCCTAACCATGCGAATAAAGGAGCTGAAGTCGAACATAGAGGAAACCGTTTGATTACCGGTCAATAATGAGAACCGTTAACAAACACGAGGGAAACCACCATTAATGAAAATGATCCCCAAGGTACCTAGTACATTCTAACAAGTGTGATTACAAGGACTTGAAGTTGAACACTTGAAGAATCCATCGAGTAGGAGACATTAAGGTATCCCCACTACCCAATAGCGAGGGAAATTGCCATTGAGGACAACAATTCCCAAGGTACTGTCATAAAAACTCTAAATCTCATTCCCAGAGCAAGAGGTGTTGCAGTCGATAGGAAGAGATCCGTTGGAAGGAAGGCATTAAGGCATCCTTCAGCATCCAACACGAGGTAAGTCAAAGACTAAGTGGATCTGGAATTGGTACTGAATTTCACAAAAAGGACCGCTAAAGACATGATGTAATGAACTGATACCAGGGAATGGCCGACACAAAAGGTCAAGGCAACTGCAGAATGGCCGACAAAGGTTTAATCCTTGAACAGTGAGCATGACACAAAAGTGACTTAGGAAGATTTTGACACAAAAGGACCAACGAAACAAATCTGCAATGTCGAAGACATTGACAGATTCCCCATATAATTGGAAAAGAGACCAACTGGAGGAGTAAGAAAACTATGAATCAGGATAAAGTCAAAAGACTAGGACCCAACTATTGAGAGACTCAAAGCTCGTTTTTTGTTCAAGGAAACAAGACTTGTTGCCAAGATGTAAAAAACATGGAAATAAACCTCCCCTTCCCCTCCTTCTTGTAAAGGTTTAACGAGTCCAAGAAAGCAAACTCAGGACCATCTTCATTTTTTGACAAGCTCGAAGAAAAGAAAGAAGAATGCTTGATAAGACACTAATTCGTGGATTTTACAAGCCCGAACTAGTACATGCTCGATGGTGTTTTCATAGTTTAGAGAGTCTGAAAACTCCAAAGAAGACTCCAGGGGGGTCCTTTTTCGTACAATTTAGTCTCCTGAGGCCGAAAAAGTATAAAACAAACCAAAGAAGAACTCTCTTAACTTTCGAAGAAGAAAAGGTGCACCTTTTTCGTAATTAGTCAGGAAGGTCCGAAAAAGGTTAAATTACCACCTACCCGACGCTCCTTCAAAAGCAGCATATAAAGCCTGAGTTTTACGAGTGTGAAGGAAGGCAAGATCACTTGGAAAGATCCATTTGATTATTAGAAATGGAGCTTACAACAATAAACTCGATGCTTTGTTCTCTAGGGTTTAACGAGCATGACAAAGACATAAAGTACACTTGGAATCTTTTTCATGTTTTGGTCCAGAGCACGAAAAAGAGAAAACTAAGCTCATACCGGGGGTTCCTTTTCCGTAAGTTTAGTCCCTCAGGTCCGGAAAAGAGATAAACCTATGCCTGAGAATACTCTTCTCAATCCCGAAGAAAGGAGAGTGATCCTTTCTCGTATTATTCCACATGGTCCGAGAAAGAGATAACCTACCACCAATGTGGATGCCCATTCACATATTATTAATGAGCCTGAACGGACAAGTTTACTCGGCATTCAAGTCTATTTTGAGGAGTCATACTTGGGCCTAAAGAAACTCATAATCTTTCCCATGAAGTTTTAACGAGTTCGGAAAAGTCAACTCGCGGCCTCCTTACTGTTTTTAATGAGCTCGAAGGAGAACAGAAAGAATGCTCTAAATGCGAGGAGATGAGTGTCATAAGCAGGCGGAACTAGTTCCAAGTGCAAGGAACAAACCTATGCATAATACAAGGAAAGCGAGCAAGATAAGGACACTCGGGGAACACCTCCTTGGGGTAAAGGGTGTCAAGTTGCAAAGGCAAAATGATACAAGGCTAAGCGGCAATGAGAACAAAGATGAGGGCTTATACAATGAGCTAAAAGCGTGGAAGACGGCAGCAGGCTCATAAGCACGAGCAAGGCATATGCAAATGCAATTACAGCTTGAACAACAAGGTGAGGCCCATAAACAATTGTGAATCCAACTACAAATCCTGTCTCCAAGAGACAACAACATTAGAAGAAACGATCCGATGCGGGTCACTTTGGCAGAAACACTTGTGACTTCGCAATCTTCTACAAAAAGAAAAGTCAAGGCAGAATCAACCGAAGAATATTCTGTAGGGCCAAGGCTCGAGGGTTTATAATCAATAAGATCAACCTCAGAAGCGAAAATCAACAAGGGAGATAGAGTCTGCAGGAACAAACTTAATATCACAGGAGCTGAGAAATTCATAAGAAAAAATCAAACTCATCAGGATCACTGACTTGCTTTTCAAATGAAGATTCAAAAGATTCAACAAAAACCAACATAAGAAAAAGGGAAGGCTTACTAAGAAAATCAGGGTTAGACTTAATCACAACTGAAAAAGAAGGTCATATTGTATCAAAGACTCCAGGAATACTTCATCCGAAGGGAGGAAATCATCTGAGATAGGACACATATCTGAACTTTCAAATGGATCGACAGAGTGGAGAGAAGGCTCTACAATCTGTATAGGATGACTCACCCGATTAACTGTTGGGACCAAATCCCAAGAAGGTAAGCATGAAAACAGAGGCTGCTTCTCAGTAGCAATTGAACAAAAAGGACAAGAAGCCACATAGTTCACCTGTGGTGGGGTGGTGTCTACAGAAACACTGGGAATCAATAAAGGAAAGGCCTGGTCTATAGTTGGGTCAGGAGACGGATCAAGAAAATCCAACTGATCGATAGTGACAATTTATTCGCCATGATTAAAGTACATCACACGAAAGAATGTTGACACCACAGCTTGCATGGCATAGACATAATCACGTCCAAGGAGCATATTAAAGTCCAAGGGGTCTTCCATCACCATGAAGTCAACTAAGACGGTCTTTCCACCCAAAGTAACAGGTGTTTGAGCAAGAATTCCCAAATCTATACAAGTTCTTCTATCAAATGCCAGTAACTGACTTGCAGTTGACACAAGGCTGGGAGATCCCATGCCTCGCCAAGCACGAGCAGACAAGATACTAACTAAGGCTCCTTCATCAACAATGCAACGAGCAATTGTATAGGGTTCAACTTTGACCTTTATCTAGAAAGGTGCATGGGAAGGAAGGCGTGGCTCAACTAGGCTATCCCAATCAAAGGAAGCAATCCAAGGGCTTGGTGGGGGTTGATCCGAAGCAAGTTTAGTGCCCCCTTGTTCAGTAATATCTGAACTGGAAGTGAAGAAAATGTGACTGGCAGACACTTCACTCTCCAAAGGAAGAGTGGGATTGATCGATACGGGAATCGATTCAACCTCTTCGTGAAAATCACTCTCTGAAGGGAGAGTGGGATTGACCAAAGATGACATTGGTTCAATCACATGAGGAACACTCTCCAAAAGAAGAGTGGGATCGACCAAATCTGAGATTTGTTCGACCACTTGATCAACCAAAGGTTGAGTAGGATGTTGAGAAACTATAGGGTGTTCAGAAGAACGAAATCCACGAGTCTTGGACCACACTCTTTGCACCTCTGGGATAGCAGGGCATAGATGAGTAAGGTGATCTCCCTTGCATAGCACACAAGGGAACTTAAGATGATGCTTCGAACGACCAGTTTTCTCAACGGTATCAGCATGATTAGTAGTGGCTGACTATTTTCTCTCAACATGACCTGCAGAGGATGAGAGTTTGCCCCCAACATGAACAACAAAGGCTAGGTAACTGGGTCCAACCTCACTAAGAGAGGCTAGTTATTGAGAGACTCCATAATGTTCAAAAACGGGATGACCATGAATCCAAACTCTTCGCATCTCCGCAATAGAAGGGAATTTATAAGTAAGGTGGTCTCTCTCACAAAGATTACAAGGAAACTTGAGCTTGTGTTTTGAATGGGTAGACTTGTCAACAGTGTCAACATGACTCGCAGTGGTTGACGAATTGTCTCCAGCGTGAGTCGATAGTTCTGTTGTAAAGGAAAGTATCCTATGGCTAGGGTTTAAGAGGCCATCAATGTACTGGGGTTGAAAGAGAGATGCACAATGTTCAACAAGCATATATAAGCAAGATCAGAGATGAGAAAGGTCCACACCTGACTAACTGAAGGCTGGTCCAAGCTTTCTCTTCAATCCTCTTCTTGCTCCTTTCGCTCCAAGAGACCTGCAAAACAAGTTATACCTTCCTCAAACCATTATGACCATATATAAAACAATGATAATCAAATAAACATAAACAAATAATCTGAATAACATCATCATATGATCATAAACAGAGATTCAATCACACATTGAACAATGATTTGGGAAGAAGAAGGACATCACATCTTTATTAATCTTGAAAACAAGTACAAATATACCTTCTCTTCAAGTTAGGCACCTCACGAAACCTTGATCTGGTTCTGCTATTTCTCTTCTCCAAAGAACTTAGCCTTCCAAGCTCTGCAACACAAGGGAAGACCTCCAAGGCAAAGGTGTAGGCAAAGAGAGTCCCGATTCCTCCAGCATAACAATGCATAAATTCCAAGTCCCCCTCATGGCCTTCCCTACCTCTATTTATATGGGTGAAATAAGGTAGTTTCGAAGGTTGAAGAAGTTACAGCAGTTAAGGAAATTAAGTTAAATAACTTAACTAATCTCTACTTAACGTGAGTTTTTATGTTTAAATGCTAAGAGACACATTCGTGGGTATGTAGTAGAGCAACCCGCGAATGATTCGCGACTATGTATAAGGGCAACCCGTGAATACATAGATTCGTGACTTGCTACAAAGGAGACCCGCGGATGACTCGCGAGTTGCCATAGAAGGATAGTCGCGAATACATCCTAACATGTCAAAAATGGAAAAGTAACTAGCTGGATAGAGGCAGAATGTATTTCATAATAAGCCAAGCTATAGTATTCTGGGCAATCCTCAATCCATAGATGTCCTTTTGTGTGCAAACATGAGGAATGTCAGCACTTGGACGGAGAGGTGCCAATCTGGTGTATAACACTAGTGCTTTATGATATTATATGTATGAGTGCATTGTACCTTCACTAGCGCTGGTGTGTAAGTACTTTAAAAATGCATCAGTACTATATACTGAACATAACACCAGTGGTTATTAACTATTAAAATGTGCCAGTGAAACCTAACTATTACTAAGCATTGGTGCGATAAGTTAAGATAAATGCATCAGTAAAGTTGACTAAGGCATTGATTGTAGCTATATTTTTAAAATTTAACGATGTTATTAATATACCGTAGCACACCATGGTGTATCATGACAAAAATCACTAGGGAGTGCAACAAGTATTATGTTGTATGGGGTTCTTATTGTTGTTTGTTTCCTAGTGCTACATTGATTAAAGTACACCCATACAACATGGTAGTAAATGCACCAGTGTTATTAGAATGATCGAAAGCACCACAAGTTATTTTATGTTTTGTGAGCAGTGACTACTGACATTGCGCTATAATATCTATATTTTATTTTTATTTTGGTTAATTCGATTATCTGTAAGAAATTGTAATATTTTTTATAGTAGTATTCATTTGAATTTTAATTATTGTGTTTGGATTAAGTTGTTATATCATATAATATTCGCATCTATTGTACTATTTAATCATTCACAATTTAATGAGAAATGTAACATTTCACAATGACATTGGAGAATGCAATAGAATAAAAAACTTTATAATATTATATATCAATAAGAGGCGCTTTGTCATACAAAATGGGACAGCATGAACTCCACAATAATCAAAATGTCAATATGCATGTAATTGTTACACTTATTGGTAACCCGTTGTATTTCAAGTGGGACACTATGTCTAGTCCATTATACAAAATGTCTGATTTTAATGAACAATTATTTAAAAATATACAACATATTACATTAACATCCAAACTATATGGATCATCATTCTTTGTTGAAACTGTTGTCAGTTCTTGAGCCACTTGCATGACTTGGGTGAGGACTATGGAAAAATTTCGTTGTCTTATATATTAATATTTTTCTAGAAGTCTATACTTTAGTGAGAAGTCATGGACTAATATAAATTAAATTCCAGTGTCAATCAAGAGTTGTATTGTTCATCTAGACAAGATACTGGCAGTGTAAGCAATGTAATCAAGCATGTTGTTCAAGAACTTTATAATTTTGAGGATTTTGAAGACACTAGTAGTGAAGGGAAATAATGTTATGGTGATGATGATGATGATGAATATATTCCTCCAAGTGGGGATTGTAAAGACAGTAAGAAAGATGTCAAAAATTTTCCTCCAAGTCAGGATTTTCAAGGCACCAATGATGATTTTCCTCAAAGCGAGGATTTTGATGGGACTAATGATGATTTTGTTGAGCACGTATGCACCAATAATGATGATGGTTTTCTTCATAGCAAGTATTCTAATGGGATGAATTATTATTTTCCTTCAAGCAAGGATTTTAATGGGACCAATGATAATTCTCGTCCTAACTGCAAGGATTTTAATGGGACAAATGACGATTTTCCTCCTAGCTAGGATTTTAATTGGACTGATGATGATTTTCCTCCAAGTGAGGATTTTAATGGGATAGAAGATGATTTTGGTGAGGAAAAACAAATCAATAATGGTGAAGATGATTTTCCTCCAAGCGAGGATTTTAATGGAACTCATGATGAGTTTCCTCCAAGTGAGTATTTCTGTGGAACCAATGATGAGTTACCTCCAAGAGAGGATATAAATGGAACTGATGATGGTTTTCCTCCAAGCAAGGATTTCAATGGAACCGATGATGAATTTCCTCCAAGATAAGATTTCAATGGCACCAATGATGAATTTCATCCAAGTGAATATTTCAATGGCATTGACGATGACTTTTCTCCAAGTGAGGATTACAATGGCACTGGTGATAGTTATGTTGATGATGAAGCCACCAATGATGAAGAAACTTATTCTCCTCCAAGTAAGGATGTTATGAGAACCAATGATGTCAATGTTGATTCTCAATATTTCCCTTTCAGTGAAGAATTTAGTGGCACCAATAGTGTTGATGGTCACATTAATCTATCCACAAGTGATCAACTTATTAGTTATCTTGACAATCATTTTCATACTAAATTTCGTGATCAAATTTTCAATGATGGGGGTCATATTCCTCACAATGAAAACATTCATTCTAATGAGGATGTTGTTGCAGACATTATGGTCCAAGAAATGCAGAGACACAATCCAAAAATGAGCATGATTAAGTGTAGGACTAGAACTTTTTATGTCAATCCAAAGCATTCTAGTTATACAAGGTCTAGGAAAGAATTGATCGCATGTCCAAGTTCCATTAACCATTTGATTTCGAGTGAGTGTTTCCACAACATTTTTTTGAAAGGTATAGGCTACAATTATTCCTTGGAGAAAAGGAATGTGTATTTATCAATGAACCAAAGTATGAAAAATTCATATTTAGTGGGGTTCATCATTTCTACAAGGACAAGTTATGATTATCAGGTTGGAAATGTTCTTCTTTGTAGAAAGGCATTCAAAAGGATTCAATCAATTGGTAATCTTTGATTATCAAGAATCCAAACAAGACTAGAAATGGATCCTACATTTTATTCTGACGATTACCAAGGACAAATCACTGGACCATCAACACACATTGCAATATCATGGATGCATGATTTATTTTCAAAGCATGGAGAGAGTATACCAAATAGAGAAGCAATACACATTCCAGATAATTTCACAAGGCAATAAATCTACAACTTATACAAGCATTATGTTCAAGGTGGTAAAGGAAATGACAACTTCATCAGATATGCATATTTCACAAGAGTATGGAAAAATAAGTTCAACCACATGTTCATTCCAAAGATGTCAAGGATGGGGATATGCAGTACATGTGCTTCTCTTAAAGAAAGAAGAGATAGATCATAAGGGATATATCAGAAGGGATAGAAAGAGGTATGTTTACAAAATTGTTTATTTTTTAGATAAATGTCAATTATGAAAACTAGTTATCAAGATTTTTTTGTCTTGTTTGCAGATTCCATGATCAATGCACCGTAAGAACATTGCAATCAACAACCAAATAAATAAAAAAAGTTGCAGAAACATCACAAGAAGTGTTATGATGCTCCACATAAGTATATGGGTTTGATAATTTATGGCATGGATTAGAAAAAAAGACACTCTTACCACATTTTGTTCATGTGCCAAAGAATTTAAAGGAGGAAAGTTTTATTTAGTTTCACTTGGTTGGGTGTACGCTTTTTAATGGTGAATTGTTTCCAAGGGTTTACTTTATAGCTCCAAATATTCACAATGATGCAAATTTCACCAACACCATAATTCACCATGTCCTTTCTTCATAGCCTGGCGATCTTCCTAAAGTTATATATCTGCAATTGGACAACACAAGCTAAGAAATAAAAAATCAAGTTGTGTTTTCTTATCTAGACATGCTTGTTGAATTGGGAATTTTTAAAAAGGTAAAAATTGGTTTCCTTCTTGTTGGGAATACACATGATCATATTGATCAAATTTTCATCCACTTGTCAAGGACATTGAGGACAGATAAAGTCGGTAGCCTACCATCGTTGATTGAAATTATAAGGAAAGAATACCATCCAGAGCCTGTTGTACAAAAATTGGAAGAAACTGTTGACATGCAAATATTTATTTTTGCATCGCATGGTGAAGAAAGGCGCATTGAAAAACTTAATGGAATCATCTTTCATCATCAATTTAGTATAAAAAATATTGATGGAAATGAATTACTGTGGGGAAATAAGTACTCAACTAGCACAAAATGGGGACCTTCATCATGTTTGTCATTTTTGAAACTCATCCCAAATCATCAAATGCATGCTTCAAATTTATTGTTATTGCAATCATCTACAGAGATTCATAATTCAAGGAAACATAGTAAGATGTTGATTCTTCTCAATGCTTGGAATAAATCAAAATTCTATGGAAGATACATATGAGTACTTTGACGTTGTTGATTCTGTTTGGTGGGAGTCTTTTTTCATGGAGCAGACTGACATAATTTCAAAATATACAAATGGAGATCTATATATTTGAAGTCTCCATTTACTTGGCCACAAATTTTATCAAATGAAAATGAGGAAACAAATGTTGAACCTTGAGGTTTTGAGTTTTCTCAAGTAGAGGAAAGAGAAATGTATATTGGCTCTAAAATATCATCCACAAATCATCGAGAGATGGAAGAACTTCACAAGGGCTCGATACAAGATATCAAGGAGGGTTGCATGATTGGAGGTTTGGATACAGATGATGCACGTAGTTATCAATTCTAGATTGCAATAGTTATGAAGGTAAATAAAGAAATGAAGAAGTAGTATCAATAGAAGTACATTAGTATGCAAAATATACATACCCATTTGATGGTGTGTACAAGGCATACATGGTGATTGAGAAAAGGGTTTGTAGAAAGAGAAAAAGAAAGGGTCAAAAAATAAATTGTCGCCTCATTGACATCTTGAAATTAGAGGAAGTTGATATACTTGTTTATGATTTCAAGTTGGAAAATAAAGACACTCTTCTCTCCAAGACTATAGATATTATCAAGAAGTTACTGCCAAAAGAAGAAGTTGCAAGATGGGAGTTTGCTAAACCAAGCCATAGATCCAGAACGAATATGTCATCTGAAATTATGGGCATAGATGTAGACTCAGATGGTGCACCCATTGATAATAGAGAAGAATATGTTTCATCTACATCTTCATCCAGTCCTTCATCCACAGAAAATGTAGATTCTAATGGGGTGTTAGATTCCATGGATGAATTTGAATAATTTCACATGAAACATTTTAGATGTTTTTTGTTAGTATGATGTTTGTAATTGAAACTCTAAAGGAGTTTTTGAATATTTATATGAATGATTTGTTCTTGTATGGTCTAGTATATGATTTCATTATGAATTGAATCATAATTTATTTGATTTTATATCGTTAGAGTGGTGAAATTATTTATGATTTTTTTTTTGTTTAATATGCAAGTTTTTAAAAAATTTCAATTTATCTCTTGAAGAAAAAATTATTTTTCCAATTTAGGGGTTTATTTTAAAGTTTTTGTAAACAATAGTATGGGATGTTTAGGACATGGATTTATTTTGTATCCCTAAAAAAACGTTTATACTGGTATCAACACATTTCTATTCGAGGGTGTTTTTGGAGTTTTTTTTATGCAAAAAACATCGTTTTTATATTTATACTTCTCGTTCTTAGTATAAAGTTCTCATTTCATAGTATAGGTTGTTATGTATGCATTAGTGCATTTATTATGTATAAATGCACCCAAAAAAAACATCCATTAAAACCTTCATGGCTCACCTCCAGTAGTGACCTCCACTGTAAAAGGATATTTGGGATCTTTTTACAGTAGCATCCGCTACAACCTCCATAAAAAAGGCCTTTTCCTTGTAGTTACTCAATTGATTGGGATCTGAAGAGAAGTATGAGGGATGAGAAGATTTTATTGTTTGTGGAAAAATAGATGGAATAAATATACTCATCAAATTTGATAAGATTCCTTAATGAAGAGTTTAGGAACAAGGCTAAGGAGTGGGGAAAAAATGTTATCTAATAAACAGTTTGTTTGGAGTAGGGAGACGATGATACAATTATTTTCCATATGTATGTTAAGCATAGAAAAAATGTTAACACCATTTGGATATTCCTAGTTGAGATGGATTATTTCCTAGGTATTTTGAGGATATTTATTATTTGGTGGTTGATCATTTCATAGATTCTATACTGAAAATAAAACGATGACTGCTGAAGAGGTGGTCAAGATGACCTCTTTTTTTTTTAATTATGAAAAGAATCATATGGTATTAGAATAAATCACAATGGAGTATCTTCAATTGGTCATGTGTGGATTCCAAAAAAATAAAATCCAAGGTCCTGATGGATGGATCATAGATTTATTCTTAGCGTTTTATGACTATGGAACAATATCTTTTGAGAGTTATTAATGAATCCAAGATGTTGGGTCCAATGCTAAAAATATTCATCATAACGCTTATAACATTGATTCTAAAGATGGATAACGTAGAGTCATGTGTTCCATACATACCTATATCTCTATGCAATTGCATATACAAAATTATTTCAAAAGTGATTGTTATGAGGATCAAGAAAATTATGTTAGAGAATAAATCAGGTAAACAATTTTTTTTTTCATAATGATATTCCTTTCAAAAGCCTATGACTTAGTAAGTTGGTTTTATTTAAATATGATGTTATACATACCTATATCTTTATGCAATTGCATATACAAAATCATTTCAAAAGTGATTGTTATGAAGATCAAGAATATTATGTTTGAGAATAAATCAAGTAAACAATTTTGTTTTTCATAACCAGTGTAGATCCACATCCTAGGCTCTATCAAGCGCCGAGATGGATCAAATCTCTCCAGGAGCAAACCTCTTCTTAGGTATCCATTGATTTGATTCAAACAAAACGACACATTTTTTTATTATTTAAGGTCCACATATAATATTTTTATTATTAATACTTAATATTATTTATGGCTGACATATACTATTTTTTATTATTTTTTGTTTTTTTATGAACGAACATTGCATAATTTCCCCACACATGATTTTAAAACCATATGCAAGGCCCTCCTATAATCGTGGTTTATTTAGGAGGCCTTGCACATGGTATTAAAACCATTTTCAAGGCTCTCCAAAACCATGTACAATAAAACCATGAGTTGTTTAGGAGGCCTTGTACATGGTTTAAAAACCATTTGCAAGGCCCTCCTACAATCGTGGGTTATTTAGGAGGCCTGGCACATGGTATTAAAACCATTTCTAAGGCCCTCCAAAACCATGTACAATAAAACCATGAGTTGTTTAGGAGGCCTTGCACATGGTATTAAAACCATTTGCAATGCCCTCCAAAACCATGTACAATAAAACCATGAGTTGTTTAGGAGGCCTTGCACATGGTTTAAAAACCATGTGCAAAGCCTCCTAAACCATGTACAATAAAACCATGGGTTGTTTAGAATGCTTTGTACATGGTTTTAAAACCATTTGCAAGGTCAACATTTTTTTTTGCGGATAATTCAATTTTGTGTTTTTTCTTGACCCACATATTTTTTTTACGGATAATTAAATTTTTACTTTTCTATTGTTTTGTTAGGTAGGAAGATTACAACATCTCCCCCATATTAGATTTTTTTTTTTGCGGATAATTCAATTTTTTGTTTTTTCCTTGACTCCATATTTTTTTTACGGATAATTAAATTTTTACTTTTTTATTGTTTTGTTAGGTAGGAAGAATCTTACAACATCTCCCCCATGTTAGATTGTTTTTGTGGCCGACATTTATTTTGGCCTATTAGAAAATTTATTTTTTATTAATAAAAATAATTTTACGAACGTGATATTATTTTTTATTTTGTGTTACAAAATCTCTCCCATAATATTCACTATCACTATTATTCTTTGCCGACATGTTACAAACATTACATCACGTTACAAGATCTCTCCCATAATATTCACTATCACTATTTTTTTTGCCGACATGTTACGAATGTTACTAACGTTACATCACATTACAAGATCTCTCCTATAATATTCACTATCACTATTATTTTTAGCCGACATGTTACAAACGTTAGTAACGTTACATCACGTTACAAGATCTCCCCCATACTAGGCTGTAGAGCGCCTCTCGGCGCAATGATACTCCTTTCAAAAACCTATGACTTAGTAAGTTGGTTTTATTTAAATATGATGTTATTTCCTCTAGGTTTTAGTGTGCATTTTTTGAATTGGGTAAGGAGTTGTGTATATTTGGTATCTTTTTATCTATTGATCAATATATAACGTCATAATTTTAAGACTCAAAGGAGGAGTTTAAATAGGAGTTCCCTTTATATGCATTTTTGTTTCTCATTATGGTCAAAGCTTTAAGAAGATTATTGCTAGATGCGAGAAATGACAAGGGTTGCTAGAAGCAAGAAATGACGAGGCATCAAAATGGGTGCTAACAGTTTTTTATTCCCTCTTTTTATGAATGACATCTTACTTTTTTATAATGGTTCTAAATGAGACGTGATTAAAATTAAAGGACATTCTTGAGATTTAGTGTAAGGCTGCATGAGTATTTAGTGTAAGGCTACATGAGTGTTGATTAATTCTAAAATATAATATATTGTTATTCGTTAAAAAATAATATATAGTTATTCGTTAAGTTAAAAAATAATATATTGAAGTTGTTTTTCACTCTCATTTAGATTTTAAAAATGGAGTTAAGTTAAATAGAGAAGAAGTTGTTTTTCACTCTCATCTCTCATTTCTTTTTTCTTTTTTTTAGGAAGAAAAAAGCCTGCCTTGTTATTCATAATAAGAATCGAAGGACATCATAACATATACCCAAAAATTGGGTTCTCGCAAGCATAACAAAGCTATAAACAATCCACATCAACCCAGAGAGAAATCACCAGGGGGAAAGGCGTAACAGCAAAATAAATGATCCCATCAGAATACTAACTCATCATAATGTGGGAGCTGTCCTCACATCCACATCTACCAAGCGCCAAAAGGGTCTGAGAAACTTTCCAAAAGAGGACGCTCTACTCAACATACTATG
This sequence comes from Pseudotsuga menziesii, assembly GCA_001517045.1. NCBI lineage: Eukaryota > Viridiplantae > Streptophyta > Pinopsida > Pinales > Pinaceae > Pseudotsuga > Pseudotsuga menziesii. The sequence continues at coordinate 54,917 of LPNX010883385.1, read as the reverse complement.
GAGGGAAAAAAGAAAATCCCTCAAACAACATGAGAAAAGCTAAATAGAATCTTGAGAAATCAAATGATTCTCAAAAACTTCCTTATAGAAACCTTTACTCTAAGGGTAAGAGAGCGCTATTTTAGAGAGACGGTCAGCCAACCGGTTATGCTCTCGGTAGATGTGGGAGAAAGACAAGTCCATAAAGCTTTCTATAAGCTTTTTTGTCTCCATACACCAGTGCCTAAGGTCTGGTGGGGAAAGTGCAGCCGATCCAATTGCCCAGTTGATGATTACTGAGGAATCACCAAACACATGGGCAAGTGGGATCCCCATCATTTGGGATGTATGGAGAAGAGCCCATAAGCTGAGCAGTTCCTCTTTTGTGTTAGTGCCATATCCGATCCCCAGCGAGAAGTCCAGGTGATGTGTCTCATTTAAGAAGATACAGAAGCCCACACCCGATGTCCTACATCTAGAAGCTCCATCCATAAAGCCACAGGGGAATATCAAACAGGGAGCTCTTCCCAGAAGTCTTCTTCGAACTTTCTTTATAGTAATCAGCGCAGGGAGAGCTTTGACAGTACTGATAACCTGCTTAATCAAATTGTAGGAATTCCTTTTTTCTCCTTCAAATAAAGCCCGATTATGAGCTTTCCAGAAGATCCACATCATGTGAAAAGGGAGAGTGAGAAAGGGAGAATTCTTTGGCAAGATTTCATTCCATATTCTGATCATCTCCCTAATCGAAGCAGAGGGAGCAAAGGCAGTGAGATTAAAGATATCACAAACGCGAATAGTGACAATCCTCCATACGCGGCAATTATTAAATAAGTGCTCAACGGTCTCTTCATCCTCGCACCAGAGAACACAAAACCCAGGGCCGTGATAACCCCTCTTCTGTAGATTCTCCCAAGTGAGAATCTTGTTCCGAATAGTGAGCCAAATAAAACATGAGATCTTGTTGGGGAGAGGTCTTTCTTTTTTATTAGTGGATAGATTAAAAATGAAGTTAAGTACATGGTTTTTATACTTAAAATTAATGATTATGGAAAAAGGGACTTCAAATGACTTATTTTGAAAGTCGAAAATAGACTCTTCAATGTAGCCATTGGTAATTACATATTGGTATATTATTTCTTGTCAAGTTTGTTACAGAGGCAATCTTTATGTTTATGTGTTGGATGTTTCATGTTTTCATTATAAACGGTGTTATGGAATGATGTTTTGATTATAAAGAGTGCAATAGAAATATGTTATCATTATAAAGGGGATTATGAAATTAAATAGGAAGTTGAGTTTCTGATTTTTATGGTTATGAAGTAAGAACTTTCTTAAACAAGATAAATCATATTGTTTTATAAAATTTGAGGTTGAGATATAAAAATTATAAATTTACTAAAGATTTGGAATCATAGTATTGATGATGAAAATTAATAATTTCCAATAATATGTGAGTTAATATCATACACCATAATTTACCATAAATATATAAGGCTCTATTTAATAGAAGGATTAGCTTGATTTAGTGAAAGAGTAATTAAAAATTCTAAAAAGAAATGGGAAAACTGAGGCAACTAAAAGGTTATAGGATTGGAAGAATGCATCTAATGGGAAAACTAAGGCGACTAAAAGGCTATAGGATTGGAAGAATGCATCTAATGGGAAAATTGAGGCAACTAAAAGGCTATAGGATTGGAAGAATGCATCTATTATCTAGTAGGTTATATGATACAATAGAAGGCAGTGAGGCAAACCCACATAATTGCATGATATTATTTTTATCAATTGATTTCAATTATATCTTTCAATTTCATCAATTATTTACTCTTATTAATTGAATTATTAGGATCGATGTTATGGATATTAATATAATATGAATTATTAGGATCAATGTTGTGGATATTAATAGATCTCCACCCAAAATCTTTTCTATCGTTAAACTAGTACACCCCCATAGTTTGTGGTTAGATCATGTCGATAGGGATCAACCGATAGTTATGGAATGTAAGACACTTTGGAAATATTTTTTATTCGGCATATTCTTTCAAATTCAACTCCGAGTTATTCATGATAGCTATATGTTATCAACGAAATTCTTCATGTTATCCATGCATTACCACCAGTTATTCATTCATAGTTTTTTTTATAATTATTTATTTCAAATTTTGAACGACCGTCAATGAAAAATCATAGGTTATAGTACGGCCCAAATCTCAAATAAAAACGTCATTCTACTTAATAACTAAAAAAAACTCAATGATATCAACAAGTTTGTAAGAGAAAAAGGAATACCAAGAGATTCACCATAATAAGAATTGAATTACGATCGGAATAATGAAATGCAACACATTTTATATTAGTTCTTGAAGTTTGTTACAATGACAATCTTTATGTAGACAATCTTTATGTATTGGATGTCTCATGTTTTCATCATATTGGATGTTTTCATTATAAAGGGTGTTATGGAATGATGTTTTTGATAATAACGGGTGTAATGGAATGATGTTATCATTATAAAGGGGATTATGAAATGCAATAGGAAATTGAGTTTCTGATTTATATTGTTATGAAATAAGAATTTTTTTAAGATGAATCAAATAATGAGGTTGAGATATTAAAAATATAAATTTATTAAAATTTTGGATACAAAGTGTTAATAAAAATTAATATTTACCAATAATATGTGGTAAAGATCATACACCATAAATATATTAGGCTCTATTTAGTAGAAAGCTTGATTTAATGAAAGAGTAACTATAAATTCTAATTTTTTCTTTTTTGGAAAAGTGAGGTAGCTAGAAGGCTATAGGATTAGAAGAGTGCATCTATTAGAAGGCTATAGGATTGGAAGAATGCATCGATTATCTAGTAGGCTATATACAATAGAAGGTGGTAAGACAAATCCACATGATTGCATGATATTATTTTTATTAATTGATTTTAATTATATCTTTTAATTTCATCAATTATTTAGTGATATTAATTGGATTATTAGGATCAATTTTCTGGATATTAATAGATTTCCATCCAAAAGATTTTTTATCATTAAACTAGTACATCTACATAGTTTGTGGGGTCAGTCGATAGGGATCAAATGGTTGAGAGATAGTTATAGAATGTAAGAAAGTTTGGAAATATTTTTAATTCCTCATATTCTTTTAGTTAAACTGATTCAACTAGTTATCCATGCCTAGGTACATGTTATCACCAACTTCCTTCATGTTATCCATTTATCAACTAATTATTTTTTATATTTTTTTTCTTTTTATCTCAAGTGTGAGTTATCCATGCCTAGCTACATGTTATCACAAACATTCTTCATGTTATCCATTTATCAACTAGTTATTTTTTATCTTAATTTTTTTTTTTTTCAATCTCAGGTTCTTTTATTTATCTTACATGAACTATTGGTTATCCATTCATCAACTAGCATTACTACCAGCATTACTACGAGTTATTGATTTATTAATTTTTTTTTATTATTGTTTATTTTAGATTTTGAACGACTATCATAAAATCAATCTAGACATTTGGCTTGTCTCAAGGCAATAGTTCACCCTAAATCTCAAATAAAAACATCTACAAAGATAACAACTCAAAGAAAACAAAAAAACAGAGGAAAAAAGAACTCCACGTAATGCCAAAAGGAAGTTTGGTTTGTGAGAGAAAAAGGAATACCAACATATTCACCGTTCACCATAATAAGACAACTGCACAGAATACCAAAAGGTTTGTGAAAGAAAAAGGAATACCAACAAATTCACCATAATAAGAATTGAATGACGATTGGAATAACGAAATGCAACACATTTTATAGACAATCTTGATGTTCTAATTGGGAGAGAGGTGTAGGCAGACTCAGCTTCAGGCTCATGCTCAGTTGACAAACCCTAACTGCGTTGCATGTGCCTCATCAACTTCTACAATGGCAATGGCAATGGAGAAGGTGGAGGATTGCAATAATAATAATATTGTAAAACTGGTGAGCTCCAATGGCAACATATTTGACGTGGAGAAAGCAGTGGCGTTGCAGTCGGTGGTCTTAAAGAATGCAATACAGTTTTTGGGCACTCAGAATCCAATTCATCTGATTCTCGCGTCGAGCGAGATTACAGAAAAGATTATCGAATATTGCAAGTATCATGTCAATCCTCCTCAGACCGCATGCGATGTCGAAAAATGGGATGCCCAGTTCGTCAAGATCGATTTTGAAACTCTGACCCATCTTGCAAAGGCGGCCCATTTTCTGTATATCCCGAGTCTTAGTGGCTTGATCGCTCGAAGATTAGATGAGATAATTGAGGAATGTGAAACCCGTGAAAAGATCTGTGAGATGTTCCACATTCAAAATGATATAACTCCGGAAGAATTCAAAGAGATCGAGGATTCATATAAGTGGGTTCGTCCATAAAAGAAATGGAAAGAGATTCCATTACTTTCTGAATGTTTAGATATATCTGTGAATTTTCCAAGTTTCGACCGCGTTATGCGATTTGAATATGAGTTTCTTATCAATTCGAACATTAATGAATTATCATCATTAATAAAATTTTGAAATTTTTATCATTTCAAATTTTATGTTATGCTAAATTTTCTATATAAGTATAATATAGAATTCTTAAAGAGTACCCTGATTCTAATTAATCATGACAGAGTCCAATTTGAAACTGTTTATTTCAATTTTAACTAATATAATTATAATCATTTGTTATATTTATCAAAATCTTTTTTTTTAATAAATTTGTAAATATATTATTTATTTTTAAATATTTTTAAATAAGTATAGATTCATCTTAAATCTATCTGGATCTACCTACCATAGACCTCAAGTCATCCAATTTCTTGGAGGTGTACTTTTTTCTAATCTTATCTTCTTAAGGTTTAATATTTTATATTTTATTTTATGAGCCAACATGAATTTCTTTAAAACAAATTAGTTAGTTTATTGTATGAGGATATGGATTTTTGTAATTACTTTTTATTTGGTTTTATTTTTTATTTTATGAGCTCATGTGAATTTTTTAATAAAGTTTTACTTTTGGTACATAACACTAGACAACATCTCATCTCCCCCATATTGGTTTGTAGAGCACCTCACTACTCTCGATGTAATGAAATAATTTATTAAATTCTATTTTATTTTGAATTATTGATATATTAATTGTGCCAATATTTTTTTGCTAAATTGCTATGCTTGATTTGATAGCAATCTAATTTTAGTGGAGAAATTTATGAAGGGGTATCCTTGTACTTACTAAGGGGAAACTTTAATGCTCCTTATATTGATTGTTTTTCACGTGCTTGACTCTAGCACATTATTTCATTGTTGAGAATTGTATAGTATGGTGGGTCCATTATCTAGTTTGGTCAAAGACCCTAAACATCCCTCACTCTCTACACTCCTCGAATCTATCTTTAAGCCTTTTAGTCATATGCTTCCAATGGTTTCTAGGTTGTGTTGGCAACACTAATTGAGTTTCATTTGTAGTCCCTTGGACCTATTTGACTCTGTCTTTCAACAATTTGAGTCACCCATGAGGAGTTACACCAATATTTACTCCTCCCATATATTGGCTCACTTTAGATTTAGGAGGATTGCAGTTACTGTGATTGAGCATTGCATTGTGGATGTCATTGTTACTACCCATATACTTTAGATCAACCATGGTTGGACGATGATTATATACTTGGATTAGGTCCCTATTTGACTGCAAGGAAGCACCTTACATATTTATCTTATTAGATAAATAAATATATTTTTATAATGGAATTGATGATGATATGAATACATAGTCTCTCGGCATATACATATAGTACACAATAGTGAAGAGTTACGTCTCTTTTCATGTCATTGTCGCATTTAGCATATATAATATTAATTAACTAATTACTTAATCTAAATTATTATTTTATTTACATATTATTTTATTTGGTATGTTACAAGTCATCCCTCCTTGGAATGCTTCATCCTCGAAGTATTGTTATGACTATATTTCATGCATTTCTTAGGGTCTTCATAAGGATCTTTCGATTTTTTTTCCACTTTCGATATTTGTATAATGAGTCTTGTATGCTACAATATCCATGATCGTGACATTGATATGGTACTCGAAAAATTTGTCTCTTCTAAATCTTTGTTTTGATATTTACATAATGAAGTTGTGTCGACTTATTGATCTCATATATTTTGTATGTATGGGTATGCCATGACCCTTTATTTGGCATATGGTTCCTAATCACGATGACGAAAAAAGAAGAAACCCAGAAGATCCGTCGTCTCTTGGCATATATATATATAGTACATAATAGTGAAGAGTTACGTCTCTTCTCATGTTGTTTTTTTGCAATTAGCATATATAATATTAATTAATTAATTAATTAATCTAATTTATTATTTTAGTTACATATTATTCTATTTGGTATGTTACATTGACCCTCATGACACCTTGTATCTAGAATTTATTCATGTCTTATTCACACCCCTCTTGGTATATACTCCATATTATATTGAGACATTGACATGAGCATGGGGATTCCTACCTCATTCTAAGATTATTTACACCTCACCTCTGTGTGTGCTTTGTCTTCAAGTATCAGATGCGATTTACTAGTCCCCTAGGAAAGGGAGTTATTTCCAACATAGTATTCCTCTCTAACCATTAGTGTTCCCATTTTTCCAATTGGGAGTATGAACTACTTATGATTTATTTGGGCCATATGATGAGATTTTGAGATCACACATCAAGGGGAACTCTATTAATAGCCAAATATTTCTCACCTGGATTGTCATCAACTTCATCATCATTATACATCATGTAACATCCCTGGTAAAATAGCTTATTAACCACCCCCATGAATGGTTGGAGTTGATGTGTAGATGTAACTGACGAACAAATCCAAAACTCGGTCTTGAAAAATAATAAAAACATATACATATATGAGAAAGGGAATAATAAAAAATACATGTTAATGTAATCCTTAAATAATGAATTTACATTTTTAAAGAATTATAAAATAAAGTAATGATTTTAAAAGGGATTTAGGGTTCTCCCGAAAAGAGGGAAAAAGAGGGCTCATCACCTTTTGTTGCGCCTATTAGAGTGGAGAGGATAGATCTCATTTTCAGTTACCAAGAAAAACAATAAGATTTGTAATCACAAGAATGAAGGGGGGATAGGTTTTCATATCATAATTGTCTAAGAGAAGGAAAAACGAAAGTGATGACTCTTGGAGGGAGAGAGAAACAACAGAGAGAGTCTATATCTGGATTTTATAGCCCCACTCTTATGTTTCCATACACAAAATGATGAGTATGATATGCCCAATATGAAACTCTAGACATTTGATACTTGTACAGAGTAAGAGGTGGAATACCAGCCTTGGGAAAAAGGAAAATGGCTTTGTGAATTGTAGTTTCACCAAGCAACTTCTCCATGAAGTGTACCAAGTTCCTTTTCCTTATATATTTTCTTACTCATTATTATTTTCAAATATAGTGTTAATACTTCTCTAGTGTTGATAAGGGGAAAGAACACCCTACATTAATGACCTCTAATCATAGAATTCTAAGCCTTGTATTTGATTCTTGTGGGTACCTTTGCTAGATCAGTTATACTTATGTTTCATTTTTCCTCGAAGAGGAGACATGAAATCTTTGGACCTTGTCATATAGATATTGTGCTCACTCAGTTTTTTTTAATGATTACTTGTTGAAACATTCTTAGATAGGGACACACTTCTTTGATTGGAGGAACTTAGGTAAATAAATATTTTTTAAGAAATTCCCCAAGACCTTAAAGAATTAGAAAGTTACAATCAGTTCAAAACCCTTGGATCAATACAAAGAGTTGTCCATATATGAAGAGACACCAAGACCGAACACGAATGTGACTTCGTAAATAGAGATTCCAAGACCGAATGTGAACGCGACTTTAGAAGATGCAGGTCCTAAGACCCAGTTCCTCCATATTCGGAAAATTCGGGCCGTTGAGATTTCAGACATCGGCACCGCCGAAGCTTACTCTCAGGCTTCTGGGACTCCCAACCTATATGAATCAGAACTCTAAATATAGAATCAAACAAAGCGTGTTCTTATTTGGGAGGCAAAAACCATCACAAGCGCAAATTCACATTAACCATATTTTTTTATCAGTTGATCACACTAAGTGTAGAGGGAGAGCATACGCTACTAGTTTTACAAACTCATTACAAGTGAGATCACTTATTTTGATCCCAGTTGATCACTTGAGGAGCACAGGGAGAGCATACGCAGTGCTCGACACACGGAGAAAATGAAAAAAACTTACTAGACTAAAAAACACTCGGTTCCCAAATGAGGGGAGGATAACCTTATTTATACATATTTAGTCGATAAATCAGTGACCCGAAACCTACACCTATCAATAAATAGACCTGATTTAGATCTCATAGTATTGGATCAAATCACACCTTTTGTTGGGTAAGTCACCCAAACCATGTGAAGGAATCTACGGACTGACGATTGATTGGACTTTTACATAGTGGAGCTACTGTTAGCATCCCATGATGTTTTCCATTATTCATTGTCATGATTACAGATACATGGTTTTTCCCCAAATGTACAACTAGCGAATCTATCAGAGTCGTTATCAGAACCAAATTCGGTATCCGGAAATAAGCAATTCTAAAACCAGTGTTCCACATCGGATCCGATCATGAATCCATTAAGAATACAACAAAAATCTCCTTGAAAAATGGATTCAACTTTAATATTTAAAGGAATCCTTCTCGTATGGAATTTATTATCTAAGAGGTGGCCATTTTTGTCCATTCTTTTGTATTTCTGTTGAGTGAAAATAGGGGGTTCAAAAGGAGAGTAAGCTCTTCCAAGATGTCGCAACTTAAATTTAAACCACATATGATTTTGGTGTGCTACGATCATGTCTACTTGAAGGTGTAAGATGAAATTCACACGTCGTTGAACCCAATCTTTCCTTGGACAAAACTTATCAAGAAAAACTTATGTCCATCCTAACCATTGTTGTTTCACCAGTGTAGAAGCATCTTCACAAATTATTATTTCTCCTTATTCTCTGTAGAACTGCAATATGGGGTTGTAGCTATTCCATGTCAAAAAACATGGATCGATGTTGACATAAAACAATTCTCGTCCATCAGTATAGGTTGTGTCAATACAAACATGATTGAGCAGCTAAAGCTGGTGCAAAGTATTTTCTAAGCCTTTAAAGGCATGTTTTCCCCATCTTTCCAAGCTTTGAATTTTCAGAGGAGAGGCATTTACTTGTTGGATCAAAGAGAGTGCTAGATATTTATCTGCTTCCTTTTTGCTAGGGCAATTCAAAAAATAATCTCTTTCTTCTTCTGACAATGGATCATTAAAGATCCATACCTTATATTTTTTATTTGACGAGCTAGACGCTCCATAACTGAACATATTGAGCCTAGGTTTCTCTTGTAGGTCTTATCAGGTTAATATGTCAGCAACACAATTTAAATATCCTAGTTTATATACAATTTCAAAATCAAATTTTTATAACCAAAGAAACCATTTTAAAATCCTAGAACTATTTCTTGCCATAAGATTTTAATTCTTGAATATTGGAGGCATTATTTTCATATCTGTTCTAACAATAAACTTGACAGGTTTTAAACAAATCTTGAAATGGTTTACAGTTTATTTGACTGCAAGTATTTATTTGTGACTTAATGGATAATGATCTGTGCATTTTTTAATACTCCTGAGGCATGGCCGCATATTTCCTCTTTGTCTCCATGTTTTTCTATGAGAATACCTCCCCAATCTTTATCGGAGGCATCTATTTCAATCACCATTTGACCAGAACCTTGCGAGAGTGAGAGTGGAGGGAGTTGTTTCACTTTTTCTTTGATTTTATTTTTTGCATTCGTCACATCCTTATTCCATTTTGGTTGGTTTTTATTTAGTTGTTGCTTCATCAAATGAATGTCATCTTCCCATCCCTTATAGAATGACCTGATATAATTTAGGCTTCCCAGAAATCTCTGCAATTGAACAATTTCCAAGATCTGATCAGGGAAGTGAGCAAAAACATTCAAGACATGGTATTGAAGAATCACTTGTCCTTTACTTATTTTGTATCCCAAAAATTCAATATCCTTTTGTCCAATTTCCATTTTGTATTTTGACAAAACCAACCCATGTTTAAATACCAAAGAATAAAATTATTGAAGATGTTTTAAATGTTCCTGCAAATTTTTGCAACATATGAGAATATCGTCTATATACACTAATGCCCATTTCTTTTCTTTGAAGATATCTTCCATTCTTTTCTGGAATTCTGATGATGCATTATTGATTCCAAATGGAAGGAATTTCCACTGATAATGCCCATGAGGACCACCAAAAGTAGTTTTGAACCTGTCTTTTGCTTCAATTCCGATATGGTAAAAGCCAGATTTCAGGTCGAGTTTGCTGAAAATTGTACATCTTGCTATTCTTTGCAAAAGACTGGATTTATCAAGGAGAGGGTATCATACTAGTTCAAGAAATTTGATCAAGGGTTTAAAATTCACAACTATTCTGGGTTTTCCTCTTTTTATTTTAAAGTGTTCATTGACAACAAATGCTCAGCATGCCCATGGGCTCTTAGAGTGTTCTATGAGGCCTTTGTCTAATAGTTCTTTAATTTTGTTTGCACAGAATTTTGTTTCTAAGGGAGACATGAGGGAAGCAGAGACTTTTTGAGATTTTGGCTTTTCTAGAGGATTAAAAGGTAAGGATACAAAGTCCTTTTATCTGGTCCAAAATGCATTAGGTGACTATGCAGTACAATCCTTCTCTAATTTTGAGGAAAATTCAGAGAGGGAAAACTCTTTATGCATTTCTGCTTAGGGGATGCATCTTTCCATTTTGAACAGTTCTGCAAGACTGGGAGTGGGGTTAGATTCAGGAACAAGATTCTTACATTTGAAAGAAGAAGAATAGTATAGAGAGGTGGAAACTCTTCTTCCATTTATTATACAAGTAAAAATAATATTGGGTTGATTAACTATAATGGAGCTGACTTTATGTAAAAAAGTGAGCCTATTATGCAATCTTCTTTAAGATCATCTAGTCTATTGAGGTGCAGAAATTATTTTATTCCTTCGATTCTTATTGTAAAATCTAAAACTCTTCCTCTGAGCTATACAAGAGTTCCTTCAATGGCTACACCACGTTCGTTTGTTTTTCCTAGTAAAAATATGGTATAGCATTTCCTTTTTCAAAATTCATTTGGACCTAAATCTATCATCCAATCAATCTCATAAGCTTTGAATTCATATGGGAAAAAAATTATTTTAATGAAATATTTAGGATCAATGAATAGCCCTAGAGAGCCTAGTGATGGTTCTTCATTATGACAGTCTTCTACTTTTGAATCACTAGTGTGTTGAGAATTTTTTAGACTTCCGACACCTTTTGGTGACTGTAGTGCTTCAGCATAGGCTCTGTACATTTCTTCATAAGAGGACTGGTCTCTTTCTCTGATTGTTATTTCAAGCATTCTTTTAAATTCCTTTATTTCTTTTACCAATTTCTTTAAAGAATTATGCTTCTCTTTGATTTGTAGTCTAAGTAGATTCTCTTTATCCTTTCTGAACCTTTTTTTATCCTCATGATGATCATGATAGTTTTTTATAAATCTGTAGGCCGGTAGAATGCTATATTATTGCTGATTTCTGGAGAGACAGATTTCTCTCTCACTTCTGAGATTTTCTCTTTTGTTTTTATTCTTGTTAAAATCTCTCTTTTCATCTTTCATACGTTGCCTTTTTATATATTGATGAACTAGGGTCTCAAACAATTCTCTGTCAATTTAAGCAATCCTAAATTATGAGGAGACATTAGGCATGTTAGAAGAGAAAATATAAAAGATGAAATCGGGAGGACCAAAACATCCTCCTAAATTTGTGTCTTCATCATAATCAGAAGAATAAGATTCAAATGAATCAGGGGAAAATTTATCTGAAATAGGGTCGGAATCAGAGGAATCCCCTTCTTCTGGTAAGAAGACTATTTTACCTTCAGGGTAAGCTCTTGGTACACACCAAGCTAGATCCCCTGAGGCTAGATCCATGTCTTCTGATAACATGGCAGCAAGTCTAGGATTTTTCTTTTTATTTGGGCATTTGTTAGACCAATGACCATTTTTACCACAAATGAAACATTTTTCTTTATTTGCAGGTTCAAATCTTTTCTTAAAATAGGCTTTCTTCTTGAATCTTTTTCCTTTTTTATGCTTGTAGCCTTTATCTGGATGAAATTGAGGTTCACTAGTGTACTTGGGCTTCCTTTTATTCTTACAACTATATGAATCACGCCCCTAGTGTCCTCGATTGTGGGAACCACATCCCCAATCTGGAATTTTTGCAACATCTATAAAGGAAAGATGAAACCCAGAAAGTGAAAATACAAGAAGGACACCAATATATGTGGTTCTCAACTAACCAGGGGCTAACTCTGCAAAAAATTGTTAATTTTTTTTTAATTATTTCATTCTTCAAAAAATATTACAGATCTACAGCATATCCGTTGGAATAGATTTTTCCCCAATATCTCTTTCACAGAGAACATTTGAAAATTATTGTCTAGTCTTTTTTACAAGGTATTTCTTTTATTTAAGACAAATACTACCTATATGATTCAATACAAAAATTGCATAAGGATTACTACTCATAAACAAAAATAAACTTTGTCATTAGTCATTAAGTTTGATTCCTTAACCAATAAAAGTTGAAGGTCAATCATTAAATATCATGGTGTTGGTAGAGGCCAAGCCTTTCCTTAATGGAGAAATTCAATACTAATTCTCATATGGTAAACATTAAATAACAATGTTTCATCTTTTAAAACTATTAAAGCTTAATCTAAACAATTAAAGTAGCAAATTGCTATGAACTAGTACAATTAGTTAATTAAATCCCCCTTTCAGTCCATTTTCAAAAGATTATTTACGAGAAAAAAGTCCTACATACTATTCCCTTTGAAGTGATAGGCTCACACTGTAAGTGAGAAAAATGGTAGTATAGGTCGTATAAAAAATTCATGATCATAATATGAATATATATAAATATATGCACATTGAAATTGCTTGATCTCAGGAAACCGTTTTTGTCTTGTGCAATTTTTGTTTAAAAGGAACACACAAGTTTAAATACTTTGTTTCACATTGCCATGATGAATATAATGCTACCTAAAAAGAGTATAAATAAACAGAGTTACGATTGAATTCATGCATCTAAAGAATGAATCAATTGTCAAGCAAAAATCCTTAAAAACAAAAGGTTACAAATATGCGCATCTAGGCACTGTCAAATTATGAATCTTCTCGTTAGTACGACCCTATATGAATGTTTCTTATTTGTGTTGTGTTTTAGATACACATCACTTATATTTTTTTGATGCTTTAATTGGAGGTTTTGAAGGCCCCTTGCACAATGGCCCATTTTTTGGTACTATTTTTCCTAAATATTCCAGATCAGCCTGGATGATCCCTACATCTATGATTTACTTAAAACTTATATTCATCCTCTAGGTTTTTAAATGGATGCTGGATCCAAAATCATTTAGCTTAAATATATGGTTGTTATCGTCTTTGGAAATTATTCCCTTCCACCACTTACTCCTAAATTCCATTAAAGTTCGCGCTTGCTCAGCACAGTGGATACTGATAAGTCTAGAAATTCCACCCCTATCACATTTGATTGGATTGGCATCAATTACCCAAAGAAATGGGAGTTAAGATATAGAGAGTTAAGAGACTTTGACAAAAATAAGAACCAACAACTCTCTATTCCTAAACCCCTTGTCTTTAACAGATTTTCAAAGTCTTTTAAATTGCCTGAAGGGTTTCCTTCTCCTTAGTTTGATCCACCTCTTGTAAAATATTCCTTTGTGAATAATAATTATGAAAAATCAGCCTTGTTTGAACCTTGTTCTTCTTCATGCCTTTCCTTTTCAGGTGTTCATAACAATCAGCATAAAGGTCATCATGCAGACTGGCTTTCCTGCAAAAAAACCCTTGAGAGACTAAAAATCAGAAACAAAGGAGTAATCATGTACATGATGTCTCTCCCTAGAAGTGGTCCTAGTTTCATCGCCACAAACTCACAAGGTGACACCTCATTCCACCTTGGAAGAAATATTCCTGATACTCCATTCCGACAATTTTCCCATGATGGTATTTCTAAAAGAGAGTTCATGCCACATAGATCATCAACTCCATAAGAAACTGTCTTTAATGAAATAAAGCTTCTTAATTACAATAATTATCATTAGCAACTGACTGGACAAAATATAGATGAAATAGCCTATGATATTATGCTTCTAAGACAAAAAAAACAAAGATTGATAAAGAACATATTTCCTTGCTAGAAGCTAAAATTAATAACTTGCTTGCAAGTCAATAAGAAGTAAAAAGTGCAGTTATCTTAACAAATGAAAAGTTAGAAAAAAGGCCAAATGTCTTAGGAAAAATGATGGCCGAAACCCAGAATGTAAGTAATAAAAAGAATCCTGTAAGACAAACTGAATTAGAACTTGCAGCTAAAGGTCATAAACACAGACATGAAAGAAGATACTTATTTGGAATGATGACTATTAAAGAAGATGAAAAAAGACTAGAATTCCATTTTGGTCAAGAAATGGAAGAGCAAACAGAACTCAACAAGTTAAAAGATATGGTCTCCTGGTTTAAATGAATCCAAATGCCCTTTCAGATAAATACTTATCGACATTCAGAATCCCTAAAAGAGAGGATGTTGGATCTTCAAACCCAACTAATCAAGGGAACAACCATCCTCAGATAACAGGTCCTCCTCCTCCTTTTGATACAAAAATTTCAGGGCTTCCTAACACTTCTCCTTTGTCGGTTCCTCATTCTCTTAGTTTCGGAATAAATGGGATGAATAATTTATTCTCCCAAATGCTTGATCAACCTATTTTGAACATACAATGTCAATAGCATCCCCAAATTAGAATAGTCATCCAGCTTCTATCAAATTGGGTTTTGTACAAACGAACACAGGACAATACAATAACTAGCCAACAACTAGCACTCCAAATGGTTGTAGGATTTTTCAGGATTACCTTCAAAATGGTGGTACTAGATTCCCCAAGAATCCGGAGAATAAATGTCAAATGTAGCAGATGTAGACCAACAAATTCTTACTGCCCTTATTTAATACTTGTGAAATATATAATGATTTTTATTTTATGAGTGGTTATAATCAAAATATTATAGTATGTAGCAAAAGATGTGTAAATGTGTGCTTTCACTTTAGTTTGGGGGATAATATTGTATTGAGACTTTACTTAACTTTTAGCTATACTGCCAATGAGTAAGTTATCTCAATGAGAGTCAAGATGACTACAAAAGCATGCATATGATCATTTTTTAAACAATAATAGTTGTTTATGATGTTGGATAAAGGTTGGGTTGATGTAAAAGTCATGGCATGCTCTCGTGTTAGTCTTAGTTATTATGTTAATTCTCCCATGCAATTGCGGGTAACTACTATCTTGATAGAAGGTTTGACTTATCCATTATTATTTTTCGTAAGTCTACTAAGGTAGGTACGAGTCTCTACATTAAAAGGGGTTAGGGTCTTATCAACAATTGGGATGTGACCCTATTTAAAAAAACAAGTTATTCCTAAATATTTGTGGGTTACACCATGATGCTAAATTATAAGTAGAGATACCATTACATGTCTTGTGTGAAACCCTTTTTAGTGAAATAAGGTGTGAATACTTGGAATATTACTGAGAATAAACTTGCATTTATTTGTAATAATTTACTTAGGGTAATGATTATGTTCGATTAGGTCTTTGTGAATGGAAAAGTTTGTACTTTATCATTAGCATATAATATTATATCATCATTGGGACGGATATTTATGATTGAAGCACAAAGTTTTTAATAAAAAATAATTACCCCATCATCCGTAAAAGGTAAAGAGGAGATTGAGTTTGTTATAATCACAGGGTCTTCACTTAGTGAAACTATGTCATTGCACCTTCGTTCATGGGATATTAAAGAGTACCCCTAATTTCACTAGATATTGATAATTATTTACAAAATCCTTTTGTTGATCCCCCTCCCAATACATATTTCCAATTAAAAACTCCCTATTTTTCAATATATTCCTTATTTTTACTAGAAACCCCTTTTTATACCCCCCAATACCTATAAATCCCCCAACCCTATTCTTCGTTCCCCAATACCTACAATATATTGACCTTATTTTTCACAATTAAAAACCCCTTTTTATGAATGAATGTGATAATCTATTGCTCAATATGGTGAATTCTGTGTGGTTACAATACATCATAATTAGCATTATAAGCATCATTTTCCATCCCATTTAATCCATGTGACTTGAGGAAATGACCAAATGGAGAAAAAAAACACCAAAATTCAAACCCCCAAATGACCACAATAGTGGTCACGATTTTCCCTCCAAAAACATAACCATGGTCGCACATATTGCCAAAAAAAGATGCAACTTAGTTCCATAAAGTGAAATTTTGGTTATTATTTATCATTTTGTTCTTCCATAAGGGAAGTAGTGGCCAAAAAATAAAAAAAAATCGAGATGGTCCAAATCAACAAAATATCTAACTTTCAAAACCTTAATGTTTGCACTAATCAATCAAGGGAATGGAGGGAATACACACTAGATATAGATCCCATATTTTTACCACTCTTGTGCCTATAAAAAATTCCTCATGGTAACCATTTGATAGGTCAAATCTCACATATCCAAAACAAACTAAGATGTTGTCAGATTTCCATTAGAAAGGATAGAGAAACCATACATGTTTTTGTATTTCTGACATAAGAGGAATCTTCAACATAGACTCAGGTGGAAATTGGCACTACATGGATACAAAAGAAACCTACCCTTGGATTAGTTGAGGAGGTCCATCACTCTTAGTAGAGAGTTAAAGGATTTGTTTCATATTATTGAAATTATTTATGTAATGAAAAATCACATTCTTTTAAATGTAACATTTTCTTTCAATAACCAAATTCCTTGATATTTAATTGCATGAATGTTTAAGGGTGTTTTTTTGTTTAATAAATATATTTATTTTTATTGAATATAAATATATTTATTTTCCAATTTATGATCTACTACAAAGAATTGCAAAACTCCTTGTTACACTCATGTATATGGAATCACATGAGTGTATATTTTGGAGAAATACTAATAGGTTTAATCGACACCATCATTTCTTAATATATGATCACCTTTGTTCTAATGCAAGGTTGAAAAAGTATTTTATGTTTACTATTTAAGTTAAAATTCCATCTATATATATATAATGATGATGGTGATTAACATTTACTGAGACCAACTTTGGTCTATCGAACTCTAAGAAGGAAAATACTTGGTTTACTTTAAAATCTTGTTCCTATGCTCAAAAAGTTTACCAAGAAGCTTTCCAAGCTCACTATAGTTTTGGAAAGTTAAGAGGTTATAAAGGTTTGTATTGTAACAAATACTATGAAACTCAAATCTAATGTGGGTGTAAGTAGGGCACTCTGATAGAAAGTGATTTTCATCATCAACGCTCATAGACTCACACAGATGGCAAGCCCTTTCCGCCCATAAAGTTTTAGGAATAAACCAACGCTATGTTTCACTATGGAGTTCATGAAAGTTCGTTCTAATATTAGCTATATTAATTTTCTTTAATAAGCTAATTGTTTCTTCTCATTATTATATTATATACTTTAAATTTAATAATTTTAATCATACCATTTTATACAAAATATTAAATTATTAAAATGATAATAAATTACATTATTATTTCAACATATTTATATTAAACTGGTAACTATTATTACTGTGTACACTATCATTGCTTCACTCTATTTATCATTTACATATAAGGGACTCATTATATGACCATATTCATGTATCATTGCTTCACTATATTTAGCATTTAGATATAAGGGACTCATATAAGTGACCATATTCATGTCTCTTTTATGGCCATGCATCTTAATGATGGCTTTGCCATCCAATGGCTATGTTGAACTCGTAAAGCAACTTGTAAAACATTCATGGCTAATTTTTTAGGATGAAAATGAAATAAGTAAAAAGGATTCATATTAAGCATTTGAACAACGTTGTAAGTGTTGGTTTCTCTCTAGATTATGTATGATTTGCGTTTGCATATTTTGAAACATGAGGTATTTCTTGGATTTATGATATCGGAGTTTAAATTTTGTTTGAGTAGGTGGTAAGTATGTAATTCTAAGTGCTAAGCTTGGTCTCGTTCTATTTGATCATGATTTTAAATTTTTTAATAATAATGGGTAGTGATTTACAAAATTTAACATTTTAATTTTAATTACACTTAGAGTTTATGTTAATTCTATCTCCCAATCAAGTATCGCTCGTGGGTATTCTTAATAATGAATCCCAACACCTATGGATTCCCAACTATCACCCAATATCACCAAACCACCAACCCTTTCCTAGAACAAAATCTAACTTTAAACCATCTATAACAAAATATCAATTAGATTATATATAAAGACATATAATCTAACATTAAACCATCTATAACAAAATATTAATTAGCCTATATATAAAAAGACAGAGCCTATATCTAAAGACATATATCCTAGCAAACTGCTTTAAAATTAACTTCCAAAAGCACACAACCTAGAGAGCATTGATGTCCATCAAGATAGGGAGAGAAATACTCATCCTACTGCAGGCTATTTAATGCGACCATAGTAGGCTTGATGCCCGTTAGATCTCAACCTGCTTGAGATCTAATGAGCATCAAGCCTGTTGCAGCTGCATTAAATGGCTTGCAGCAGGGTAAGTATTGTTTTCCAACAAGACAGAGTGCATTGGTTGTGAATCCCAAGACCGATTGTTATTTAGAGAGTGATTTTTCATGATGGAGTGTTAGTTAGAGAGTGCTTTTTCATGATTGAACTGCATATTCTTCCCTTTGAAATGTCTATTAGTATATATATATATATTTTTGTGATTATGTACTTTTAGGATATGAGTAAGGAAAAATAGATAATGTATATTTATTTATTTATAGGTAAGTAATTCATAAATTCATAAGTTTACTTAGTATTTTTTTGGTAAGCAAGTATTTTATATTAATTATATAAATAAAGATACATGGATACCAAAAGTGGTGTCCTGGATGGCTAAAAAAATTGCACTGCTAGGTAATCTCTCTCAAGCTTCTACAATAGACAAACCTTCTCATTATAGCATAACTACTACCCTTCATTTTCCCCATACATTTTTCAACAAAAAACCCTAATTTTCCCCATAAAAGTCCACAGTCACGAGACTACCACATAAACTACATGAGATACTTAAAACAAAAAACATAGATAACATGTGCCTGCTACAGAGAAACATAAAAACATAGACTAAGGAAATAACACCCAGGTTACTTAATCATGGTGCTCCCCAAAGGAACCGAGATTTGACATAGAGTCTCTAAGCGAGTGTAGATCATGTTGTTCGTCTTCACACCACCAGTGGAGCCCCCGAAGCGAGGATTCTGAATAAGATCAGTCCCATGGGGAGTAAAAGTGTCCACCCCCGAGTTAGCCCCAGGGGGAGGATATAGTTGAATTCCCAGTTTCAGGGCTATCAGATCTATTTTTCCCTTGCATTAGTTGGTTGTCCTTATTATGCTCCTTCCATGTTGTGACTGATTCCATGTCCCCTTCCATTTTGTTTTCCTATTCCATCAAAACATGCGACAACAAACCATTCATGACCCAATATGTAGCTATGATGCGGTCGTATGATGACCACCTACTTCCGTTGGATCCTGCATCAACCACACCCTCCACCACTTGTTCCCTTATGACAACAATATCAATAGATTTCACCTATTCACATATATCCTTCTCCACTCTCTTAATCTCCTCTCAGATGATCAATGAGATCCTATCTTTAAAGAAATGGGTTGCTTTTGCATCCTTTTTGTGCTCCCTAGTAACTTTCACATCTTTTCCCTTCCATGCTCCCTTCTTGGACCTCTTAGTATACTCCCTTGTGGGGGCCATGATAATTCTCCTTTGAAACATGCCTTCTATAGCCCATACCACGAGACATATATGATGATGATAAAACACAGAAAAAGACGATGTGAAGAGCAAATTACCTTATAAAATAGATTTTCCATCTATATTTATAGCGAGCCTCTAAAATTTCACCATAATGGATGTCATTAATTGACCTTTTCATTACTGATGTTGAGATGAACCTCCTAGATCCACCATCCTTCCACCTATTATAGTCGAACCTCATCCTCCCTTTAAGAATCTACCACAATCTTGCCTCATCATAATTAGATCCAGTATTTAATAGTTCACTCGGGTAGATGTTTAGTTGGTTCGTACGACCTCCGTTCATGTGATGTGGATACTGATCACTATAGGTGGCCTCTCCAATTGAACATGGGTCCTAACCTGATGATCACCTCCCAGCCTCATGTCATGTCCTTCTTCCTACTTGCATTGCAGATCTTGATCCCCCAGATGGGTGCAATGAATGGCCCAATTTCGTTCATGAAACTCGACATTTTTCCTGCCACATTCTTGTCCTTTCAATCTTCTCCCATGTTTTCCAAATAATATTCCACCTTGTTCCCATCCATTTTAAGATGAGTAAATACCCAAGCATAAGTTTCTTTCATACACTCATCCAACATCTCCATGTTATAATTTAGGAGCCATCTGTCCACCACCTTCACGACCCATTGTACCTTCAAAAACCTCTTTTCCATCTAGATGAAGACATTTGAATCCCTCTCAATCACCACTGGTTCCCATCCATGGTTGGCCCCCAGATGAAGGCCAAACAATAGTCCCTCTAACTCATTTTCATTATTCATTTCATGGCCTATGAATCCATGGTAAACCTGCATAATGTCTCCTTCTAAACTTCTGATTACTCCTCCAAACCCTTTTGGGCCCGAGTTTCCCTTCAAGGCCCCATCGAAATTCAGTTTAAAATGGCCTTTTGATGGGAGGATCCACTTCATTGGGCGAACCATCACAACCCTCTTGGGTTTGAGATGAACTCATCTGTTGATTGAGTTGTTAATACCCTATCCATTCATGATTCATTTCTCCTAGTCCACCATATCCCAATCCTTTTCTTCCCAGTTTGTGATCTTTACCATTTACTGATATTGTTTTCCACCTTACCCCAAAGCTATTGACTTATGCTCTCTTTATCCTGAAAATTTTGATTGTTTATTTCTTTCCATATGTCCCACATGAGAAATCCATGGAAGATGAGCCAAGTGTAGGGAATAATGGGGTTCTGAAAGGATTTAATAGCCCATTCCATAAACGTTTGGTCTCGATGGCTCCTTACGCTATTCTAACGTCAAAAAATTTGAGTGCCCTTGTCCTAGAGAGACAAGGTAAAAGGGAATAAGTATAACAAGTGGTTCACGTTTTCCTACTCCTTGTAACACAAAGAAAACTAGAAAGGACCATATATGCCATATTTCTACAATTTCTCCCCTATTAGGATATGTTTGTAAATAACAAGTCATATCAAAGAGGACACCTTCGACCAAGGATTTATATGCCACATTTTTTTCAAATTTCCATTCACTTGAATTCCTTCATGATTAGTACAAATATTGTAGGCTTCCTTTGTGTTAAAAGTGCCTCTCGTCTAATATCCCCATCTCAGTTTATCCAGTCTCCTTCGAATCCTAATGTCCCTAGTCTCCAAAATATCCTAAATTATAAGTACCTCCTCTGCAAAAAATATTTGGATCCACCAGTCTGGAGGATTTCATTCACGAAAGTCCTCATTAGCTTGTTCCTCTCGCCAAAAATGGAAGACCTTTATCTACCCATACCCCTTACCCAGCCTTGATATTTCCTTGGATCCATATGCAACGATATCTTGGGTAACTGTTGCCAAGAATTGTCCCAAAAGTTTGCATCCTCGCCATTTCAGACTTCCCAGAATATGTAGTCATTTTCAATGCTTCTACTTTAGAAGGATGTACTCTGGATGTATGAGCCTTTCTTGTCCTCATTGAACAATATGAGATCATTCTTTTGTCGAACTCCAACATACTTAGTATGCCAAATTTTATCCCATGGTTCTGCATTATGGGTAACCCATTTTCACCATATCTTTTCCCCCAAAAACTCACTATTTTCTCTCTGTCATGAATTCCTAACCCCCCTTGGGCTTTAGGTTTACATAGATTTTCCCAGCTAATCAAAACCCACTTGTGCTTGTCCTGATCACAACTCCATAATAAATGGTGTTCTATATTCCTAATTTCTTTCATAACATCCTTTGGATCTTCCATTGACAAGAACATATATATAGGCATAGCATGTAACACTAATTTCACCAAAACCATTCTACTTTCCAAATTAAGCAGTTTGTATGCCCAATTAGCTAGCTTCTTTTGCATACAATCTAGAAAGTCAGTCCAAGAAAATTTCCTAATAGTTTCTTCAACTGGTGGGGAACCTATATATTTGGATGGAAGGGAGATCCCTTCAAATCCCATAATACAAAGAATGATTCTCTCGGTAATCTTAGGAGTATTGAAGAAAAACAACTCATATTTATCATTGTTGATTTCCAGTCCTAAATATTTAGAGAACATATTCAGGCATTTCTTAAAATCTCTCACTTTTTGAACATACGAATGGTTCATCAACATAGTGTCATCTAGGAATTGCTGATGTGTTTGATTCTCATCCCACACATGAAGAAGGAACCCATTAATATCTTGATTGTACAACATCTTATTAATCACTCTACTCGTCCCATCATCCATCAGGATGAACAAGAAGTGGGATAAGGGGTCTCCTTGTCTGATGCCCTAGGTGGGTTGAGAATCTTTGGTAGGAGCCCCATTGAGAAGAATTGAAAAAAAAACAGTAGATATCATGTTCATAATCCATTCAATCCACTCCTTATTAAATCCACAGGATTTTAATATTTCTCTCATGAATTTCCATCTTATCTTGTAATAAGCCTTCAAGATATCTAAATTTAGTAACATTCCAGGATTTTTTGTAACTTTCAAAGAGTGAATCACTTCATGAATAAGCATAACACTAGAAAGGATCTTTTGCTCCCCCATAAATCTTGATTTTTCATGGGCCACCACAATATGGAGGATAGGTTTTAGTCAATTAGCAATCACTTTGGTAATAATCTTGTAGATAATATTACATAAAACAATGGGTATGAATTTACCTAGTGAGACCGCTCCTTCTGTTTTGGGAATGAGGGTAATAAAGGTAGAGATGAAGGATTGTAGAAAATTTTTATCATGTCTTGAGTTCTCCACTATCCTCCACACATCAATATTAATGAGATCCTTTAAGTAATGGAAAAAGTTCATTTTCAAACCATCTAGACCAGGAGCCTTCCCATCCTCCATCTGATGTGCCGCTTCTTCCACTTCCTGTAGCTCCATGGGCTTCATCAAAAGATCATTTTGAATAGCTTGGGAGACCATGTTAGGAATAAGCCTGGTAATATTTGATATGTGATTTGACCTATCCCTTCTGTCCTCTCTCATGACTATCTTGAAGTAATCTGTTACGGAGAGAAACTTCCTATGGATTGGGGTGTACCACAACAGACAGATAAACTATAGAAATAAATTCCTTCCCAATATTCAAGAGAAACGAAACATATAACACTAAAGGACCTCAAATCATACCTTATTCCGAACGGTTGAAGTAGATCCCTATTGATATTTTTCCAATCCCGCTTGTGTTAGCAATTTTCTCTCAACACCAACAAACAAGACAAGCATGCTATATAATATGGTGTTAGATCTACTCTAGAATATATAATAAACAATGTATAAGCAATTAAACACATTCATGGATTCAATATTCATTTAAATGCACATTATTGGATAGGAAAAGATATTTCTATTAATCAAATTAGATATTACACAAGTGACAACCTTTGTTGGCACGTCTGCAAACGGGAGAAACTGAGTCCTCCACCTGGGCCTCCACCGCCTCAATCCTCCATATCTCAATAGCAAGCTCATAAGAAAAAGAAAGTTTGGGAATAACACAAAGTTCTCCAAAGGGAAAAAGGGATGCAGAATCAAGTATAAGCAAGCTATGGCAACAATGGACTATAGTTTTCTTGCTCTTCAATTCCTCTCATTCAATGTATCCAAGGGGTTCCTTATATACCACTCCAATGGGGTAATGGAGGGTCAAATCCGAGCGATATCGAGGCATATGGAATCCCAAGAGAGAAGTGGCTTAGACACATATCAAGGAAAACTCCGAAAATATTTGGACTTATGTACATATCCCGATGTACGCTGATTTGAGGTCAATATCGACGTATATACGCAAGTATGGGATTAAAAGTCATGTATAGCAATAAACAGGTGTTTTTAGGGATGAAATTGGAAACATCAAAGTATAATATTGGGCCATGGGGTCCAAAGAGTCTGCAGAGGGATAGGGAAGGCCATAAATGTGTGATCAACTATGTGTGGTAAAATTAGCTATAACAGATGCCGCCTAATGTGTGAGGTAAGAGGGGTAACATGATGGCCGAAATACATTATAAATCCATCCCAGAAGTGGAGTGATGAAGAACCAGGTGGAAGAACTAGCCATCCATCAATTAAGTAAATTAATCAATCTCTACATATGACTGCAAATACATATATCAGTACTGGATACATAAGAGTACAATGGCCATGAATAGGCATGATATACAAAATGTGACATGTGTGGTCATTGCCACGTACAATATATAATAGATCAGAATCTCCATGATGAAGATATACAAAGGATCAATATCTCCATAGAAGCTAAAGATATACAATGGATCAAGATCTTGATAATGTCTAAAGATATATGACATACACTGGAATCAAATCATGAGAGCTGAAATCTCATGAACACTAGAACGATCAAGGAGGTAGCATATGTGGAATGCCATTAATTTGGAAAGCATTCTACACAAACCACTACGAGTACATGTCCTACTATGTGAATAGAGGTGTCAAGGTCAAACATAGTAGTCCATCGTCTGATTACTGGTCATTGATGTATACCGTTAACAGAAGCGAGATCACCCACCGATATTGCAAATGGGAATCAAGGTACTAGAGTGAAATCTAACAAGCGTGAATAAATGTGTTGAGGTCAAACAATTGAAAGAATCCATCGATCAGGGGACATTGATGTATTCCCAAAACTGTCAATGGGGAGAGAACCTACCACTGATGACTGTAAGTCTCAAGGCACTCAAATGAATCTAGACTCCTATCCCAAAATAAATGATCTGAAATTGATGGGATGGAATACACTAGAAGGAGGGAATTAAGGCATCCCTCATCAACCAACATGAGGTACTCAGCAATGTTGTATAATGTGGAAGGACTCGAACAAGATGTGCACGAACCAGTAATAGTACCGGGAATGGATGACATGCAAAGTCAAGACAATTGAGGAATGGACGACTCAGGATTCAGCTTCCTTCGAACAAGAGCATAAAGGAAAATGGTGACTAAATGTAGGCAACATAGACTCAATATGCAAAACTGGGACATCTCTATGACATAGGAGGCATCACCAGAGGCTCCATAGGGACCAGAAGCTTAACCAGTCGGTGGAGATAAAATCAGAGAAATGAGTATAGCTCCTAAAGTCAAACTACTAATCCAACCAATAGATGTGATATACAGTGCTCTATTCGAAAGCAAAACGACTTGATTGCTACCAAAGATAACATCTTTTCTTGTCCGGCTTTTTGTTTTTTTTACTTTATTTTTGGACTTTTTCAAATATTTTTCAAATATTGAAAAAGAATCATTATAGGAAATTTGGGGTCTAAAATGGGCCTTATAAGAAAACACACCAACAATAAATTTTGTGATTCGAAATTCAAGAACCAATAGAATTTCAATAAAATGAGTCAACATAATGGTTGAATTGGCGTATTTGTCATAAAATAAAACTACTTTTTTTGTTCATATTTTTGACATATCTCCCTGTGGTTTTACTCAAATTCTGAGCGGGAGAGCTCATTAGATATGGAATTTAATTCTGCATCCAACGAGTACCCGCACTACATACTTTTGACAAATCCCACTACCTCAAAAATGAGAAATACCTGAAAAGACGTGATGATGATGTCCTCATCACGTTTTTTCAGGTATTTCTTGTTTTTGGGGTAGAAGGCTCTGTCAAAAGTATGAAGTGTGGGTAGTCGTTGGATGTGGAATTAAATTTTGTATCCAATGAGCTCTCCATCTGAAAATTTGAGTAAAAACACAAGGAGATATGTCAAAAATACGAACAAAAAAAGTAGTTTTTTTCATTCTTCCTCCAAAATTAATAACTATTATTTAATTATTTTAACTATTATTTTATTATTTTCCTTAGGAGGCCCATTTTACACCTCAAATTTCCTCTAATGAAAAGTGCTTTATAGTTACAAATCTAGGAGGATATGAGTGTTAGGGGTCAAACAAGCTAGTTTCAATCTAAGGACAACATGTGCAGGATAACAAAACTCGAAGGAAGGTATCCTCTCGGTAAAAAAATGGGCTATCAAGATGCAAAATATATGTAAAAAGGCTCTCCTTGGCTAGACATGAGACAATCTCGGGTTATATGGCTAATAATCGAAGTGAGGGAAGTCTACACAAGGCTCAATAAGGAAAGTAAAACCCATGATAATGCAATTACAACTTGACATATACAAGGGAGTCCTGGGGAAATGGCCAGCATAAAGTTCAAGAGGAGTATGAAGCTCTTGCTCAAAGTCATGGTGGTACTATACAAAGGACTCCCACACCCTACAAGAGAAATGTCGGCATGGGATCCAAATGCAAAACAAGATCTAACTAGGGTACCCATGTATGGGAAAGCTATACCATTCACAACATGTCACTTCTAAAAGTAGCAAGAAGGTTCCATGACAAGATAGAATGGGTTCATACCTAAGGTTAAAATCTCTTTCTCATGGTGGTACTATAAAAAGGACTCCCACACCCTATAGGAGAAATGTCGGCATGGGCACCAAATGCAAAACAAGATCTAACTAGGGTGCCCATGTATGGGAAAGCTCTACCATTCACAACATGTCACTTATAAAAGAAGCAAGAAGGTTTCGTTACAAGATAGAATGGGTTCGCACCTAAGGTTAAAATGAAATGGTCATAAGGTTATGCAAAGTGAAAATGATGTGAAACCTAACCTAAATGCTAGTTTAGATATAATACCTGAAATAGGCATGAACGGCTCAAATCCACAGTCAAACTGCAATCAAAATGAGATCCTGCAACATCAAATTAGTTCAAACGGTCCAAAATGATCAGAAACAGTAAAAAACTATAGAAAGTGGGTAAAAATTTCAAAAATTTTCGATAAATAGTGAAAATTTTAAAAATGTTCATACCATTTGAACATTTTACCCAACATACTGCATTTGAGCTAAGAACTTTAAAAGGAATTTCAGGAGCATTGTCTGGCAGAATACCTCCCCATTTGATCCAGGTAGAATCCCTTGCCTCTCTCTTACATTTTGAAATAATTTTTTTCAAATTACATGGTCAAATTAATTTTTTGGGCCATCCCAAATTGGGCGTTTCATCCCACACTAAAATTGAGCGTTTTTCCACGTATAGGGCAGACCATACACAGAAAATTCCCCAAAACCCATGTACATACACGGTTGTTTTGAAAACAATCGCATATAGGGCCGCAAAAAAGGATTTAATGGGAAAATAATGATCAAAAACTTGGTTTTTTGTGCAGGATGGTATTAGAGTGATGATAGAGAGAACATGGTGATGTTGAGGAAGCTGTTCAAGATGACCTCATGGCTCAACAAGCATTACGGGCATGTGGCTTATACAAGTTTTGGTGTCTTGGAATCCTGAGGGCCAAACCAAAACTACTCCAGCTACTGGTAGATTATTGGGATCCAGAGTTTGAAACATTTCATGTATATTGGATGTCACTCAGCATTGAGGTTGAGGACATATATTTCATCACAAGTTTGTCCTGATGAGGGGAGGTGGTGAACCTATGATCCTGTGGGCTATGAGGCGGATTGACCATCAATGAGTACATAGTTGTGTACTATATTCTGGATATGGAGAAGGTTGGGAGTCAAATCCCAACAAACTCTATTCAGATTCTGGGGTTGAAATCCATACCCTTGGCATTAGGTATGATTGCAGGTTTGGATTCACTCCACCAGGCTTCATGACCAATGATGTTGTATGCGGTAGAGTGTATGCGGCCTATAGTATATGACTGGAGTACTACGCTATCAATCAACATGAAACAACAACTCAATGACTACAAGATGGGTGGAGTGCGGAACTTTCAGTTTGGCAGCATACTGAGCACATTATTTTTTGAGCGAGTGCCAAGGCTGAGCCCTAGAGTAGACATTGCTCCACATGGAGTTTGGGATCCATCTCAGCGATGTTGGGATAATGTCATGTGTAGACTGGGAGGTGGCAGGGTGGCTAACCCCTACCCAACAGATTTTTTTACATGGTAGCGGAGACAGATCATCACCATAGATGAATACCCCTATGTAGGCATACACTTTCGCGGATACCCATATATGCTCCTACCACCAGGAGCGACTTATGGAGACATAGGTAAGGAATCTCAAACCCAGTTTTAATTTTTGAATTTTTGAATTTTTTTTGTTTTTTTTATATATGAAATCAAAAGACATGTTTTTGGTGTGACAACACATAGTGACAATCTATCATATATATTCAGATGTAGGACCATGATGGCCAGATGGCTTTCCTCATCATCAACAGAGGGTAAGAGGTGATGATATTATGGGTGTGGATGCAGAGCGAATGCACTAGATCATCCACATGAACTTTGTTCAATTGAAACATAGAGTACGTATGGCTCAAGTCGAGGACTTTCCTGAGGCCATGCAGCGCTAGGTGGTTGGAGTACCACGAGCATGAGTTCAACTGTTTTGCCAGCTGGCTAGAGACGTAGTGTGCTATCATGATCAACACCCTCGTCCACCTCAGGCTTAGATACCTGGGTGTATATGTTTTGTATGACCGTGTAGTATATTTTTGTGGCTCGGAAGCCCCAATTTTTTATATGACACTTATGTATTATGATGTCACTTTTTGAACTTAATGAAAAAACTTTTATGATGATCAATTATTATTTTATTTACATGTGTGTAAAATGTGTTTGTGATATTCTTATTGTATGTGAAACAAATGCCAATCTAACCTATAGTTAGCATATGAATCAACAATTTGATTAAAAATTCTTGGAACATGAATGTATGTTATACTCTCAAATTTCCGTTCTAGCAATCTAACACATAAGAATCTTCGTAATAATGTCAGATCCCTAATATGATACAAGCCATTAAGTTTTGAAACCACTAACTGTGAATCAATACATATCTCAAGAGAATGAACACCATGTGAAATGGCATCACACAATAACTAAATGATGGCACTATATTCAACAACGTTGTTTGACAAAGGTCGTAAACATATGCCTCTTGAAGACAATACTTGACCCGTAGGAGTATAGATCACCCAAGCAACTAAAGCTAAGTTTTGAGTGTGGCGGATAGCACCATCAGTGAATCCTATGTAAACACAATATTCCATCAACATCTTCCATAAGAAATGAAAGCTAATAAACAAACTCGATCACCATAATAAAACCTAACTATGCAATGCAAAATTGTACAATAATATACAAAAATTAGCCCTAGCTGAAGATCATGCATAGTATTTTTTGAGATAGAGCCCATTTCTAGGCTCCTCCAAGGATTTCCCATCATAATCAACCATCTCATAGGCGCCTTTATCTAAGACACGTTTAACCATGTAAGGAACATGCCACATGGGATTAAACTTTCCTGCCCCCAAGGGTTCCTTAGCTTGATCCCACAAAAGAAGCAAGTCACCTTCACTAAACTTCCTCGGACGGACAAACTTATCATATTGGACCTTAACACAATGCTTGTTAAATTCTAGAGCCACCAAGGCATATCGGCACTGCTCATCAAGCTACTCTAAGTGGACCAAACACTCTTCCAATGCGGAAGTTTCTGGTAAAATATCCACAACTAGCTTTAGAGAAAGGATTTCGAATTCAACCGATAATACTAACTCCACCCCATGCACAAGACGAGAGGGAGATAAAATAGTGGGAGTCTTAACCGCAGTTCTATAGGCCCACAAAGCAGGATACAACATGATATGCCAATTATTCTTTCTGTGTGCAATGGTTCGTTGGAGAATAGACTTAAGTGACTTGTTCACCGCTTCAACCTGTCCATTCACTTGAAGGTAATAAGAAAAGGAGTGCTCTTGCTTATTCCCTAACTTGGAAGCCAACTCTTCCATCATTTTGTTCTAAAAGTGCCTACCATGGTCAGTGACAAGCTCTTTCAGAATTCTGAATTGGGTGATAATCTGGTTGAAAACAAAATGTGCGACTGTTTTACCGTCAGATTTAACTGTGGGCATAGCCTCCACCCATTTCATGAAGTAATCGATAGCCACAATAATATGATGGTGCCCCCTAGCCAAACCTGGGTTACAATCCATAAAATCAATCCGCCACTTGGTGAAGGGACTAGCAGTGATAATAGGATGCAATGGGGCTAGACGTGAGAACATATTACATGAAAACACCTGGCAAGGGTGGCATTTCTTAACTGCATTAAGGAAATATTTGAAGATAGATGGCCAAGAATAGCCCGCTCTGAAGATTTTTTGGGATGTAGAAATCCCAGATAAATGACCACCACATGCCTCTCAGTGGAAATCATTAAGCATGACCTTAGCCTCATCATGGGTTAAACAATGATGTAAAATGGAATCCACCCCATGGCAGTACAAACTATCATCCACTATGAGGTATTTCTTCACTATGTGACATAATCGTTGTCGTTCATCCTGTGAGAGGTGAGTAGGTACCTTAAATGTTTGTAAATAAATGATGATGTCCCCATATCAATGGTCCACAGTTGAGATGAGTAATATATGCTCATCGACAAAAGAATCCTCATAAACCTCCCCTTCCTCCAAGTTTGGGAAATATGATATGAGCTCCGCAAAGATTAACGATTTCTTTGATTTCGCCAAAACGAATTGGAGATCAAACTCTTGAAAAATCACAATCCATTTATTATATTGTTCCCCAATCATCCTTCTAGTGAGGATGAACTGAAATGGATTGATGTGAGCTATGACAAAAGTCTGGCAAAGGAGAAGGTAATGTCTCAAACAGTGAACCGCATGAACGTTGGCTAAGGCTAGATTCTCCACATGGGAATAGCGAAGTTCCACATCAATAAGATTTTGGCTCAAATAATATATGGCATGCTCATGGAGCTCCTCATCCTCTTGAACCAAAACCATACCAACTGTCTCTTGAGACGCGACCACATAAATCAAGAAATCATGGCTATAGTTAGGTGGACTATGCACAGGGGCCATTGCTAAGGCTTGCTTAAGAGCATCAAAAGACTCCTAGGCTCACTCATTCCAATAAAAAGGGGTGTCCTTCTTCAACAGATGCATGAAGCCTTTAGTCAAGTTGAACAAATTGACCATGAACCTTTGCAAGAAGTTTTCCATACCTTGTAAACATTGAAGGTGTCGAATGTTACGTGGGGCCTGACATTTAAAGTATTGCCTCAACCTTAAATGCATCAACTCTAATGCCCTCCTTAGATATGATGAATCCTAGTAAATGACCAACTGTCACACAAAAGATGCATTTATGAGAATTTAAATGATGTTGATAATGATGACATCTTTCAAACACTAATCGCAAATGATAAGGATGATGTACTCTCAAACGAGAGTGAGCAATGAGATCATCCAAATATACTTTGATAATCATTTTAAGATCGTGAAAGATTAAGGTCATTGCCCGCTGAAATGTAGCTATGGTGTTTTTAAGGCTGAAGGGCATCTTCTGATATGAAAAAGTACCCCAAGGAGAAATAAATGCGGTCTTGTGTTGATCCTCCGGCTTAATTTGTATCTGATTATATCCAGAAAAGCCATCATAAAATAAAATACCTCACTTCCTGCACACTGATCCAAAATTTGATCAATACATGGTGTAGGGAAATTATCCTTAGGACAGACTCGATTTAAGTCATGGAAATCAATGCATATTCAGATCGCTCCCTTCTTCTTATCCACCGGACCGAGATTTGAAACCCACTCCATCAAGGGAATGGGATAGATAAAACTAGCTTTGAGCAATTTCTCTATCTCAGCTTTAATGGCAGGTGCTTTTCTAGGATTCATGTCACGCAGACATTGTTGAACAAGTTTTGCATCCAGATAGGTCTTGATTTTGTGTTCAACAATACGAGGGTGTATACCTAGAATTTCTTTGTATGACAAAGCGAAAATATCACGAAACTCCTTAAATAGATCGATCTACTCTTTAATCTTATCGAGGGAACAACCCGCCCCATTGTAGAAATTCTCAATCTTACTAGGATCATGAAAAAGATTGATAGCAATCGTTGGTGATAGGTTAGCCATGTTCCCTTCAGCCATCTTACCAGGAGAGCTTAATGGGACCATAGGGCTACAAAGTTTCTCACTAAGAATCTCCCTAAAGTCATCACACTCCAAACGATCAAGCTTGGGAAGGAAATACGATCTATGGTGCAACTCTTCCAAAGGTTGATCAATCCCAGAAATGGCCTCAAGAATAGCTTCATCTGATGGAAAAACATCATCAAGGCAGTCATGAGAGTGAGATGACTCCATTTCCCATGCAGGAAGCACATAAGGATCCTCCTCCTCCGTCTGTGAATAGGAAGGACTACTCTCTACAACATGATCAAGATTCACTTTATACACCACCATTGTTGTAAGAAATGCCATGTCTACCTCGACAGGCATACTCAAAGTACTCAGTGAAGGAAGAATACAAGGCTCTTCCATATGAGTAGTGTAAAAAGATACCGAATTCGACAAGGATGAATTCCCACGAAGACTAGAACCAATCATAAGAATGGGCATAGGAAAACTAAAGGTTCCCATGAGAGAAGTATAAATACCCACACCCACATTCTCAGTTGCCGACTGAAAATGATCGATAATCAAGATAGAGGCTCCTGATGATGCATTGACACTCGGATTATGGAATTAATTTTGATAAATAGTAACGATATTCCCATTAAACAGAAATCAAACCACTCAAAACAGGGAAGAAGTTACGGATTTCATCTTCTACATCCAATTCCTACCCAACAAAATATTGTAGTCAAGGGGCGCATCAACCACCTCAACCTTGATCACGATAGTCTTTCCTCCCAATTGGATCTCTAGAGAAGGAAGTATACCATGTGGCCGAAATGACCTACCATCAAAAGCCATCAACATGT
Source organism: Pseudotsuga menziesii (assembly GCA_001517045.1). Classification (NCBI taxonomy): domain Eukaryota; kingdom Viridiplantae; phylum Streptophyta; class Pinopsida; order Pinales; family Pinaceae; genus Pseudotsuga; species Pseudotsuga menziesii. The sequence continues at coordinate 21,479 of LPNX010883385.1, read as the reverse complement.
TGGCAGACTGAGACAACGTGGGAGAACCTAAGCCCTTCTAACAAGACAAATACATCACAGAAGCGGCAGTGCATTCATCAATGACAATACACATGATGGTTTTGTTGACACACTCTACATGAATCAAAAGAGACACGTAGTAAGAAAAGCGAGGCTGTACTCCCATGGTTTCAAATTTGATAATGGAAGAAGAGCTATCATCACTAACCCCAAGAGTAGACAACAAGGCCTTTCTCTACAGAGGACAAGTATGAAGCACTTCTAACACAGACATCACACAAGGGTTCTAGCCCAAATCCTCAACAACTAAATAGTTATGGGCAGCTCGAGCATTAGTATTGTGCCTCGAATGCTTCAAGACTCCCTTAGGAATGCGAGGTGGAGATTCAGGTTTATCCATAGGATTTTCAATTCATAAAGGGCTCTCAGGTGGGGAAGGTTCTTTCCCAAGGTCTAGTTGTGACGAACCATAATATTTCACATGTGTCACGAATTTGGAAGCTTTCACCATGTTAACACAACTGTGACCAAGAGCAACCTATGACAATTTTTGAGTTCCACTAGACACACAACTAGGATCAGTGGTCCTCAAGTCCATATTTTAATTATTAGGTAAAGGATTACTAAACACAACTAGACCCTGTTCTATGAAATTTGAGGCATCCTCCATACGAGGGAACAAGTGAGTGAGGTGATCATCCTTGCACAACTTACAAGGAAAATTCACCTTACGTTTATTCTGCTTTTCCCCCCTAGCATTATTTGTTTTCTTGTCATTATTATTACCATTTTTCGTTTTTATTCCCACCCTTCCGATTATTTTTTCCTTTCTTTTTATTCCTTCCAGGTTGTTGGTTTTCTTTCAGGTTCGACGTTTGCATGAAGAGTACACTCTTCGATTGGGTAGGTTGAGACGAAGCCATAGCTTGTCCCAACGCAGGCTGGTTAATCAATAACTGGCTCACTTGTTTCGTAACCGAGCCCACAGGTTTGGTACTTGTGGAGACAACAATACCATCGACATGTGGCCCAGGTTTGATCTTGGGGTCGAAATTGGATATTGAATCATTCGAGATAATCTCATACAAGAGTCGGAATTGAGCATAGATCAAATCCAACTCTTGAGCCCTAAAGATAGCTTGGTCCTCATTTTGAACTCTGGATGTAGAAACATCCTTCACAATGTAAGGTAACAATGACTTGAGAAACCATTCTATAAGAAACTCTGGTGGTATAAAGGATTTAATTAATCATTTTCATCTACACCACTCTTGAATATGATCTAAAATGTGCGTGGCTTTTTCTTTCTGAAAGGTCAACAAGAGTTTGGTACCGACGTCGTAACATATGGGTAGCTGGAAATGATTAAGAAAAGTCATGAAATGATCATCAAACATAGAATAATCCCCCCTGGTAACTCTATATACCATTTCTCCACAGGACCCATGAGGGTGCATTGAAATAGCCTCCAATGGATGGAATCGTTGTGTAAGGAATTGGAAGATCACCAAAGGTGGAAAGTGGTGACATGCTTACCAGGATCTTCACTAGCCTTACCTTTGAACTTGGGAATGTCCGAAGGAAGCTTGGTAGGGATTGTCAGCCATGCCATATTATCAAAGACATGATCATTCATCAATCTTGACAAATCAGGTAAGTTCGAGATCACAAGGAAAGGGAGCCTAGGTTTAGTCGATCGATGCTACGATCCCTGATAGGATTGGTTTTGATAGGCTTGATTGCTATAAATACCATGACATTGACCAGTGGGATAATAACCTCCTCCCATTTGACCCATAAAGGAATGCATAGAAGCATTATAATGTGGAGTACCTTGATTGTGAGGTGCTACAAAGCCATAATTAGGAGAGTAAGCGAATTGTTGATACCCGTACCCATACGATTGGTGGTTTTTTCCGTAATACAGTCCATAAGAAGGTATATGTGAAGCTCCATAGTTCGAACCATAATATGGTCCATGAGAAGGTACATGTCATGTTGACATGAAAGGAGGCACATGGCCTTGCGATACTACGGTGTGAACATGATTAGAACAGACATGACTAGTAGCGGTATTCCGACCAGAAGGCCCACACAAGTTAGGGGGAGGATGGGTTGTTAAAAAGGAATTTGAAGGAACGAGTGTCAAAGACGATGGAACATGTGAAGGGATGTAAGTGGTGTTCCCAATGTTCACACGTCTCAGTTCTGGTATCCGAATAGGGTTACTAACACTAGGCCTGGGATGAGCATGTGAAGATGCTTCCACCATAGGGATGGAAGGTGAAATGTGACTAGCACCCCCAATCCTCTCCGCATGGAAAGGAATGGAAGTGCCCCCAGGTGTACTTGGAAGGTTCAACTTCTAACTCGGCATGATATGATGGATCGGACTCGGGGATATCAGGCATTCCATATATAACATTACTAGTGCTTGTGGGTTCATAGTGAGTCTCGTCGCCCGGAAGCCAATACCGACGACCTATGAATGAGGGACCATAAGCAGACCGTGAAGGATGCTCACATGGTGGATCATATGTGCTAGTAGGATCACTCTTCCCAACCTCGTGAGGTGGAGAGGACATCTCTGGAATCTCATCCTCATGATCTCACATGATGTGTGAATCAAAGTGAGAACTAGTCCGCCCGTACTGTCTGGTTCTCTCTCCCGAAGGAGGAGGAGACGTGGAAGGTAGAATTCCTGCTAAATGATGAGAATGGTGAGGTGCCACGGCCGAATCCATAATGACTCAATAAAAATAAAAGACTCAATCTAATTACGCAACCCTAGGAAAAATAGTGTTCACAAAGCATACACCAAATGAAGCAGGTATGTCTCACCTAGGAGAGGCTTGAGACTCCCATACACAACAAGAGGAGGTTCGTAACCAATTATAATGGCCCTCAGCTTCAACGCATATAGCGACTGCGCCATCGGACCCCTACCTGGCCAGGACACCTGCAGAATAACCTCTGCAAATACCCCCTCGATAACCTAGATAAGGAAACTAAGGTCACCTCAATATAATGAATGCTTAAGTGGACAGTCACAGGAGGGATTGACCATATGAGAAGGGTATCAAATCTCGAAGCCTGAAAGCACAACTGGTACCATATGGGTGCACCAGCCAATACCTCAAACTCCCCCAGATATGAATACAATCCTGGAAATATCTCCAATGCTCACAGAAAGTAACCAGGGTTCATCCCAATCACAATCGTGTGCACGGCCTCGAGCTTAATTCCCGTGTAAGAGGAGTGTCCTGAGAAACACTAATTATACCAATGGTTTCACACTCTCACCTGGACAGACACCTAGTTGTTTTGTTTAGTTGTCTTGGAGAATTAACTTGCAATGAACCATTCCAAGACCCTAAAACCTAATCTTGTTGATGCACCCTATAAAATAAAAGAGTGTAATTCATTTTATTACATGTTGATTTTAATTGGTTGTATTACTCAAAGGGTAAATGGAAGTGCATCTAATGAAGTTATGACGCAACAAGAAGTAAAATGCACACCTAAAAATCAATGCAAATGCATTGTGTAGAATGAAAAACAGGGTATGCTACTACGTGAAGCGTGGAATTTTTCCTTCAAATGTATATGCAATCATTCCTATATTAAAATATGACTATAATTCACCAAGAAAACCTAATTCAAGTACCATGCTAGTGCAAAATGCAAGCAATGCATAACTATGCAAAAAGAAAAATATTTTTTATTTTATTTTTGAATTAAATGAGATATAAAAGAAAAAAGATGACTCTACCACCCTCAGACTCTGCAACCACTCACAAATAGTAGCCAAGCAAAGAACCAAGGTAAAAGAGACCTAATGCACTAATCTCAAAACAAAAAGTAGAAAATGAATGACAAGAACATTTTCAAAAATCGAACTAAAAGAAGTCTCTGGTGAGAAACAAGGGTATATACAAACTCTAGAAGCATCCAAGAAGACTCAGAAATCATCCAAACTCACCTAGAAACACTTAATCCTCCCAATAAAGAAAAAAATAAAGGCATACGCGAGTGTTCTCAATAAACCTGCATACATACATGACTATTCAAGGAAAACCCACGTGTACACGCGATTGTGAAAGAAAAATCCACATGCAGGAAGAAAAAGAGAGAAAAATTAGGTAAACAGATAGCCCGAGACAAAGTTTACTTCTTCAGGACCCTACTGAGAAAACATGCCCCAAACCCGACACAGAAATAGAGAAATTAGAGCAATTCAAGTACATTGAATGCCAAAAACCCCCAAAGAGAAAACAACTAGGAACCTCGTCTCTATTATGGAGAGAAACTTCCTATGGCTTGGGGTATACCACAACAGACATATATACTGTAGAAATCAATCCCTTCCCAATATTCAAGAGAAATGAAAAATCTAACACTAAAGGATCTCGAATCATACCTGATTCCGAATGGTTGAAGTAGATCCCTGTTGAGCTTTTTCCAATCCCACTTGTGTTAGCAATTTCCTCTCAACAACAACAAACAAGACAAGTATGTTATGTAATATGGTGTTAGATATACTCTATCATATATAATCAACAATGTATAAGCAATTAAAAACATCCATGGATTCAATATTCATTTAAATGCACATTATTGGACAGGAAAAGATATTTCTATTAATCAAATCAGAGATTACACAAGTGACAACCTCTGTCGGCACGTCTGCGAACCAGATAAACTGAGTCCTCCACTTGGGCCTCTGCCACCTCAATCCTCCATCTCTCAATAGCAGTCTCATAAGGAAAGGAAATCTTGGGAAGAACACAAAGTGCTCCAAAGGGACAAAGGGATGTAGACTCAAGTATAAGAAAGCTACGGAAACAATGGACTATAGTTTTCTTTCTCTTCAATTCCTCTCCTTCAATGTATCCAAGGGGTTCCTTATATAGCACTCCAAAGGGGTAATTGAGGGTCAAATTTGAGAGATCTCGAGGAATATGGAAGGCCAAGAGACAAGTGGTTCAGACACACATTAAGGAAAAGTCCAAAAATATTTAGACTTATGCACACATCCCGATGTATGCAGGTTTGAGATCAATATCTGTGTATATACGTGAGTATGGAATTAAAAGTCGCGTACAACAATAAATAGGTGTTTTTAGGGATGAACTTGGAAACATCAAAGTATAATATTGGTCCATGGGGTCCAAAAATTCTGCAGAGGGACAGGGAAGGCCATAAATGTGTGATCAACCATGTGTGGTAAAATCAGCTGTAACATAATCAACCATGTATTCCTCCATTTCGTCCCTAGTTTCCACATAATACCCTTCATCTTTTTTCAATTTCGTGATTTTTTCCTTCTGTATATTATATATCATCGAATGGTGGAATAATTTTGTGTTTCTTTATCCTTCTTGAAGCCATTGATTTCTTGAATTATGTTTCTAGAAGATATCCTCCTACCTCTCCCGAGCATTAAGTTCTTCCGGAGTATTTTGTTTCTTCTGCTTCAGTTCCTATCTATACCCCAAACGCATACCCTCCCTTCATATTTCTTCTAATTTTTCGCTAAGACGTTTCTAATCCTAGAAAATATCCCCAAACTCTTACCTATTCCAAGTATGGATGCTTACTTTCAGTGCTTTTATTTTTTTCTAAAATTAGTACAAATTGGTAATAATGCCCTTAACTATTGTATTATATATTTGAAATTATGCAGATAGGAAGTATCTAGTAGCAAGAAAGTTACTGATACAAATATCTTTCATCCTCCATATGATTTCCAATCCTCCTGCAGTTCCTCGAGCCTCAATTTCCATCGTTCCATAGCCTCTCCAAATTTTATTGCATATCTCTAGCATGGTTTTTGCCTTACATTTTTTTTCTTGTAGAAATACCATCACTGGTTTCTCCTTTCGCAACTTGTTCCATAGAGTATCTATTTTGTATGGGTGACTCATTCCCTGTATATTCCAGGTGATAATATTCAATGGGTAACCTGATTAAATTAAAAAAGGACACGTTTATCATGGGATACTTTCCTGATTCCATTAATCTTGTCCTGATCTATGATATCATATGTAGATTCATCTTTCTTCCAAGTTTCTCACCCTCCTAGGGTTGTTTCATTTACTACCTTTCTAGGGATGTTTTGCAATTCCCAAATCAGAAAATGTGTGTTCATGTTTCTCCCTTCGAACTAGGTTCATACCTTCTTTATATGACAAAAAATCCCAATATATCAACCAAAAAAAGAAAGGATTAGCTGACAACACTTGTGATGTGGATGCAGTCCCAATCGAGATATCTCTTATGGATAGCTGCCATAACCAAGTTTTTGCTGTTGGGTGGGGATTTATCCTCTCACAATACCTTACCAACTTGCTTAGCCAAAACTAGTGGGTTTCTTACTTATATTTACTATGCACATTCAATATATTACTCTATGTATCCGTCGATAGAGACTACAACATTCAATATAATGTCTTCTTAATGATTCCAACTAGCAATAGTGTGACAAATGCGTACAAGAACTATATTTAAGAAAATAAATAAACACTTTAATATTCACATTATACATTCATGTGACACAAATACATTCAGCAAATACACATATGAACACTAATTAACATGGAAACCCATTCAGGAAAGACCACAAAGGCGTTCTTCATCTGGCATGATAAATATATGGACCTTTCGTCTGCATACACACATTGCAAAATCTATTCTAGATATTCTTCTACACTCTATATAGAATTATCTCTCCTTTCATGCTCTTTGTTCGTAGATCTCTGCAGTTTTATCTCCTTCACTCTACTGTTGATCTGTACACAGCCCGGATCAATTCACTCTTCTCTTCGACTATACTGTCAATTTGCACACATCCTGGATCAAATCACTCTTCTCTTCGAATATACTATCAAATAAAGACTAGCTAGGAAGTAAACAACTGGCCAACTGACCAGGATTAACAGACACAACACATTGACTAGGAACCAACCCACACATATCCTTGGTTCTTCCTTTTATAGACTCTCTACATGTCGTTATCAATCGAATTCATTTTGTTAGCTGACAAGTTGTCATTCTTATTCTCATACATTCTGGTTACAACTTTTAGTAGGAACTATCGACCCAAAATACAAATATGCTTTATTTCCTAAAGCACATGTGACTTTAGTTCACTTCTTACCCATGATCCCTTGAGATGTCATTTTCATCCGCTGCATGCCTTCTATCATGGTTCCTTCCATCGCAATTGATCTCGTCGCATATTTCCCTTTTGTTGTGGGCTTATTCCTTCAAGGATTCTTCTGTCACAACTTTCCTTCTCCCTCTACTTTGTTTGTCTTATCTCTTCCTCCAACGCTACTTCTTTTGTCACACGACCGATCTATTCACATTCTGAGCATAATTATATTTGAATTCTACTTATCTTATCCTAGGGCCAACAGGACCCCAACATTGACTTGTGGCTTGTCCCAAGGCATGTTGTGCTACTCCAAAGCTTCTGCAGTTGTGATGGCATTAATTTTAAAATATTGAAAGTTTTCACTATCTCCTCTATCCCTCGTCACACATCATCTTTTGTCATCTGCAAGTTTTTCACAAGGTTGGAACTGATGTGTTATGACATTACAAGTCACGCGGACTTTGTTGCTTATTGTACCTTTTGTTATGTACAGGATGAGTGGTGCTTGTACTTATTTCTACTTTGGCTTACAACTACGTGACTTTGTCAGTCCTCTACTGTTGTTGAGTTCATAGCACTACGACTTGCCTTTGAAGTTTCTTCATTTCACTAGCCTTAGTCATTTTCTCTACTAAGGGAAGTTTATTCATTTCATTTTTCATCTGATTTTCCTCCGTCTCAGCAGTGCGTAACTTCTCGACAACTTTCTGTAACTCTTCATCGTCGATCAATGCTTCCCAAATATGAAAAACTTGTTCAATGGCCTTAGCACACAGTGCCTCCACCTCTTCTATTTTATTCATAGCTTCTGATGTTGTCATCCATCTCTCTTGGTTTAAAAGTTTAATGCTTTGGAATGGTAGGAAATATGAGAGAGAAAATATCATCGACATCACCAACTATATCCTGGACTTCTTGCAAAGTTGAAGACGAAGTCCCAGGTGATTTCCTGGACATTCTTTCCTTTGACTTCCTCCTCCCCATAGGAAGAATGTTTTCATCAACTGCTTCTTCATCGATGATGAAATCTCCCATCTCATCTTCTTCTCTCAAGTAATCATCACCAAATATATCTTATGCTTCTTCTACAGTTGATGGCGATGTTGTAGGTTGTTGTCGTTATTCACCATTATCTGAACTCTTGTTCGGACTGATGAATTTTACCAATGGATAATTTGCATTCTAGTGGTTCTACCCGTGAGTGCATATGGCAATTTTAGGTGGAATATTGTCTAGTAGCCAAATTTCAACTGCTTCTTCTTTGTCTTCCATCATCAATGCTGAGACAAATTTCTTCTTGCAGGTACCAAAATGTTTCTTAATTGACAAACCAGGTGGTTCAGGCTGTAACCTTACTTGAGTGATGACTGGAATTTGTTCATTTTCATGTGAATCCCTTACCTACATTGGAACATATTCAGCAGTGTCTTCCATAATGAGCGTGGGTGATGTAGTCTTAATGAAGGAGTTTGCAACTATTCTTGTACTAGAAATCGAAATAACCATGCTCTGCGAAAAACTCAGTTTGGCTCTTGCAATTGCAGATAGGAATTTTTCTTCTCGAATGCAATAGAATGAAATGAAACTTGGGTGTGAAGATTGATAACATCTACCCATTTGATCAGTCAATCCTTCACACACACAGACAATAAATGGAATGGTAGCTTTCATTTCCATCACATGGGTGACACTGATCGTCTGAATGATTACAAGGAAACCTCCACCCACATGTCACGTTAGTGGAATTTATGTTGCAATAATGAACGAAGTGACCCAAAAAGTACGCTTCCAAAATATCTCAGTATTTTCAGATTAATGATGGCCAACTTTCATTTTTGCGACTCAAATTCATCTTGTCAGAACATCACTTTTCCTGCAACCGATATCCTTCCTTCCACAGATTCCTCTTCTTATGACAGATGGATTGTCTTTGCCCTTCTTTATGATTTTGTGACACACAGAGTCTATGAAATTTTCCTCTATCTGCGACATACTAGCAATCTACAATGACCTTTCCTTTTTCTCAGTGACAACTGATCTCTCACGATTAAAACAAAACTTTTTAGAGAGTTTTTTTTATCAACTGGGTCATGGATATCCTGATAATGCTCATCGGGAGAAATTTGAGGTCTAAAATGGGCCTCAAAACAAAAAAATGTAATACCAAAATCAACTTTTAAGGAACCAATCATATTCTAGAAAATAACATCATCCCTTATGGTTGAGGTGGCATTGCTTAAGTTAAAAGTACTTTCTTGTCAAATTTTAAATGGATGATGCAAACCTATAATTAACCATACTCATTATGAAAAAATAACCATATATTAATTTTGAATATAATATATGTATACTTAATAGTTCTAAAGTAAATTACTTTAAATTATAATAAATATTTTAATATAAAATTTATTATTAAACGAAATTCAAACTTCATTTTTTCATACTTCATATGTTCGAATGTGTGGTAATATTAAACTTATATAATATAATATATATAAGTTAAATTCGTACTTATCTAATGAATGAATGTGATGTATATATGTATTTTGTTTATTTATTAATTATTATATTAAAAATTTGCATATATATTATTATATTATATTAAATGTATTATAATATTGTTATAAGAATTACATTTTTAGATATATATTTTTGATAAGTAAATATTTGTATAGTTTTATTATTTATTTATTCATTATGATTAAGGGAATTGATAACTGAGAACGGGAGTGGTACTCGTGTGACATGGGGTCCCAGGATCCAATCTTGCTATCACTATACCCTTATGTGAAACCACATAGCCCGAACCATGGTGCATAGGTCAATTTGGGGGGATTTGAACATGAGACCTTCCATTTACAACCATTTACAACATTTACACTTTACCACTTGCTCTGCCCCCCACGGGAAACTTAAGTTTATAATTAAAAATACATTATTTTACTTTATTTTATTTATTAGTACATTTATGTACTAAAAGTACTTCTATTTCTAGTCACATCAAATATATTTTTTAAATCTTATTTCTAGACAACTTTTCAATTTAACTCAACCATAGTTACATAGATTGTAGTGCAAAAGGTGAGGTGTAAATAAACCTTCCCCACAAAATGCCTAACTCATAATATTTTATTATATCTCTTATATAGCCTCATTTTAGACTTCAAAATCCCCCTAATGTTAGCTGGCTTCCATTTACCAGTCCTTTGACAGGTGTTCCATCCAACTTTTGCAATTGCGTTGCGCCTCTGTGAGTGATATGCGCGACAATATACGGTCCTAACCAATGTGTTTTTAGTTGACCGAGATGCCTGAAGAATTTTCTATCATACAAAAGAACAAGTTCGTCCGCCTGAAATTTTTTGTTCTTGATGTGGCAGTCATGGCATACTTTCCGTTGTTCTTTCTCAACATTTTGATGATATCTTGTAACTAAATGGTCTTCTTCCAACTATATTGGTTGCGATAGCATTTCCTCAACAACACCAACATTTGTCATCTCTATGATCGCAAAAATTCTTAGGATCGGTACAATGTATTCCATGGGCATCACAACTTCTTGTCCATATACCAGATGAAATGGAGTTCGGTCTATCAACTTCTTACAGGTCGTGCGATATGTCCAAAGTACTGTAGAAATTTTCTAATCCAAATCATCTCATTGGAAATTGTAAATCTTTGTCAAATCTTTCTCCAGGATTTTGTTAAATGCTTCGACAACACAATTTGCTTGAGGGTGATATGACATTGTCTTTATATGTTGGATCTGGAATTCTTCCGTCGGTTCCTTAATCAACTGGTTGACAAAGTGTGTTCCTTGGTCGCTTATCAAAATTTTCGGGTTTCCAAATATAGTCACAACATTTTCAAATAAAAACTTTGCAGGATTCGCAGCAGTACAATCTTTTACTAGCGTTTCTTCGGCACATCTGGTTAGGTAGTCGGTTGCAGTAATTATATATCTAGCACCTGTGTAATTACCTATTGGACTAATAGGGCTCAAAAAATCAACAACCCATTTATTGAGTGCTTGTAGAGTTATTTGTGGTACTAATGGAATTTCATCTCATCATGATGACTTCTAGTTCTTTGACAAACATAACAATTTCAAAAATATTCTTGGGTATCTGCATGCATGGTGGGCCACCACTATCCTACTTGTAATATATTTCTCAATGTATATTTTCTAGCAAGTTTCCCTCCTACAAAACTGGCATGCATTTCATTTAGTATCAACGGTCGCTCGTGTTCCAAGACTCAGTGAAAAAGAATCTCATCAAGGACCATTTTATATAATTATCCCGTGATCACCTGGAAATATACAACTCGCACAACTAACTATTTTTTTGTGTTGTATTAAATTTAGGTGGAGGATAACCCGTACTCAAAAATTGTATGTTTTCTTTGTACTGGTCATCAAACATTGTTATTGCAAATAGTTTCACTTCAGGGATACTATAGTTTAGGTTCCCAAGTTCATCGCCACTTTTAATCCTTGAAGGATGGTTTGGTCTTGAATTCAGTTGACCAGGTTTAACAATGAATTCAAAATCAATTTCCAAAAAAAGGAGAAACCACTGAAAAATATTCTCCCCCAACACCGGTTTATTAACTAGGTATTTTAATGTTGAATGATCTGTGTACATTTCAAAATTACCACCCAGCAAGTAGTGTCTGGATTTATGGAGAGTGTATACCATAGCTAATCCTTCTATTTCCGTCATGGTATAGTTCCTCTTTGTTGTTAACAATTTTCTTCTTATGAAGGCAATAGGATGATCGATTGACTCTTCACGAGGTTGCACTAGTACCACGTCGAGCGCGACATACAATGCATCGAAATGTACATGAAATTCCTTTTTCCAGTATAGAAATACAAGTATGTGCATTGTAACCATATTGTTATTTAAATTGTCCAGACTCTCTTGGAAATTTTACATCCATTGGAACTTAACATATTTATTCAATAACTTATCCATCAGAGCAATAACCTCTGCATATACTTTGATAAATTTTTGTAGTATCATGTATGTCCCAATGTAGATCTCAATTTCTTCACTAGTATAGGTGGTGGTAGGTTGACAATAATGACAATTTCAGCAGGGTCGACTACGATTCCATCACTACAAAGTACATGACCCAATAGAATTCCAAACGAGGCACAAAATATACATTTATTTAAGTTCAATGAAATATGGTACTAGTGACAACGTTCCAACATCATCTTGAGGCTCTCAATATGATCCTTAATGAGCCAAAATACTATCCAATCGTTGAAGTAGATCTCAAGAAATTTATGAATAAAATATTTGAGGGCAACCACTACTATCCTGAAAAAATAATAGGAGCATTCTTGAGTCCAAAGGGAATTACCGTGTATTTGAAACAACCCCACTCTGTCACAAAGGTGGTATTATGTCAGTCTTCCTTTGCAATTCTAATCTGATGGTATCCAGAGAACCCATCAGTAAATGAGTAAATTTCTTGACCCTTGATACTGTCCAGTACCTCATCTGTAAATAGAGTCAGAAACAAGTCATGTAAACAAGCATCGTTCAATTTTCTTAAGTCAACAAAAATATACACTTCACCAATAGTCTTTTTTATCTTGCACTGCTAGTAGAATGATCCATTATTACTATTCTATAGGTTCTATGATACCTGCATCCAACATTTAGTCCATATTTCCCTTAGGATTTTTCTTTATACCACAGATTCAAGCGGTATGGTCGCTGCTTGATAGGTTTTGTTTCCGGCTTTAAAGGTATCTTAATTTCTATAAGGTCTTCGACAATCTTTTTCATCTCTAAGAATTTTGTAGGGAGTAAATCTTAAAACTCATGAAATATATCTATGATTTTCCCAACATTGTCATGATCCCAGTAATCTCCAATATTGGAAAATTTTGGATTTTCTGGGGTGCAAATATTTACTTTTATTTTTATTTTTAGTGGATTCATAAATTCATTGATAGAAATACCCAATCCTTCCACTGCGCATGTATTTTCAGAATCGGGTAAGTTTACATCGATTGGATAATCATCATCAGGTTATCCTATCACATTAAAGCACTTCATCCAATGTTGAATTGTTGCGCTGTGCTTATTGAATCTTGTGATTGCGACATGGATTTATTCAAATATATTTATCTTGATTACTTACAATGCGACATCAATCGACAAATGATCATCATAAAATTCAGATGTGTGTATGAAGCTAGTAGCTAATTCATCCCATTTAGTGGTTACTCATCTCAATTCAATTAATGTATACCAAATCCTTGGTATCATGTCTGACATGTGTATGAACTGATGAACTCATTCATGTCGCAAACATGCCTTCCATGTCGCATGACAATACTTAATATCGTCGATAGGATTAGTCAATATTGTATACTTTTGACCATTATAACTGAACTCTTTTCTTAACCTTATCTCCAACAATGTTTGACATTGTGACCATTCTGAGATAGATTCTTTATGTGCAACCCACCATCTGGCATGTGTAGATTTCAGTACAAAGTCCACGGAAGACAAGCACTAATGTTTTGTGACTTTTTCTTCAAACTCTGTCAAAAAATATGCAAGGTTAGGTAAAGCTTCTGTTGTAAAGGAAAGTATCCTATGGCTAGGGTTTAAGAGGCCATCAACGTACTGGGGTTGAAAGAGAGATGCACAATGTTCAGCAAGCATATAACAGCAAGTTTCAGAGATAAGAAATCTCCACACCTGAATAACTGAAGGCTGGTCCAAGCTTTCTCTTCAATCCTCTTCTTGCTCCTCTCGCTCTAAGAGACCTGCAAAACAAGTTATACCTTCCTCAAACCATTATGACCACATATAAAGAAATGATAATCAAATAAATCTGAAATAATAATCTGAATAACATCATCATATGATCATAAACAGAGATTCAATCACACATTGAACAATGATTTGGGAAGAAGAAGGACATCACATCTTTATTAATCTTGAAAACAAATACAAGTATACCTTCTCTTCAAGTTGGCACTTCACGAAACCTTGATCTAGTTCTGCTGCTTCTCTTCTCCAAAGAACTCAGCCTCCAAGCTCTGCAACACAAGGGGAAGACCTCCAGGGCAAAGGTGTGGGCAAAGAGAGCTCCGATTCCTCCAGCATAACAATGCAGAAATTCAAATCCCTTCTCATGGACCTCCCTACCTCTATTTATATGGGTGAAATAAGGTAGTTTTGAAGGTTGGAGAAGTTACAGAATTTAAGGAAATTAAGTTAAATGACTTAACTAATCTCCAATTAACTCGTGTTTTAATGTTTAAATGCTAAGAGGCACATTCGTGGGTTTGCCTTAAGGAAAATCACGAATGTACAAAAAACACATTTTTAGGGTATTTCTGGGCATTTTCAGACTTTGGTGTATTCTGTAAAGTTTTAGCCAACAGAAATAGATTTTCAACGGTGCGAGGATGAGGTCAAACAGAGTTACAGAACTCAAGATATGGGTCCTCCAAGATAGGTGTTTTTTCAGTGACTTTCAATGACTTTCATGAAGGGTCATCATGGAAATGTCGACATGCGAAGGGATCATGGGAAAGTGGTCACAGGCAGAGAAGTGTCATTTTGAGCTATAACAGATTCCCCCTAATGTGTGAGGTTAGAGGGGAAGACTATAGCCGAAATACATTATAAAGGAAACAGCTGAGTATGGAGAGAGCAGAGAATCCAAGATCGAAAGGCTCGAACAAAGGTACCTGTAAGAGAGATAAATGTCAAAAAAACTGATCTCTGGGATATACACGTCCATATACAAATCATCTCCATAAAGATACAGGCGGATCCAACAAATGTATAACTGATGAAACTATAATGGTCGCTCAAAATGCAAAAAGGCGCCATATCAAATCTAAAGGAGCCATGGCCACAAATGAACAAGGTGGATCCATGCTCAACAATCGATCATAGCCACAAAAATACAAGGTGGATCTATGTCTCAGCAAAATGTCATATAAAGTATAACAAGGTCTTGCGCAACTTGGGCAATAGCAAAAGATGACAATGCTACTGTCGGCCCCAAGGTCTTCAATCCAAACCGCCCAAAAAAGGTACAAATCCTAACCATGCGAATAAAGGAGCTGAAGTTGAACATGGAGGAAGCCGTTTGATTACCGTTCTATAATGAGAACCGTTAACAAACACGAGGGAAACCACCATTAATGAAAATGGTCCCCAAGGTACCTAGTACATTCTAACAAGTGTGATTACAAGGACTTGAAGTCAAACACTTGAAGAATCCATCGAGTAGGAGACACTAAGGTATCCTCACTACCCAATAGCGAGGGAAATTTCCATTGAGGACAACAATTCCCAAGGTACTGTCATAAAACTCTAAATCTCGTTCCCAGAGCAAGATGTGTTGCAGTCGATAGGAAGAGATCTGTTGGAAGGAAGGCATTAAGGCATCCTTCATCATCCAACACGAGGTAAGTCAAAGACTAATTGGAACTGGAAATGGTACTGAAATTCACAAAAAGGACCGCTGAAGACATGATGTAATGAACTGATACCAGGGAATGGGTGACACAAAAGGTCAAGGCAACTGCAAAATGGCCAACAAAGGTTTAATCCTTGAACAGTGAGCACGACACAAAAGTGACTTAGGTAGCTTTTGACATGAAATAAGACCAACAAAACAAATCTATAATGTAGGAAACATTAACAGATTCCCCATATAATTGGAAAAGAGACCAACTGGAGGAGTAAGAAACTCTGAATCGGGATAAGGTCAAAATACTAGGACCCAACTGTTGATAGACTCAAAACTGGTGCTTTGTTCAAGGAAACAAGACTTGTTTCCATGATGTAAAAAGACATGAAAAG
>LPNX010883376.1:89080-107948 GCA_001517045.1 Pseudotsuga menziesii | reverse complement strand
AACCATACATTAATAACCTTCTTATTTCTATCCAAGGGCTCCATGGTTCCAGGGTGTATGTGACCTGAAGGTCGAGGCTCAATACTATGGTCCCATCGAGGAGGTATCTACACAACTAGAGGGGTTGGCAGAATGGAAAAACTCTTAAATGTCTCAGCTGCCTCTATATATATCCTTCTGCTGTATGGGATCAAATTGAACCTTTCGAGAGTCTACTTTCTGAATGTTAGACGACCCAGCGTCACCAACATCCACACCAGTCCTCGCTTCTCCCCGGGTAACAATATTAATAGTTGGCCTATGTTTTTCCTACTCCGGTCTAAGCTCAGAGCTAATAAAGTTTGCACTCCTCTGTCGAGCATTGAAGGGCCTAAATGAGGAGCCCTGGTTAATGATATCCCCCGGTAGGTTAGATACCTGCCCTTCTCGCTTCACGCCATCCTCCCCGCCCATGTGCAGTAGCACCAATCCACTCTCCAAGATCTTTAGCATTTGCAAGTGAACTGGAAAGTGCGGAAATAATACGGATACGATTTTCAATTTAAAACTAGGCGTCGGATATGCGACGGTTAGTTAAAATCAGAGCTTCCCTCCAAAAAAAACCGCTATGCTTTGATAAAAAGTATTGTGCTTGGATGTAAAGCATTTAGCATAAGCGTCGGATATGCGACGGTTATGGGAATAGCCGTCGCTTAACCGACGGTTAGGAGAATATCCGTCGCTTAAGCGACGCTGGTGGTTACATTTACAAAAAAAAAATTTAACTTTGTGATTTTTGGTAGGTTTAAAAAGAGAAATCCACGCACCGTCGGAAGTAACCGTCGGATTTTGGATCAAAATGTAGTAGTGTTAGATGTAAGTGATAGGGCCTTTATCTAGAGGGTAGTAGGTGTGTCCTACCATGCCAGTAGATGTAAGTATTGGGGCCTTTCCATGGATGGTAGTAGGTGTGTCCTACCATGCCAGTGGATGTAAGTGTTGGAACCTTTTCATAGATGGTAGTAGGTGTTTCTTACCATGCTAGTGAATATAAGTGTTGGAGCCTTTCATAGATGGTAGTAGGTGTGTCCTACAATGCTTGTGAATGTAAGTGCTGAATCCTTTCTCGGATGGTAGTAGGTGTTTCCTACCATGCCTAAGATATAAGCATTGTTGATGAATACCTACATGTAGGCTAGGCCTACAACTAGCATAAAAAAGGGTTGGCTTTGTAGAAATTCCTATGACAAGAAGAATTGAGAGATAGCACCAGTTGCTTGAGATAGTGGAAGCAGTGATGATGATGATGATCCAGTGATGATCCATCTTTGATGATGAGCCAGTTTCAATGATGATCCAGTTTTGATGATGATCTAGTGACGAAGACTTGTGATGATGTATTGTGTCAAGATAATACCTTCCTAGTTAAGAGGGAGTGTTGATGTATTTGTAACTTTGAAATGTATTAACTTGTATATCTTATATTGTACCCTGATGTTCCTATCGGGAGAATCAGTTGTATTTCATTGTAACCTGATGTTCCTATCGGGAGAGTCACTAATATAATAAAGTGATGTAAATTCAATGAGGTTAACCCTCTGTTGTAAGTCGGGGCAATAGTCCCCACAATTGAGTTGAGGTTAACCCTCCTTGTTTATCAAGGGGGGAAATTCCCCACAGTTGAGGGACAATAGGGTTATTAGACTCTCCTAGAGATGTTGGCCCTGATAAGTAATTGTCAAGTCAGAAACTAATATAAATAGAGAGAGAGACTCTCTATTTGTTACACACACTCACTCAACTGGGGTGCATGAGTGAGAGAGATCATTTATCAGAGATCATATTTATGTTTTGGGGTTTTAATTTTTCTATTGGTGCTCATTCTATCTCTGAGGAATTTGTGGGGTTTTCTCCTTTATGGTTTCCTCGAGGAAAATTCTTTGTGTCTCTTGTCTCTTGTGATTATTGTTGTGCATGTTATTATATCAAATAAGATACTAATAGCATATTGCTTAAATGATAAAAATATAACATTGGCATGATAGAGTCTTCTTCGGTTGATTCTACCTTGACTACACCTCTTGTGGAAGATAACAAAGTTGCAAGTGTTTCTACCAAAGTGATCTATATCAGACCTCTTCTCCTAAATATGATCTTGATACTGTTTTTTATTCGAGAAAAGATTCTTTGTTAGATTCACAACTGCTCACTGGCCCCATCTTTTTGTTCAAGTTGTAACTTCATTTTTCTATACCCTGCTCATGCTTATGAGCTTGATGTCGACTTCCATGCTTTTATCTCGTTATATAAGCCCCCATCTCTGATCTCGTCATCGCTTAGCCTTGTATATTTCTATTGTTGCCACTTGACACCCTTTACCTAGAGGAGACGTCCCCTGAGTATCCGTATCTTTCTCATGTTCCTTGCACTATGCTTAGGTATGTTCCTCACATTTGTAGCATTCTTCCAGCTTTCCTTCGAGCTTGTTAAAAAAAGTAAGGAGCCCATGATTCGAATTTTCTGTGCTCGTTAAAACTTTATGGGAAAGGTATTGAGATACCTTTAATATCTAGTATGACTCCTTAAAGATGACTAGATTTTCGACTTTGCTTGTCCCTTCAATCTCTTTAAAGGATGTGAAGGAATATCCACATCGATATAAGTTTAATCCTTTTTCGGGCCATGAGGATTACTTACGAAAAAGGAATACTCTAGTCGAGTATGGCTAGAAGAGTATCTTCAGGTATAGGTTTATCTCTTTTTCGGGCCTTGAGAACTAAATTTATGAAAAAGGAATATGTTTGACCTTACTTTTCTCTTTTTCATGCTCTGGTTTAAACTATGAAAAATATTCTGAGCGTTCTTTATGCCATTGGCATGCTCGCTAAATTTTCTGTACAAAAGCATTGAGTGATATTGATTTCCTTCACACTCCTTAAAACCAAAGCATTCTGCTTGATTTTGAAGGAGCGTTGGTATGGTGATAGTTTAACCCTTTTTCGGACCTTGCTGACTAACTACGAAAAATGAATACCTTAGTTATCCTGAGCTAAGGGATTTCTCTTCTAAATTTTTTTATACTTTTTTGGATTTTGGAGACTAACCTTATGAAAAATTCCCCCCCTAGAGTCTTCTTTGGCATTTTTAGACTCTCAAATTGTGACAATTCCATCGAGCATCCACAAATTCAGGCTCGTAAAATCCATGAATCAATGGTTTATCAAGCATTCTTCTATCTCTTCTTCGAGCTTTCCAACAATGAAGAAAGTCCCAAGTTTTCTTTCTTGGAATCGTTAAACCTTTACAAGAAAGAAGGAAAGGAAATTTCATTCAAATGTCTTTTTACCATGGCAGCAAGTCTTGGCTCGTTGAACAAAACACCATTTTTGATTTGATCAATCGTTGGGTTATAGTTTTTTACCTTATCATGATTTAGAGTTCTTACTCCTCTAATTGAATTCTTTTCCCATTATATGGAGAATCTACCAATATCGCCTCCATTGCATATTTGTATTGTCAATTTCTTTGTGTCAAAAAGTTTCCTAAGTCATTATTGTGTCTTTCTCACTGTTCAACGATAAAACCTTTGTCGGTCATTCTATAGTTTCCTTGACCTTTTGTGTTGGCCACTCCCTGGTATTAGTCCATTACATCCAGTCATTGGTAGTACTTGCTGCAAAATTTTGTACCAGTTCTAGATCCAACCAGTCTTTGATTTCCCTTGTGTTGGATGATGAAGGATTCCTTAATGCCTTACTTCCAACGAATCTCTTCCTATCAACTTCAACACATCTTTCTCTAGGAATGGGATTTAGAGTTTATGATAGTACCTTGGGGATTGTAGTCATTAGTGGAAATTTACCTCGCTATTGGGTAGAGGGAATACCTTAATGTCTCCTACGCGATGGATTCTTCAGGTGTTCGAATTCAAGACCATTGATTCACACTTGTTAGAATGTACTAGCTACCATGGGGACCATTTTCATTAATGGTGGATTCCCTCATGTTTGTTAATGGTTCTCATGAATGAATGGTAATCAAACAATTTCCTCCATGTTCAACTACAAATCATTTATTCGCATGGTTAGGATTTGTACCTTTAGGGGGTTTGAATTGAAGACCTTGGGTTGTTAGTAGCATCATCATCTTTTTCTATTTCCTGAGTCGCACAAGACCTTGTTACACTTCATATCACATTTTCTAAGACATAGATCCACCTTGTATTTTTGTGGCTATGATCAATTATTGAGCATGGATCCACATTGTTCATTTGTGTTCATGAATCCTTTAGATTTTATATGGCGAATTTTTGCATAATGTGCGGCCATGATAGTTACATCAGTGATACACATGTTGGATCTATCTCTAAATTTATGGCGATCATTTCTATATGGACACATATGTTCCAGAGATCAATTTTGTCTGACATTTATCTCTCTTTTAGGTACCTTCGTTCGATCCTACGATCTTGGATCCTTCGATATCTTCGACTTCTCATCTCAATTGTTTCCTTTTTATAATGTATTTTGGGTATCGTCTTCCCCTCTAACCTCATACATTAGGGGGCATATGTTATAGCTGAAAATGGAAATTCAATTAAACATGAAACCCTAATCTGATTAACTTTAACATCTTATCATAAATAGAGATTCAATATCCATTACACAAAGATTTGGAAAGGGAATAACATCACATCTTTATTAATCAATGGAAGAAGTACAAAATTATACCTTCTCCTCATGCATGGAACCTCGTTAAACCTTCGAACTAAATCTCCTACTTCTCTCCTCCAAGAAGCTCGGCCTCCATGCTATGCAACAAAGGGAGAGGACAAGTAGGGTAAAGGTAAGGGGTATTAGAGTCCCAATTTCACTAGCATAACAATGCCAAAGGATAATTCCCATTCCATGGACCCCCCTCCTTATCTTATATAATATTTTGAAGAGTTAAGGTCGAATAGGATCAGTTACAACCGAAGGAGCAATTCCAAAACCACCCAAACCACCCCAACATCGATATTTTTCCATTTTTTAATATTTTTTTACCATTAAATACATACACGTGGGATTCCTTAGGAAAAGGGGTGAGTGGCACGCAGGTTTCCTTAGGAAAATATAATATCCCTGATCTTATATTTAGATCAGAATATTAACTTTCTCCAAATTAGCTTAATGTTTTAAAATAAAACTTGCAAACAACTAATCGACTTTTGGAAGGTAAGTGGATAAGGGAAAAATGACTGATACTTTTGGTCACAGGGAAGCAGGAAGAGGGAAGTGATCAAGGAAATAATTGGACTGATATATTTTCTTCCCTAACACATTTAGATAAGGGACCATTTAGGTTTCAGAGTCCGCTTCGCAGAAACCTACTTCCATGTTGCTGGGTCACCTAACCGTGAAACTAGGAAGCACTTTTCTCATATCCATAGCTAGAGGCTTTTGAGAAATGATTTGTATTGGTAATAAAGTTATCAGACATGTATAGAAAGGTATATTCAGGTTTTAAACAAGTTTGGATAGTCACAAGGAAAATTAAGGGTTACTCAACATATACAGACTAGTATGGGTGAGGTAATTAAATGGATAATGGATATGGGTGTTTCTGAGATTATAAAGGTTAAATAAAATTTAATAAAATTCAATAAACAATTATAAATCATTCCATAAATTTACAAAGATATCTGAGCAAGTATTGTAGCATAACTAGTAAAATGACAACTCAGGACTGCTCAACTAGGTTGACTTTTGGACTCCCAAAAAATACTGAAATGCAATAGAATTTATGAAAAATAGGTTGGATCATGTCATATGATATATTATATAAATTAAGGAACTATAATTACTTCATTTGTACTTTTACACATTGACTTATGAATCATTCATCGAAATCTAGTCAAATTCTAGCTAAATCTAGAAGGGTTGCATAAATTGGAGAAGAAACCAGAGTTCTGTAATTTGTATTGAAGTGAATGATATCATAAAATTACATACTCTGTTATTAAATCAGAAATAGGAAAATATGACTCTCAGAGTATGATGGAAGATTCTCTCCTCCTTCATATAGGAAACTAGCTGTAGAATAGAAGCAGTGAGGATTTGATCTTTGAACTTGGTGATGATGATTCTGAAATTTATATTAGACATGATCAGCTTCAGTACTCTATTATTAAATCATAAATAGGCTAAAATACTTCTAAAATCATCATGTAATAATCTATCTTCTTCTACACCAAAAACTAGCTCTAGAAATCCACATGAATCTTAGAGATTTGATCTCCGGAATGGATGAAGAATTTTCTGATCTTAAAATTCGACTTGATCAGCTACATGAACTGCAAATAAAATAAATTAAAATGGATGAATTACATTATCCTCTCATAGAAATCTGGGGCACATCTCCCAATTCTCAAATGTACAAATGCATTCATAAAATTTCTCAAACTAGTAAAAGATGTAAAAGGAAGTTGGAATACTTATTTTCTAGAATTAATGTTGACCTGTTGAGAAAGTCACTTGGCTTGGTGACCTGGAGAATAGGTCATCCATGAGTGGACATACTTTCCTTGCTTTGCTTTGCTTTAGCTTTCCTCTTTTTCTGACTTTCCTTCTTTTCTAAACTTTCCCGCTTTTCATACTTTCCTTCTTTTCCTGTTTTATCCTGCTTTCTAGATTTATGCTGATTTTCTTGAAATATTCCTCTTTTCTCATTTTTGGACTCTAGTGCTTACTTGAATTCTACTCCAAGTAATTCCTCCAACCTTATCCACTAATTTGAATTGGTGGGCCAATTTCTCCATTTATTCAGAATAACAAATGCAAATATTAATTGCACCAATAATATTAAACGCTCCATAATTATTTATTCCAAGTAGGTAGAAACTATGGATAAATTTAAATGCACATTCCTAATTAATTAATTGCCTCATATTAACCCCTCATGAATTATTTAATTCAATTTGTCACTAGGATCCATGGGGTTCGATCTACTTCATGGTGCTGTCAAAATGGGAACATGACAGGTTTGGGGATCATCACCCAATGGTCTGAGGAACAACACTTAGAGAGTATGCTTACATAGCATAACAACAATATCAAGACATCCAAACTGGTGAAATGGGTTTGAATTCATCTTTTATAGACTTATGGATGACATGCTTAGTAAGTTGAGTCCAATGGTGACTTGTGAGAGCAATTCAACCCCATGGGTGACCTAACCCTAACCACAAAAGTGCCCCCTTTGGGAAATTAGGAAAGTAGGACCATGTAGAATTGTTTCCAAGTCCAAATCATCCTTCTCAATTAGAAACTACACCATCCCTTAGTCAAAAGCTGCTTCTTTTGAGTTATGACGGCTTTCTGCTTTTCCTGGGTCATAAGGAAACTCTTTCTTTCCTTAAAAAACTTTCCTTCTTTTTTCTTACAACTTTTCTGATCTCCATAAGAGAAAACTGCACCCTCTCCTTTGAAATACTTTCCTGGTTTTACCTCTGTCTTCTTTTTCTACTTTTAGGCAACTTCCCTTTATTCTCCTGCTTTATTTTGTCATGGACTTTCTTATTTTTCCCAAGGCAAGTTGACTAGCTTTCCCCAATGTGCCCTCCTAACATGGAAGCCTTAATTCCACATCATTATTATGCATAATAAATAAAATTGCTGAAATAAAATTAAATACATGCCTTAGAACAATTATTAGCAAAAATTTATCCTAGGAGGAATAATTAATAACAACTTGATTCCCTAGGAACTTAGCATGGTCAACACTTTTAATGGTCAATTTGAGGGGACATGATAGTCCTCCCCCCCCAAATATGCTTGTCCTCAAGTAGAAACAAATCAGGGTGTTGAAAGATGTGTCCTCCATGCTTCTAGTGCACCACTCTGATTATAGTAATTTATGCAATGACCACTTCTTTCAACAAAATTGTAAAACCAAGGTAACTGAGTAGAGTGCCTAGATCCCACTTCCTCATCTGCAAGGATCCAAATTTTTCTACCCCTTTTGGAAATATTTCATTCCAACGAATGCTAGGGTCCCATGATTGTTTTACCCCTTCCAAACACCAGTAACAACAACATAATTCTATCATCGTAGAAGATGAAAATGAGGATGTGAAAATCATACCACCACACTAACAATTGATCACTTCCCATGCCAAACTGGATATCTTTGAGACTTTCCCACAAAGCATGGAACTTCTTAATGCGGGACCAAATCATCTTGAGCCCCTCTAAAGTATGAAAATCCATGTGCAAGCTAGCATTGGAGCTCACATCACTGTTGTTATGAATACACAGGAGGTTATCCCATGCAGCATAACAATGCCAAAGGATAATTCCCCTTTCATGGATCCCTCTCCCTCTCTTATATACTATTTTGAAGAGTTAAGGTCGAATAGGATCAGTTACAACCGAAGGAGAAATTCCAAAACCACCCAAACATCGATATTTTTCCATTTTTTAATATTTTTTACCATTAAAGGACATACACGTGGGATTCCTTAGGAAAAGGGGCAAGTGGCATGCAAGTTTTCTTAGGAAAACTCACGAGTTGGTCAAACCTTCTATCTGAATATCCTACTTCTCTCCTCCAAGAATCTCATCCTCAATGCTATGCAACAAAGGGAGAGGACAACTAGGGTAAAGGTAGGGGGGATTAGAGTCCCAATTTCACTAGCATAACAATTCCAAAGGATAATTCCTCTTTGATGGACCCCTCTCCCTCTCTTATATACTATTTTGAAGAGATAAGGTCGAATAGGATCAGTTACAACCGAAAGAGCAATTCCAAAACCATCCAAACCACCCCAACATCGATATTTTCCATTTTTTAATATTTTTTTACCATTAAAGTGTTAGCACTCAGATGTACCCAGGTTGTGAAAAGGTAGATCCCAAAGTAACAGCAAAAACCACTTTAGAATGTATTTCTGACCTAATACAATCAGAGAGGGATCTCTCACTATTTACAAAGTTTTTATACTCAAGATATTCAATCAAAGACACTCAGAAGGTCAGATTTCTGATGGGACAAATAGGACAAGTTTGTTTTAAAAGACTTGGTAGGACGGTCATGGAGGAGACCATTGGGCAATGGAGTCAATAATCAGATCTGAAATAGGTTGCAGGAGGTAGGGTTTTGAAAGTTTATGAACAGAGGTAAGGTAGGCACCATTTCCTCAGTCTTGGCAGGTTGATTAGTAGACAAAGGAAGACATTCCATCAAACAGAGCACCTCTATGGGTGAATTCTGCAAGACTTTAGAAGAAAATATTTTTAAAATGCTTGAACAATGGACCTAGAGCATGCAGGATGAATTCCAGCCCATAAAACTAATGCTCAAGGATGAAAGCAAATACAAAATGGATTGGGAAACAGGATAAACAATCACATAAAGAAATTACTTACTCAAGAAAAGATGGCACAAGAATCTTTGACATGAAAAAGATTTTACATTCCTCCTCTGCAAATTTCATTCATTTACTGAAAACTTGAAACCATTACAATGTAGAGCCTCTCCGCTCTTGAAAATCCTCCCTTAACTATCAATTACATTTTTCTTTTTATAAGAAAAGTCTTTACCTAACTTAGAATTCGAAAACCTAAAATTCGAAAACCTAACTGAAAACAGTTACAACAAAGTTCCTCCTGCATATCTCCAATGATGACAGCTGTGTGAAATCTAGGAGAGGTTTTTATAATTGGACACATTCTCAACAAAACCCACTTCTTCATTTCTCTAGAATAATCATAATCTCCTCGAAATATTCCTTTGAAGCTGATGACTCATATAATAAAATTATATATTTCTGGAAAAATGACATGTAAAGATATTTAAAATTATCCCAACCTGTTATTACAGTGTAAAAACTGAAGGAGGTTTTTGATTATAGTCCTGTTAGGAATAAAAACCTCTCTCAGGTTTGTCAAATTAAATTCCATTTGTCCAAAACAATTCTTTGAAGTTGATGGCTGAAATAGTCCTTTGGAAAACATGAAAACTGGCCTGTACAACTGATTTTGTTTCTGCTAAACCATAGCACCTATGTAAAAAATGAAAGCGGTTATTGTATATAGGTACATTTTGAAGAAAAGCCTCTCCCCGTTTGGAAAAATACCTCTTCATTTGATATAAACAATTATTTTTGTTGGATGACCAGAACAGTCATTTCGAAATCTGAATATTTCCCCTCTGAAGATGACTTTGCTGCTCCCAATCTGTATCACCTGGGTAAAAACGGAGAGAGGTTATTGTAGCTCAAGATGTTATGATGAAATACCTCTTTCAGTTTGTGAAATTTCTTCTTCTTTTTCTGGAAACAATTCGTTGAATAAAATGACTAAAACAGTCATTTTCAGAAAAATATGCTATGTTGCTTTTGAATTTTTGAACTGTTTAACTTCATGAATGCTCTCACTGTAAATATTTCTGCAACTCTTCTGGGCTGATTTGCTTCTGCATTATTGAATGGTGGCTTCCCTTCACGATGTAGGACAGTGCTCTCCAAGCAGCCTAATCAGTCCCAAGTATGGACAAACGGCTACAGACATAAAAGAATGTTCAACCTGTACGCCCTCCACTTTAAATGCAATTGAGAGCCGATAGGTCTCGCCTTGATCAAACCCTGAACTTAGAAAACTTGTTTAGAAGAAGTTCCTTTCACGGCAGCTATCGATCATCACTTTAAAACCTTTGGAAAGAAAGCCCTGAACTTACAAAACCTGAATCTCTCGCTCGGAAACCTGAATCTGACTTATTAATTTTTGAATATAAATAAAATGAAATCTTTTAAAACCCCATTTTTTTGATTTCATTCAAAAATTAATAGGATTTTTTGCCCCATTTGTGAAGAAATTATTTCCAAAATTCCTTTAACTCCCCTTCTTTGCCAACCTGGAAATAGCTTAATGAGCAAACTTTGGAAACCAACTCAATCACCCATGAGAACTTAAAATTTTGAAGGCAATAGGACCAATTCCGACAGAAATAAATTCAGTGTTAACATAAAGGACATACATGTGGGATTCCATAGGAAAAGGGGCAAGTTTCATGCAGGTTTCCTTAGGAAAACTCATGAGTTGCTCAAAGAAGACATTTTTAGGGTATTTCCAAGCATTTTCAGGGTTGGTGTCTTCTGGAAAGTTTTTCTTTGGTCTAATAAATTTCCAATGGTCTAGAAAAAAGATTAAATAGAGTTACAAAACCCTATATATGGCTCCTGCATTCACATGTGTCCTTTGAGAGACTGACAGGAGTTTTCATGAAGTGTTGTCAAGGGACAAAAACTCACAGACAGAGAAGTGCTATTTTGGGCTATAACACACTTTTAGACCTTCTAGCTTATTTGTTTTTGATTTAAATATCATTGCAAAGGATATTTATTATGTTTATGGTGGTGGGACATATTTTGGATTAGATCCAAAATGAAACAAAAATATGATTTACAGTCACCACTTGAGCTTCATAAGGAAGCAAAAGGCAAGCACACAATAGTTGGGTGTGAACCAGAGAGACTGGTGGAAAATAATCCATCACAACTGGAATTCATGAGGAGAAATATATGATGAAAATGTATGATCACCATTCATATTTTTGTATTCCCTTGTGTCATAATGAGTTTGCATCCACTTTAGAGTAGAGGTTTGGCATGGTTAATTATTTTGGTATTGAGGCTCACATTTCTGGTGTTTAAGTAGTAAGAAGTGAGATGGATAGATTATTGCATGAAATTTATCATGAATCTCATGAGTTAAATGAGACCACATGTGGAAACATTCACAATTTGGGATGGATTCCATTGTATGTATTTGAGAGTCAATTCTAATTTTTAGAAGAAAAGGTGTCGCAGGTATTGGAAGAATCAATGATGCACATAGGTTTGTTCAAGACCTCATGAGGAGGGATCAATTGGAGGAGAGGAATAGAGGCATGGTTGAAAGGATTTCTAGTGTTTATTTGTGCATCATAAAAGGAGAAATGATAAGAATGAAATCATAGTACTTGCAACTCTTAATTGATATAGATCTTTGTCTCAAGACTATCGAAGACATGGCTATGGAGTTGAAGCAAATTTGTACGGAGTTGGGAGGGTCACATGTTTCCTCCAACACCATTTCAAGTCATATTTATATGGTAAGTGATATTCATAAGTCGATAGAATAAACACAAGAAAATATTGTACAAGAAGAAATTTCAAACTTGTATGAGGTTGAGGACGGATTGTCTTGGAAGATGTTGGCTAGGAATTTTTTCCATTTCAATAGGATCATAAGCTTCCCTTAAGGGTGGAGAATTTTTATCTAACTGAGGTGGATGATCACATTTAATATATATCAGAAATCCATAGTGTTTATTCATCCATGAATTGGGTGGATGGATACATATCTAAGATGGAGATACACCAAGGTAACAATACTCTTTGTTTATGTGATAATTTTTTTATTTTACTGATATTGTCTTACCATGTGAGCAGAAGCAAGGGTATATATGGAGGCCCTTTGATATTTTCAGTACACATGCATCCATGGGATATGTGTGTAAGTACATGGATTATTTGGAACTACCATGCAAGAAAAAATCATCTTACATACAAATTATGTTGAATGTAACAGATCATACAAGCCAACAACTTGCACAAAAATAGATCCAAACATTTTTAGGTCAAATGACAGAGACCATGAGATTCTTCAGAAGTGATGAACTTCCAATGTGGTCATGGGATCCTGGTATTCTCCATAGTAACAAGTTGTTCTAGGTGACCACAATATTGAGGAGAATGCAACATTACCAATGGGATCCTAGAATATTCTTTGGACTCCACTGTTTTAGTTGGGAAGCACATGTGGCCATATGGAGGATAGAGCCAACTATTTATCAAAATGATATTCACAAGTTCAATATCCTTCCCAATTTTGATTTTCATTATGGCCCTTACGAGATTCATATGAAAGAAGAAGTTCTACAGGAGAACACTCCATGTTTTCAATATTGCTATTTGTATTCTTATCCATGTTTATTCATGTGATTCATGCAATCATTGATTCACAAACTTATATGAGGAGAACATACAAGAGGTAGACTTGTGAGTTTGAAATTACCACCTTTAATATCACTATTATTCATTGTAGAATGTTGGAAATACACTATTTCAATTTGGAAATTGTATTGTACGCCTGGGTAGAACAATCATGGTATCATAAATTGCTTGAGGGTGATGCTTTGGGAAGAGGAAAATGATTGGATTTGATGAAGAATGGACATCTCATGCCTTATGAGAGTAAGTTTTTGCATCCCCATGAGACACACGATTTGATCCATAAACAAAGGATGTTGGCCAATATGTATGCATTAGTTAGGTGTAGAGTTGACGTTGATATGGAACTCACAAGATAGCCACAACCATGGTTAGCATATTAGTTTATGGATGGGATTATTTATGAATATAAAAACAGATATCCATTTATTACCTTGACCAAACAATGGGTCTTAAAGAAGAAGGATTAGGGAGTTGTCCATGTTCCACCCGTAAATGATCATGATGGTTGTCTGAAGACACTCATGGGGTGAGTAAGAGGTTTCATGAAGAAGATTCAATGAAAATGAATTGGATCATGGTAGGAGTGAATCTGATAACAACACCATATGATGTATATACTCAATGTGTTGGATTTCTTAATTGGCGGCAGTAGTTTGGTGACAGTATACCATATTTTTCATTTCTTGAGGACAAGCAATTTTGGGAGGGGAGGATTGTAATGTCCAAATTTTTTTGATGGAACCATGCAGAAACCATTATCCCTTGATACCTCCATGGGACTTAGCACATGAATTAAATAAATTATTTAGGAAGTTATATTTAATGTCCCTCAAGATTAATTTTGTGGACAAGGAATTAATTAGTTGGGAATTTAATAAATGTGGGGATGAATCTAGTAGGAATAATTCCTAAGTTGTTTTATTTACTTTATTTTTGATAAATAAATTAATATGAATAATGTGAATTGAGGTGTATAGGGTGGCACATGATGACAATGGATAGTTTGGCAATTTGGAATGTTGGAAAAGGAAAGAAAGTTGGAAGGAGGGAACACTTAGTCAAAATTGTTAAGGTTGGGACTTTGGAAAGCTTGATAAAAGGAAGAAAATGTTCCAAAGAAAAAAATCCAAGAAAATAAGGCAAGTATACTATTTGTGCTAGAAATTATTCCTAGACTACAACAAGAACAAGCTAGAACAATCTCAAAACAAAAAGAAAAGTGTAATTGGTTTTCTGTAATTTTTTGGTTTGAAAATCCATCCACAAGAAGGTAAATCATAAAAAGACAAATACAAACACTACATCATGAAAAGGCATGAAGGATTGAGATAATAGGCATAATTAATGAATATAAACCATAAATATATAACACAGTATTGTTTCTTTCCAAAACATATGAGCATTTGCATGAATAAAACCATTAAACAAGAAATAAAGTCATAAATTGTGTGGTCAACCATGCCATAAACAAAAACAATATATAAGATAAAAATGACTTATATGTATATATATATATATATATATATATATATATATTGATATAAGTCTTCAAATCACTTACATGAGAGTTATCTTGTAACACTTTGAACATACATCCTCAAAAAACTCCAGCTCTAAAAGACCTTCTTGCAATAAAAATCCAACCCTTAAACTGTATGTTTGTCTCCCTTTTATCATCACAGAGGTATAGTAGTTCCATAAATATCTTCTAGGTCAAGCTTTGAAGCAGTTACATCAATTAGTTACATGCTAACTCAAAATCATTAAAGACAATTAACCAAAAAATAACAAATCAGACTCTGGGAAATTTGACGAATTTTCTGAAAAATGGGTCTCACAAACGCCTCCATATCTCTTGATCCATGATAGCTGTACAAAAACTGAGAGAGGTTTTTTTAAATGAGTCCATGAAGAACATAAAAATTTCTTGGTTTTTAAAACTTCCCCTTAAATTGATCGGAATACATGATGGAAATTTGTGACTAAAACAAGAAACTATTAAATAATTCAAACCCACAAAAACATTTCTTGGTTTTTAAAACTTCCCCTTAAATTGATCAGAATACGTGTTGGAAATTTGTGACTAAAACAAGAAACTATTAAATAATTCAAACCTTGAAAAATAGGCCATAAAGATGAGTTCGAATATCTCAAACGATGACAGATTTTGCAAAAATGAGATACGTTTTTATGAATGAATCCGTGATGAACAAAAAACACTTTTGGATTTCTGAAATTCATGTTCATTACCTCGTAATACGTGCTCAATTACAATGACTAAAATAGGAAAAACAGAGCATAACTATGCACCTATTTTTCTTCTTAAAGCCTTCTTATGACATTTCACAATAATTTGGCTTTGTGTACTACTTTTAGGAACTTTAAATATTTTCAACCTTTGTGTCTGCAAGAGTAAGACTCATAACCAAAACTAAAAATCATAATATTCAAAACCACGATTTTCACAATGATTCATTCAACTTCATACATTTTTCATGATCTATGAAACTAGGTTATGTACAGGTGTCATAATGTATTCAACATGTGTCACAATACTTCCCATTATCTTTGATTTCAATGGCCACAATATACCCTTAATCCACCACTCTTCCAAATGATTCAGGATTCTTGGAGCACCTTATTGTATAGATCCTGAACTTTGCGCTACAGGAATCTCCTTATGACATTTTTTAACAAAGAGCTCAAAACAAGGGTTAGGCCTTGAATATATACCTTAGAATAAACTTTAATTTAAAATAATTTTTGGACTTTGAACGATATATAATACATGATAATCCAAAAGAAAACTTATGAATTAAAAGAAATAAATTAAAACGGACTATAACCTATAAAACAAACAAAATGCATTTTAAAATTATTAAAACTTAAAACAAACTCAAAACAAAAAGTAAATAAGGAATTCACATTTGAAAAACAACAGACAAAGACTAGGAACAATTTTTAGTCTTAACATCTGGCTCCTACTGAGGGATGAAATCCTCCTTGTGAGCTTTCAAGAACATGTAGATCAGTGCCTTCTTCCATATTAACTAAAACTTCATTTTTCTCCAAAAATTCCATTGGGCAGTTGGAGTCATTTACCAAATCTTTGCAACTTTCTCAAACTCTGAACACATACCTCTGAAATGACAAAATACTGCTACAAGCCAGCATACTGAAAAGAATATACTTGCTTGTATGGCGAGCTTATTTTTCTATTTATTCCTACTTCTAAATGGAGGAAACAACCCAATCAAGTGTAATCATACTTCCAATGAATCCAAGTATCTATTTGACTGAGAATCATAATTCCATGCATGTTATTGTTTGAGAAGACCCACAAAATATGTGATAAATGCAATAAAGAGTCTATAGGCAGTTGATACTTATGGCTAGAAATAGGAAGTATGCCAAAATATGGAGCATTAGAAACCTTTGAAAAATACAACTCCATCCAAGAAGCCATGGGATCATGAAACTCATACAAAATTATTCCTTCATGTTGTTAAAAAATAATTAGAATTATTCCTTCATGTTGTTATTATTATTATTATTATTATTATTATTATTATAATAAAAAAGAATGGACTGGAAATGGGTGTTCTCAATTCTCAATACTTCATGAGATAATTCAATAAGAGAACAATATATAAAATCTTTGACTCTGTTGAGGTTATCCTTTTTTATATCTTCCACAAACCCAAGCTGACTGATTTATGAAGAGTGCTTCATAACTAATGAGGACTGAAAGAATGGCTATAGTATTTCTTTATATGCATAAAAAATGACATATTTTCATAATGGTTTTGAGCAGAAAAGTTATCACGATCATGGTTATTAGACACATCTAATATTATATTCAAAGTATCTATAGTCTGGCTGCTATCAATTTGAGAGTAAAAAATAATTCAGATATTTTCCTTGTTCAATAAAAAGATTGGAATATAATTCACCTACAATCAGTTTCTGCTGATCATGAAAATTCTGATCTAAAACTTCAATGTATTCATCATATTAATCATAAAGTGAAGTATTCTCTTCCTCTCAATTGATGTTCTTTTAAAACTTTGGCTCAAGAATGGAAACCAAGGGCTCTTAAAACTACTTCTCGACCTTTAAATAAAACCCTTGACTAGAACTTGAACAAATAAAATTCTAAAAGTGACCATAAGTCAAGAATGGCAGCTTATTTCTTATATCAACAGTAAGATGCTGAAGAGTGGGAACTTCTTCTTCATAACATGATAATCTCATACCAGGAGCTAGGAAATTTCTACTATAATCAACTGAAAGTATATTATCATCTAAAAATTCAGCAAACAGATATGAAGAATCAGCATAGGGGTCATTTATATCGTTGTTCATATGAAAATCTGAAAATGATGAAGAAAATTTACTTAAATATGAATGATACCTACGTTATTCTTCATGTTCATAAGCTTGTATATCTTCAACATGAGCTTGATCTCGAAGCATTTTGCAAGCTTGGATGTTCTCCTCCACTCCTTTTGCATCCTCAAACAACTGTCTTAAAGATGATGGTTTCCTTTCTAACAGGACAAAGACAAGATCTGAATGTTGATCCATAACATAATATACCATAGCAAGTCTTTCCGAAGGTCTAATCTCCGTAGGCATACTGACATAAAAAAATTGAAACCTCCAATTAAATTTAGTACTTGGTTCATCATTCTCCCTTTCCAAACTACACAATTTGGAAAGAAATTGATCATAAGATTTATTCTTACCCCAATACTTCAAAAAGATATCATGTAACTCTTCCCACGATCCAATTAAATCAGCTTTTAAATTTTAGAACCATAACTCGACATCTCCAGGAAAGGATTTTGAAAATAACCTCATGACAACATCCTCATGCATGATTTTGAAATTATCAATGAAATTATGAAAAGATTATAAATCTGTTGTGATATGGTCTTTTCCAGTAAACTGGGAAAGATACTCAACAAAGTAGACAGGGTAAGGATGTAAGTGAGATGGCATCCTAAGAGGTTTAAACATCTTCTATTTGAGTCTAGACTGAAAATATGGGAGTCGAAAATGAGTCTCTACAAGCTGTTCACAAGTTTCGGCAGTGATGGTAGAAGCAAATGGATCAACTTTATTCTCTACAAGAAGACCAGAATAATCAGGTTCAAGAGATATGGGTATATGCATATCATGTCGCACATGTATTTCAAATGAAGGAATAGGATCAACATCAATAAAGCAACAAGAATGAATACTTTGTTCTTCCAAAGAGGGATATGTAACTGAAGGTTTATGATCATCGGAATAAACAAAACAAAAAAATATTATTTTGACATGCAATAGGAAAGACAGGAAAGAACTTATGAATAAGAACAAAACCACATGGAGGAAATTAATAAGCTGATACCTAGTCTTTCCATTTGGATTCTTCATTTTTCTGTCAACAAAATTCTCGTTGCAGTGGAATCTTTAATCGTGGAGTCGCCAGGCAAATGATTGCAGTCTATCTCTATGTCTTTCTCTTGTCTTCCATCAAGAGTCAGATATGTGTCATTGTGGTTCTTCCTAGGGAAGATAATCCTCATTTCCTTTCCCAGAAACGACGCCAAATATGTTTGTGCTAGAAATTGTTCCTAGACTACAATAGGAAGAAGCTAGAACAATCTCAAAACAAAAAGCAAAATGTAATTGGTTTTCTATAATTTTTTGGTTTGAAAATCCATCCACAAGAAGGTACATCTTCAACAGAACAATTCAAAAACTAATTCATGAAAAGGCATGAAGGACTAAGATAATAGGCATAAAGAATGAATATAAACCATAAATATATAAACACAGTACTATTTCTTCCCACAACACTTG
>LPNX010883376.1:0-87938 GCA_001517045.1 Pseudotsuga menziesii | reverse complement strand
ATATCTTAGTATTCAATTCACTTAGATGAGAGTTATCTTGTAATAGTATGAACATACATCCTTAAAAAACTCCAGCTCTAAAA
Organism: Pseudotsuga menziesii; assembly: GCA_001517045.1. Taxonomy (NCBI): domain Eukaryota; kingdom Viridiplantae; phylum Streptophyta; class Pinopsida; order Pinales; family Pinaceae; genus Pseudotsuga; species Pseudotsuga menziesii. Next base: position 87,855 of record LPNX010883376.1, on the reverse strand, counting down.
TCCTTTCTTGCAATAAAAATCCAACCCTTAAACTGTATGTTTGTCTTCATTTTATCACAACAAAGGTAGATTAGTTCCATAACTACCTTCTAGGTCGAGCTTTGAATTAGTTACATGCTAACTCAAAATATTTAAAGACAATTAACCCAAAAATAGCAAATCAGACTCTAGGAAATGTGACGAATTTTATGAAAAACGGGTCTCACAAACGCCTCCATATCTTTCGATCCATGATAACTATACAAAAAATGAGAGAGGTGCTTTTAAATGAGTCCAGAAGAACAAAAACCTCTCTTGGTTTTTAAAAATTCCCCTTCAATTGATCAAAATACATGCTGGAAATTTGTGACTAAAACAGCAAACTATTAAATAATTCAAACCCTGAAAATAGGCCACAAAGATGTTGATGTATTTGTAACTTCAGAATGTATTCACTTGTATATTTCATATTTTTATTTAATTGATCCTAGATGTTCCTATTGGGAGAATCATTAATGTAAACAAGTCATGTAAAGTCATAGAGGTTAACCCTCCTAGTTGATCAGGGGTCAAATTCCCCACAATTTCGGGACACTAGGGTTATTGGAATCTCCTAGAGAATTCGGCTCTGGTAAGTTATTATCTAGTCAGGAATTAGTATAAATATAGAGTGAGGCTCTCTCTTTATCACACAGTCACTCACACTCAGTTGTAGTGCATGAGTGAGAGAGAAGGAGCTGGGATAAGAGAGAGAATAGCTGTTGGAGATCATCTTACTATCTTTGGGTTTTACTGTTGCCATTGGTGCTTATTCTATCTCTGAGGAATTTGCGGGGTTTTCTCCTTTATGGTTTCCCCAAGGAAAATATTTGTGTCCATTGTCTCTTATGATTTATTGTTGTGCATGTTATTCTCTTAGATAAGATCCTAAGATAATATTGCTTAAATGATAAAAATCTAACATGGTATCAGAGCTAACCTGAGAAGAAGACACTGTGCAGTTGCGAAAGCTAGGGATTCTTACATTTTGGGTCTCTCTCCACAATCCATTAGCAAAAGGAGGCTAGGATGACTCTCCATTGAAGGGTGCATCTTTTTGTCGAAGAAGAATATGATTTTGAGCATTGTCAGTTTTTGACCTACCACTGCATCAGGAAATTAGGGCTTTCCATCGAAGAGGGATTTTTGAGTGAGCCTAGTCTAGGATTTCTCTCCACCTCAAAATCGAAGTTTAGAAACAAAAAGTGAGGTTTTTGGTTGGGTAGAACTCTAGGAAAGTGTGGGGAAATTCAAACAATAATTTTCCCTAGAACCAGAAAAACAACACCGCAGAAGATCAACTCTAGATCCAGTTTTCAGCTTCTCAAATTGGTAAGATCTAAATATTTTGTATTTCCATTTGAGGTTCTTTGTTAATATGTCTCATCACACCAAGCTTGATGAAAAGCTTAAGGGAGCTGGAAACTTCCGAGCTAGGAAGTATAGAATCTCCCTGGTCCTGGAAGAAATTGAGTTGGACTCTTCCATCAATGAAGAGGTTCCAGTTCCATAGGGAGATGAGGCTAAGGCCTTACACAAAAGGAAATTGGTCATGGCTAAGAGGATTATTGCTGATTCAATCAAGGATCACCTGATACCATAGGTGTCCTTCATAAAGACACCAAAAGAGATGTTTGAATCCTTAACCAAGCTATTTGAAGGAAAGACCATAAATTGAAAGATGACTTTGAGGAACAAGTTGAACAATGTAAATATCTAGGATGAAGAGACCATCCAGTCATACTTTACAAGGGTCTCTGAAATCAAGGAACAACTTGAAGCAGTAGATGAAGAAGTAGAGAATGCAGAAATTGTGATGACCACCTTGAATGGTCTCCCTAGGTCATGGGATTCTTTCATCCAAGGGATCTATGCCAAAAAGAAGCTAATCAAGTTTAGTAGGATGTGGGAAGAATGCTCACAAGAAGAAGCTCGAATAGTAGCTCAAGAAGAAAAGATGGGAAATGAAGATCAAGCTCTCATAGTACACCCCAATCATCATCACCAAGGTAATAATTCTCACCAAAGAGATAACCCTGGAAGCTCAAGCAAGGATCTATCCAAATTCAGATGCTATACATATGATGAGAGAGGACACTTTGCTAGAAATTTTCCTAAAAATAAGAATGGCACTCAAAAGAAGAAGAACTACAAAAGGAGACATCATGCTCACACTGTAGAGGATGATGATCCTCCCAATAAGAAAGTCAAACAAGAAAGTGAAGATTCTTCAAGTGATGAAGAATATGTTCTGATCTTTGCTCTCATAGGAACTATCACACATGTAAGCAAAGATTGGATTATTGACAGTGGGGATTCCAAGCACATGACGAGATTCAAGGAATATTTTGTAAAACTGTCTAAATATGAGTCACCTCACAAGGTGAAACTTGGGGATGACTACTAGTATCCAATAAAAGGTAGTGGTGAATCCTCCTATAAGCTAGACTCTGGAAAGTCTATGAGGATGAAGGATGTCTTGTTTGTATCAGGACAAAAGAAGAATATCTTCTCCATATCTTCATTGGATGCAAAAGGCATGAGGGTTGCATTTGTAGATGGACAAGTACTTATGTGGCCAAAGGGAAAGACTATAGATGATGCAGTTATGATTGGAGAGTAAGAGGGAGGATTAACCAAGCTAAAGGGCCAACCAGAACAAGCATTGGTCCATGACTCAGTAGAACCAAATGAATTTTGGCATAGAAGTCTTGCACATGTGCACTATATAGCACAACCACTTGCAAGAAAAGCTGTTGAAGGTATTAACACTCTGTTAAATTTTGGTTATAAGAGATACCCAGGAATTTCAGCTTCACTGAGAAGTGTTGGGAAGGTAGCTTAGTGTTCACAGAAGGGGCTGATGGCACACACAAGATAGCACTCGACCATTGGAATAAGCCTCGGTGGTGAATGTCGAAAGAGGCAAGACAGTTTGTGGAGCGGTGCAGCAGGGTAGAGAAGAGATCGTTGAGCACGTTGAAAGAATTAAGTGGGACTCATGATCGAATGTTGAGATTGATCGGTTGGTAGATCAATGACGTCAAAACATTTTGCACGGTGAACATGCCTGACCAAATCCACTTTTCAATATTGTGAAATGTTTTAAAGGACAGAGGCATCTAATGGTTGAAAATGGGATCCAAGAAGATCCACAGTTGAAATTGATTCCACACCCCAGAGTTGCGAGGACGCAGCAGCAATTGCAGATTGTGAAAAGTGGTATGGGTCGCTTTGATCGACAGTCCCTATGAGAACGGAGGGATATCGATGGTTATAGTTCATTTCACAATCTGGAGTAGCATGGATGGAAACATAACCTCGCTTCGTGAAGAATGGTGGGGTCCTCCAAAATCAACGGTTGTGAAGAAAATCGGTCTCGATCGATGGGTGATGTTGGTTCTATGGGTAGACTCGGGTTTACTGTAATGTACCAACAACACCCCTAGCTCACTGGCCCTTTCGATGATAGACCACGGAGCGGCCTGAATTCTCACCCGAAGTGATTCTAATGGGTTGGCCAAAGACTCAAGTGTCTTCGACCAGGTTTTGTAGCATCCTGGGGTCTCGCGGCTCTTCTTAGCCAAAAAGGTCTCTTTTCACGACACGCAGTCTCTCTTCCTCGCAGGTTCTGACAGGGGAAGGACTCCTATCACATCGCAACTACTCTAGCGATGCGCAACTCTCTCTTCCTCTTAACCTGTGATCTGCGCTATCTCACATCGCAACTCCTCTGACGGTGCGGTATCTTCTACTGTCAATGCAGTATCCACTATAGTACGGCCTACTGCGACCCTCATAGTCCAAAGGCTATCGTACTAGGTGGAATGACTTGGCTGACTTTCAACAAGGTATTAAACACTCTGACGTGAAATTCCACAGTTCAATCCTATCTTCCTCTACTATACTTAACTGTTCGAATAAGTATACTTGCAACACTCTAACAGAATGACTTATTACTGTGTGAAGCAGATACTGATAAACTCATGTGCAGACGCCTGATACATGTGAATCCATCTTTAACCTTCTATAATGCTGTAACTAAGTGAGACATACAGAAATTTACTAACTGATATACAACAATCATGTAACAGATAACATATATCAACTGAGTAAAGCACAATCACATAAAATAATCACAGAACACACTAGTTTTACATGGTTCACTTCCAAGGTAGAAGCTATGTCCACAGAACTGTGTTTATTATATCTTGAGAGAGTACACAGTTCTGCTGCAACCTGATGTGCAACTAGAGATCTTCTGGGTAACTCCGCACTCTCTGCCGGGAGCCCTTCTCTCCTAGATCTCTTCTCTTCCTCTATATTGCCTTCTTACAATATTCTCTCTCTCTCTCTCTCTGTCAATCCCTGTGGATTGTTCACACAAGCTCTATGAGCCAGCTGCTGGTTACAGTAAGATACTATAGACTGAACACGGAACTAGAGCTCAACTCTATTACAATACAAGGTAACTGTGAGCTAATAGACTACTCGCTATACATTATCTGACTGGCTAACCTTTTACAATAGAGTTTACATCTGACTAGCTAACCTTTTACAATACAAAATACATCCCTTTGTAGGCGGCCCGAAGGTCTCGCCATTACAACATTGTGGGCCTGTCCCAACAGTAACCCAAAACCCTAACTAGTGACAGTCGGTCTATCTATACTCGATCTGCCGCTTTCCGTCACACCACAACTCTCTGCAGTCTTCCATGCTTCCCGGCACTGACCATGGGTACTGGGCGTCGCTTCCCTTTCTGTCCTTTGTCTTCAATTCCTTGGCCTCGTTTCCCTTTTTCCTTAATGAGGGTAGCTGAGCTCTCCCGTCTTCCGCCACTGCCTTGAATGCAGTGGGTGACCTCTCTCTTCTTGGCCGCTGCCTTGACTGCAGTGGGTGAGCTCTCTCTTCTCGACCGCTTAAGTACTGTCATCTTCTTTGACTTCTCTGTCCCGATAGTCACAGTTTCCGGCTCTGATATGCAGCTAGAAACGTGCTACGGCGTCGGATCTTTACCTTATCTGTTATATCTTCGCCAAAACTATCTATCCGCCAAAATGGCAGCTTCTCCTGTAGCTGCGGGACCCTACTCCAACAGTCCCCTAAAACTTACTTGTGGCTCGTCCTCGAGCCACTAACAGCGAGCTTCTCCTACTGTAGCTTCTCCTTGGCTTCCTGCGGAGTCCGTTTAAATTTGTCCCGAAGTCCTGCGACTTCGTTTTGCATCATTTCTGTAACTTAGTTCGTTGGTCTCTCTGATCTTTCCTTCCCTTTTTGTCATGCTCTCGCTCTTCGTCGCTTGCGAGACCTTTAAGGAGCTTGAGGTTTTTGAGAAGTCTTCCACAGATATCCTTTCCTCTTTTCTATGGGTTAGAACTTTTATCACAAGGAAAATTTGTATCCTCCAGCCTTCTCAAACATTTCATTCAGTGTGGAGCCTTCTTATGTGAAAGGTATACAAACCAAGAATTTCATTCCGAGAACAAGCCTTTGTCGGCATCTTGAAGTTCCGCTTGTTCGGTTTGTTTTCCCTTTCACTTTTCTTCTCAGCAACTCGCTTCAGGTATTCATGCTGCTTGGGTTCCGAATATTTTCATTCTTGACCTTTGGAACCTCTTGCTCTTCTCTTAGCTGATGAGATAGGTCATCTTCCTTCTCCCGTTGCCTTCTTTTTTTCATTTTTACTTTCTTCCTGGCTGGAGATTTCTTCTCATCATTCTTCTGTTCTGCTTTCTTATCTTCAGTGATCGGCTCATTTTTTGCTTCTCTGCAGCTAAGACTTTGATGACATATTCTACATCCCGCGCTTGAATCTTCATCCTTGGTAGTTGTCTGGCCTGTGATGAACTTGGTTTCATACTCTTGGGTGGTGTCGCCATAGCGGACACAAGGCCTCCATGCTCGAATCATCTCACAATGTCTTCTAAAGGTTCTTCCTCGGAAAGAACCCACTCGGCGCAATACTCTGGATTGGCAATGGCTGCGAAAGAGGGAAATCACAGCACTCTGTAATGAAATTAGCTCTACATAGGGAAAACTCTGCAACTTACTCTATAGCTCTCGGATCTTGCAAAAGTAACCGTCCTGAATGAATGATCTCTGCTTTTATGCTGAAGGCTATAATCCCGGATGCAACGGTCATCTAGGATAAACCTGTTGGTGTTATTAATTACACGGACGAGACCACACCCGCCATTTCAATCCTCATTAAATGCTGAAATCCGATCAAATTTCCCTCAAACCCTGTGTGCAAGCGCCGGTCCCGTCGAAGATTTACTAAATCTGGAAAATTTATTATGTTGTTGCCAAATCTACGGTAAGGTATACTAGTCATTTCTTCATTAACTACCTGTTAGAAGGCGAATTGACTGGCCCTCTGTCCTTTTTCAAAACTAGATACGTGGCACAGGGAATCATCGCCTTACCGCGATGTCACACCGCATCACCTGTGTAAAATAAACTTAACAGTTTTTTTTTTTTTGTTGGAAAAACTCTCCTCATGTGACTGGTTTTTACTTGCCGGTGTAGACTAACTACCGGTACGATGCCTCCTTTCAACTACACTGGACATCTGCACTCTCATAATTGTCTAAGTTAAGGTTGGGTCATGGAGTGCCTAGAACTGTAAAGCTTAAGCCTACTACCATTAATAAAAGTGGGAAGAAGCTCTCCGTTCAGTTTGCTGAGCTGAATAGCTCCTCCATCTGTAACTTGCTGAATCTGGTATGGCCCCAACCAATGCGTCTTGAATTTTCCTGGAAACTTCACAAACTTACTGTCATAGAGGAGGACTAGGTCTCCTATCTGAAAAATCTTGTTCTCGACATGCATATCATGCCAATCTTTCTCTCGTGCCTTCTGCACTTTCTGATGGAATCATGTGATGAACCTGTCTTCGTCTGAGGCAAGCAGCTGTGCTAGCCTTTCATTTGTCGTGTATGTGTCTGTCATCGCGGTGATCTGAGCAATTCTTAAACTGGGCATAATATACTCCATAGGCATAACAACCTCTTGTCCATACACCAAGCTGAAAGGTGTATGTCCTGTAAGTTTCTTGCATGTCGTCCTATAAGCCCATAACACAGCGTTAACCCTGAGGTCCCAATCATTTCTTTGGCTGTTGTAGATCTTAGTAAGAGCGTTTTCTAGAATCGTGTTAAAGGCCTCCACCGTACCATTAGCTTGCGGGTGGTAGGGAGTGCTCTTATGGTGCTGTATCTAGAATTCCTCTGTCAAGGCCTCAATAGTGTGGTTCAAGAAATGGGTGCCTTGATCGCTCATCAAAATTAATGGACATCCAAATATACTGATGATGTTCTCAAAGAGGAACTGTGGAGCTGTAGTAACATCACAATTTCTTACTGCTTTAGCCTCCGCCCATCTGGTGAGGTATTATGTTCCTGTGATGATGTATCTCGCACCAGTTCGTTTCCCTGGTGGGTTGATAGGACCCAAAAAGTCTATATCCCACTTGTCAAATGCCCACAGCGTAATCTATGGTCGCAGCGGCATTTCATCTCTCCGTGAAGGTTTTCCTACCCTCTGGCAGATATCGCAGCATCTGCAAAATTCTTTAGTATCCTTATGTAAAGTAGGCCACCATAATCCTGCGGTCAGGATTTTTTGCGCAGTCGGCTTTCCTGTGAAATGACCTCCTGCGGTACCGAAATGTGCTTCTCTGATAATGGCCTCTTTCTCGTGCGGCATGACGCATCTGCGTAGGACTTCATCTGGACCTAACTTGTATAGCTGTCCTGCGAGCAAGGTGAAGTCTGCTGCTTTAACAACCAACTGCTTTTTCTGATTCTTAGTAAACTCAACAGGTGCCCATCCTGTAGTGAGAAAGTGAATAATATCAGCATAGTACTCGTCTGCGATATGAATAGAAAACAATTGCGCATCTGGCAAGTTGTCCTCTAGGTTACTCGGCTCTTCTCCTGAGTCTATTCTCGATAGATGATCTGGTCCGGCATTTAATTTCCCTGGTTTGACAAAAATTTCAAAATCATACTCTTGAAATAGGAGTAACCATCTGTAGATTTGTCCCCCTAACACTGGCTTATTGACCAAGTACTTCAAAGCGGAATGGTCAGTAAACATCTTAAATGAGGCACCTAGCAGGTAGTGCCTGAATTTCTGTAGAGCATACACCATGGCTAATCCTTTTCTTTCTGTAGTGGTGTAGTTCTTTTCTGTGGTGGATAGTTTTCTGCTTGAGTATGCGATAGGGTGAATACCTCCTTCTCCTGGCTGTGTTAAGATGATCCCCAGTGCGATGCCAGATGCATCCACGTGTACATGGAATGGCTTGGTCCAGTCTGGGAATACTAAGATGGGTGCTGTAACCATCTTCTCTTTAAGTGTGTCTAGACTTTTCTAGCATTCATCATTCCATAGGAATTTTACATCTTTCTTTAAAAACTTTTCCATAGGTGCTGTGATCTTTGCATAACCTTTGATAAATTTTCTATAGTACCCGGTATGACCAAGTACTGTCCTCAGCTGCTTGACTGAGTTGGGTGCTGGAAGATTTACAATGATGGCAATCTTTGCGGGATCTACCATCAAGCCTTGTCTGCAAACAATGTGACCCAACAAAATACCAAATGGCGCACAGAATATACATTTTTTCAAGTTCAGAGAAATCTGGTACTGTCTACATTTCTCTAACATCAGTCTTAAATCTCTTATGTGCTTGTCGATTAATCCAAATATAGTCCAATCTTCAAAATAAACCTCTAAGAATTTATGGATGTATTCTTTAAATACAACAACTACTAATCTAGAAAAGATAGCTGGTGCATTCTTAAGACCAAAGGGCATTACCGTATACTGGAATGAGCCCCATTCTGTCGTAAAAGTGGTCTTAGATCGATCTTCTGGATGGATTCTGATCTGGTGATAGCCCGAAAAGCCATCAGTAAAGGAGTAGACTTCCTGTCCTCCCACATTGTCTAACACTTCATCAGTGAAGGGTGTCGGAAATGGATCATGAAGTGATGCATCGTTGAGTTTACACAAGTCGACACAGATCCTGATGTCTCCTTTTGTTTTCTTTTCTTGCACGACCATGGGACTAACCCATTCGCTCTCTTCTACAGGCTCAATGATTCCTGCTGCTAGCATCTTATCGATATCGTCCTTAACGTTTTCTTTATACTGAGAATTTAATCTGTATGGACGCTGCTTGACTGGCTTAGCATCCTCTTTCAATGGTATCCTCATTACTCCCAAATCTCCAACTATTCCCTTCATCTCTGTGAACTTGGTGGGGAATAGGTCCTGATAGTCATGTAGCAAGTCTGCAATCTGTCCTACTATTTCATCCTTCCAATAGTCTCCAATGGATGCAAGCTTTGGTTGTGTGTTTGTGCTAATGTTGATCTTCTTAATCTTGATAGGCTCCGTGATAGCTGGAGTCTCTAGCTTCGGTCCGTCAACATCGCGAGTCCCTTCTGACTCTGGAATGTTGATGTTGTGAGGATCCTCACCCTCCTCCTCTGGTTTTGATGCAAAGTTATAACACTCGAGCGAATATTCTAACTAGATGGCCCACTTGGGTTGAGCTAATACTGATAGGGTACAGTCCTCAAAGATCTTAATCTTTATAACGTCTAAATCCTGATTAATGCTTGGGTACTCAGATTCAAAAGCGAACGTGAGTAGAAAGATGTCTATCATAAGTGGCCATGTGGTCGTTCCCTTGCGCAATTCAGTCTCTGTGTAACAATTCTTCAGAATTGGATCTAAGGTGTGAATGAATCGGTGAACCCATTCATCCCTGGGAATGTCCGACCAATTCTGTTCACAAGTCTGAATATGTAACCTGGGGTCACTTTCTCCTGTGTATTTCTATTGGACATACTCCTTGTCAGTAGAGAATCTAATCACCATCAATCTCTTAAGATCATCCCATGATGCGATATTCTCTTTATGTGCATACCACCATCTTGCAGGTGTGGCTCGTACTGCAAGGTCCATAGCTGCGATCCTCTGCTCGTGAGGAAATTGTTGTTCAAACTGCGGGAGAAAGTCCTGGATATCTGTTAGACCATGAAATGAGGGGGTCTCGTTAGTCTCGTGCCAATCCATCGCAGTGACTTAGTCATAAATGCACATCTGCGTGCTGAGACTTCGTAAAGTCTGTTCTGCCATTTTTCTAGACCAACATCCGAATCCGATGCGCATGAGCTGTCACATCGCCAACTAATGTTCCCTTCTGTGGTTGGATTGATGCAGTCGCTCTGGTTCATAGTCATATGATAGAGACTCTCCATGTTACGTGCCTCTTCCTCTGCTCAGATAGGTTCAATGTATCTAGGACCCTAAAGAGGATCCAACGGTGCGATGACCCAGATATGCGCATCCTCAAAGGTCATTTGTCTTCTCTTTAGGTCAATAACGGCCATGTTATTGATTGCCCAATCAATACCTAGTAATGCTGGATATGGTCTACTATCGCCAATGATTTCTATAACTTCAAAGTCCGCGAAGCTGCGAACTCTGTCAATGTCAACTGGCACCTGTGGTAGTCGACCCAATGGAGATATCCTCTGTTGATTAGCTAATCTCAAATGGATAGGCGATCTGACTAACTTAGGGCTACCCATCTGTTCCCATGTCTGCTTAGTCAGAAAATTTACCTCTGATCCTAAGTCTAGGATTACCTCATCCATTTCAAATTCTCCAACTTGTGCTGTAAGTTGCATCTCTCTTCCTATTCTTGTATGACCCATAATGTTATGAACAGCACGCTGCACACTGCTCACGAAAGAAGATGGCGGGTACTTATCTATGATGCACTGAAGCTCTCTGATAGCTTGCTCATTTCTCACGAGTTTTAGACAACTCCGCAGGAAGGATTGTATGCTTCCTGTCGACTCATCCTCATTGCATCTCCCTGATGTGGTAGCCTACGATGTCTCCACAGGACTAAGGCCACAAGGTGTCTACTACGGTACGCCCCTAGACGGCTGTACCTGGGGTCCTGATTGTATAGGTTCATCAAAGAAAGTTTTAGCTTCCTGAAACGTTTCTTTATTTTTCTGCAGGTCGAGTGGTGTTGATTTATTAGTAGCTTTGCGCACCCACTCCAGTCCTGTGTTCTTTTCACTATCCTGCGGTGTGCCACTAGTGGAAGCACCGCTGTGAGTCACAATGTTGACTCTTGGTTCTGGCTCTTTCTACTCGGCAGCAATAATATGGATGTTTTGGTGTACTGCTGGCTTAGGTTCTCTGATCTTGGCTATCAAGGTAGGACATTCTTCTATAGTGTGATCGTAAGATTTGCAATAATTACATGTCGTAGTGGGGCTCTGACAGTCCCTAGCATAATGTCCTACAACTCCACAGTTGTAACAAGTGACTGGTCCACAACCACGGCCAAAGCCTCTGAATCCTCCTCCATGGCCAACATGAGCCGGATCATGCTGTTGTCCTGCTGCTGGACCCTGTGTCTCTTATTGGACCCTGTACAAGTTGTGTTTTCTGTGTAACATGAGATCATAGGCTCTATAGGTATGGTCATCGTGTCCTACTGACTTACAGAAGGTACAGTATAAGTTCTTAGGTGTCTGTATATACTTCTAAAGCATAGGGCATTGCTAAGGTAGGTGTCCTCTTGTTCTGCATAGTTCACACCATGGCCCTTGAGTCTGTGCTAAGGGGTTAGGAGCCCCACTTGCTAAGTATTCAACAAATACTGGACAGTTGTCTTTAGTGTGGCCTTGTGCTTTACACTTGATACACCATATGTCTTATGCAATCTCTTTTCCTTTTCTAATCTCATGCATCTGTAACGTGAGATTTGCTAACTGGTTTTGCAGGTTTGTCATACCTGTGCTGGTCTCAGCTAGAGGTGAAGCCTCTAGTTTCATCGCCATATCCAATGCGTCATCCTGCGTTTGGATTTTTTGCTGCATTAATGGCAGTCTGATGTGAGGGAGCAGTGCTGCAATAAACCATTCCTTATGCTACTCCGGTGCAAACTCAACGCTAACTTGGTCTATGAGGGCTTTGAATTTCTGGTCAAAGTCCCAAACTGACTCTGTAGGTAACTGTTTAATGTCTTTGAGCTCTGTGATACATTGCGATTCGGACTTAGGTTTCTTAAACTCTTTGATCATGGCGGTCTGGACTTGTATAAGTGTTCTGGGTGTCAATGAGGTATACTTCATGTACCATGTTAAGGCTCGTTCCCTAAGTGTGGTGACCAACTGTACAAGTTTAATATTATTATCGTGGATTCCTTTAATGGTCCACACGGCTTCGCATAGAAACCAGTGCTGCTCTGGGTCTTCTGCCCCTGTACCCTTAAAGGTAGGTAACTTCATATCATCCCCCATTCTATTTCTACGTAGTGGATGTTGGTTTTCTATGTTACTACCACTCGGCGGTGTAGGTGGAGGGGATGTAGCGGTAGTATGTACTGTCTGCGAGCTACTAGATGGAGTTCCTATGGGATTGTTCTGAGTCCCGGTCTGTTTCTGTGGGGTATAAGGGTGGTAAGGGATACCCCCTTCTGTTCTTTCTATATTACTATGACTCTGTTGTCTAGTATTATTTGAACTGGCTTCAAATATGGGAGATTTGAATTCTACTTTATATTTCTTTCCACTACGTGTACATCCAATGTCATCAAAATCACTCTCAAACTCTTGTGACATCACACTTTCTTAACTTATTGGTCTGAAACTATATCCATTACTCCTTTTTCATATAATAACATCTTAATGGACAAGTTTAAAGAGTTTAGGTACTTACTGTGATATCCTTTGAAGAAGTACCGCTCAACCTCGCTGAAGCTTTTTCTCTGTTCGACTTCAAACTCTGTGACGAAGCCTTCTAGCACACTCGCAAGCCAGAACTCTACTGTCCTCGTAATGGGATTGTCTATGCTCTTCATGGTCTGAATCAGCTCCGGTGTCTAGACAATGTTTCTTTTCTTTTTGAATATGCCCTGATCAGTCAACTTTGATAACCAGTCGTACAACTCATTTCCATAGGTTGCAAAAAATATCGTATGCAAGTCTGTGTAGATATGTTTTTGTAACCAGTCCTCTGTACTCAGTCTAGGACTCTTTTTCTCTTGTTCAGCAAAATCTTTCTCCTTAGACCCAACCCACTGGTTGAGTTCATATTTAGTAGGATGCCAACAGAACATCAGTGCTCAGTTTGTTCAAAACCGGCAATGGAACCATTTGTTGGTTCTATGGGCAGACCTGGGTTTACTGTAATGTACCAACAACACCCCTAGCTCACTGGCCCTTTCGGCGATAGACCGCGGAGCGGCTTGAAGTCTCACCCGAAGTGATTCTAATGGGTTGGCCAAAGACTCAAGTGTCTTCGACTAGGTTCTGTAGCATCCTGGGGTCTCGCGGCTCTTCTTAGCCAGCGATGTCTCTTTCTGCGACGCGCAGTCTCTCTTCCTCGCGGGTTTTGACAGGAGAAGGACTCCTATCGCATCGCAACTACTCTGGCGATGCGCAACTCTCTCTTCCTCTTAACTTGCGATCTGCGCTATCTCACACCGCAACTCCTCTGATGGTGCGGTATCGTCTACTGTCAACGCAGTATCCACTATAGTACGGCCTACTGCGACCCTCACGGTCCAAAGGCTATCACACTAGGTGGAATGACTTGGCTAACTTTCAACAAGGTATTAAACACTCTGACGTGAACTTCCATAGTTAAATCCTATCTTCCTCTACTATACTTAACTGTTTGAATAAGTATACTTGAAACACTCTAACATAATGACTTATTACTGTGTGAAGCAGATACTGATAAACTCATGTGCAGACGCCTGATACATGTGAATCCATCTTGAAGCTTTTATAATGCTGTAACTGAGTGAGACATACAGACATTTACTAACTGATATACAACAATCATGTAACAGATAACAAATATCAACTGAGTAAATCACAATCACATGAAATAATCACATAACACACTGGTTTTACGTGGTTCACTTCCAGGGTAGAAGCTACGTCCACAGAACTGTGTTTATTATATCTTGAGAGAGTACACAGTTCTGCTGCAACCTGATGTGCAGCTAGAGATCTTCTGGGTAACTCCGCACTCTCTGCCGGGATCCCTTCTCTCCTAGATCTCTTCTCTTCCTCTATATTGCCTTCTTACAATATTCTCTCTCTCTCTCTCTCTGTCAATCCCTGTGGATTTTTCATACAAGCTCTATGAGCCAGCTGCTGGTTACAGTAAGATACTACAGACTGAATACGGAACCAGAGCTCAACTCTATTACAATACAAGGTAACTGTGAGCTAACAGACTACTCGCTATAGGTTATCCGACTGGCTAACCTTTTACAATACAGTTTACATGTGACTAGCTAACCTTTTACAATACAAAATATATCCCTTTATAGGCGGCCCGAAGGTCTCGCCATTACAACACTGTGGGCCTGTCCCAACAGTAACCCAAAACCCTAACTAGTGACAGTCGGTCTATCTGTACTCGATCTGCCACTTTCCGTCACACCACAGCTCTCTGCAGTCTTCCATGCTTCTCGATGCTGACCATGGGTACTAGGCGCCACTTCCCTTTCTGTCCTTTGTCTTCAATTCCTTGGCCTCGTCGCCCTTTTTCCTTTATGAGGGTAGCTAAGCCCTCCTGTCTTTCACCACTGCCTTGAATGCAGTGGGTGAGCTCTCTCTTCTCGGCCACTGCCTTGACTGTAGTGGGTGAGCTCTCTCTTCTCGGCCGCTTAAGTACTATCGTCTTCTTTGAATTCTCTATCCCGATAGTCACAGTTTTCGGCTCTGATCTGCAGCTAGAAACATGCTACGGCGTCGTATCTTTACCTTATCTGTTATATCTTCGCCAAAACTATCTATCCGCCAAAATGGCAGCTTCTCCTATAGCTGCGGGACCCTACTCCAACAGTTGAGATACACGTGCGCGAGGTATGGGAAGATGTAACATAAAGAATCTCACATACCTACGGTTTAGATCGCAAAGAGTAATATCTATGGTGCAAACCGCCTGGGAAGGGTGTGAAGGTTATGTTGTGTGAAAAGCTATAAAGAGGTCCACGTGAAGTTGCAAAGATTTGTCTTTTCCAAAACCTTGAAGCCGTTGAATATCCAACCACATCCAGAGAGCCAGCATGGACAAACCAGGAGATTGTGTTGTAGAACAAGGTAGGCCCTTGATACCCTCTCAGTGCTATTTGAAAATGGACACAATAGAAGTGGTAGGGGTGAGAGATGATGTAGAACCTGAGACCACAGGTCGAAGGGCAGAAGAAAGTCTGGTGGACGAGAATGCTGAGATTTTTGATACCATCCTTGTGGGAGAGGCCATTGAAACCACCAGGGGAAAATTGGAAAATATTAAGAACCGAGGTGGAGATACCTGCGGTGTTTTTAATTTTTTTTTCATTTCTTCTCTGTTGGCCAAACCCCTCATTTCCCTGATTTTTTTGAGTGGTTTGCAGACAATTTCTCTGCCAACGAAGGTGTCATTATGAATAAATCAAAGTCTAAAATCCTTTTCTCAGTCCAAGCTTTCGTCGTCCGCAAGACCCTGGATATCCCCGACAAATTTGTCTATATATCCCAAGACTACCAGGAAGAGAGTATTATACGTTGTTTTAGAGAGTCTACAGTCAAAAGTAGAGAAACCTTCCTGAAGGCTTGTTCTAAACCCGATAGTGAACCCATCGACCTGTCTTACCCTATTGACCTCAACCAATTCAATGAAGAAACCCAGTGGTGTATATCCCTAGCCAATCAATTCCAAGGTCTAGATACCGACGCTTATGTCATTGAGTCATTATTGAGTCTTTTGTTTGTCCTGAGTACTTTTATGACCGAATCTGAATTGCCTGGACAATCCTGTCGATCGTGTTACCTTAAGTTTGATGAGTTCTTGGCTAAGAATATCCATTCTCAGTTAGCGAATTTTTACGTCACTAGAATGTTCAGATTCCAGTCCTTTTTGCTAAGAATGTTTATAGCTTATAATGAGGAAGACCTACATGTACCGGAGCTGGAAATCACTGCTGATATGGCCACTGATTACTGTAAATTCATGAATCAATTGATGGCCAAAATATACAAACTCTTCTTTCAATAAAGGTTTCCTAGGGTGTTTCCTGAGATGAGGCGAATGCTACAGCTGTCAAACAGCAAGAATATAAGGGACTGGTTCCTCACAGAATTTGGAACAACCATAAGGTTGTATGGTTTCACGCATCCACCCTACATTCTACCAGCTTTCCTAACTATCAGGGTTTTCTCCCTGGAATTGATCCGGCAAAAACTCATTGTTGAAGAAGAGCACTTCTTGAACTTTAAGAAAAGTTCAAATTTGATTTTCCCATGGGAAGTAGGACCATACATAGTCAGAAATAGGGCTACTTTGCCCCTTGTTACCAATTTGCTTAGAGGCATGGAGTTTTCCTTGGGATAAGCAGTAAATTATGACCCTCACTAGATAATTTCCAAAAGGAGGAAAACTCACAAATGTAGGCCTTTTGAACATACTAAAATATCTGGACTTAGAGAAGCAACAAACTGGGACGATTTCCCTAATCCTACCCCGATGGAAACTAGCATAGAGTAGGACACTGGCTCACAACTACCGGGGGTAGATTCTCCTCAAAGAGAATTGGCTCAAGTAGTTGCAATAGTCGAGAAATTCTCATCACTGGTAAGCTATTCAGACAGTTCAATAAAAAGAGGGGCTCTAGAGCCCATGGACACTCAAGAAATGGACACGACCAGCATGCCCAAGAAGCAGAAAATAGAACAAGGACAACAATTGGTGCAGGTTAAAAAGGGCTAGGCAAAGGGACGTGAGAAGAAGAAGGATTTAGTGGAAGAACAACAACAGGAAGAGCCCAAGGCAGTCGGATTGCAAATACAAGAGTATGTATTTGACGGGAAAACTCCAAGAAAGCATGCATCCAAAGAGGACTGGCTAGGGTCTTACTGATAGAGGGCTGACAAAACTTTCCAGGAGACAACAAAAATATATAGTGAGGCATCACAGTTGCCTTACCCCAATGTGGCGCTGAAAACTGTAAGATAGCATGCCACTAACACCCTCAGCCTAGCCTTGGAAATGGGAAACAAGGTGTCAGAGGTCAGTGTAAACCTATCAAAGGTTCCCACTCTTGACATAATACACCTCAACAAAGAGACTGAAGATATATTGAATACCAAATTGCTCAAGGCTACCATACAGGTGTTCAAGCTGGAGGAAAGTAAAGAAAAACCTTTGAACCTTTTAAGGAAAGTGAGAGTGGAGAAAAAAGCACTCAAAACCCAAATCAAAAGTCTACAGAATGAAGCAATGCAAATAGAAGGACTAGCACATAAAGGGAGTTTGGCTCAGAAATTGCTCGATGACAAAGAAAAGGAGATCCAGACCCTAAAGAAGAAGTTAAAAATCCTTGCCACCCAGCTCGCTCAAGCGGAAGAATTGGATGAATTTGAAAGAGAAAAAGAGACATTGAACGCTGAGCTTACTGACTACAAATATAAGCTACTAAAGCTCGAAGAAAAGGAAAGGCAGTGGGAAGCAGACATCCAGCTTTTGAAGAAAAGCAATGTGGAGTTAAAAACCAGATTAGCAATAAACGAAAAAGAGCTTCAAGGAAGAAGTGCAGAGAGTACAATTCAATCCACAGGTGTGGCTGGAGAGATAGATACCGGTTCCCTCTCTAGAGTAATGTCCCAAATAGGTCTAAAGGATACATAGCTCATTAAACTAAAATAGAAGATCAAGGAACTAGAAAAAGAAAGGGTCAAAGAGAAACAAGGAAGAGAAAAAACAGAAGAGAAGTGCCAAGAGCTGATTCAATAAAACACCAAGTTGAGCCAACAGGTGGTCGGTAAACTTGCCTTGCAAGGCACTAGGCATTTGATCTGGGATCAAATCATTATAGAAGCTAACAAGTTTCGACCTTATCTAGATTTTGTTGAAGACCAGGAAATCACTATGACAGAAGCCAAGGAAAAGGTCCATGTAGTATTAGGAGAAGTATAGAGAAGGCCCTTGGTGACAGCGGAGAATGCCATTAATTTCCTAAGCTCTTTTTCAGATGATTCCGCCAACCGATACGGTATCCAAAACAGGGTTGCTATTGTCTCCGGAGCTAGAAAGGTAGTTGCTAAGCACCGGATGCTGGAGACTGTACATGCCAAAATAAACGTTATTGAGCACAAATTCCTGGAGGTCATTAAGATATTTATACCACTGGTACGTAGAGGACTCTCTTTTTTTTGGGAAGAAAAAGGTCCTTTATTGTCCCCGAAGGAGTATTGGGAGTTCCTGATGCACTGCCAATTAGACAACAACAAATTTGGAAATATGCAACAATCGTTGTCAGGGAAGGTCGTTTTTGACAAAATGACCATGGATTTTGAATTGATGTTTGATTTTAAAGCCGCATGCACCAAGGTCCCTGAGACTTCATACCTGAAAATGATGGAGCTCCAAGGACATGCATACGACATGGCCATTGTGCCCTTGCTTGGTCCTGATTTATGGAAAGTCATTCAGCAATATGGGTTGACAAAATTCAAAATGCATTCATAGGAGTGGCAATGATAATACGCGGGAAGTTTTCCCTACGTTGCACGCCCATCCCAACTGTCTCCTCTCTCGGGACTTTGTATAGTTGTCACCCGCCAGATGGAAATGTAAGGAACTCTCATGCTTATTCCCTCATGTATTCCACATTTCACTGTTAAGCCAATTTATGAAAACCATAGCTAATGTGCCACATAAGAGTTGGTTAGAGGATGTCCTTCTGTTGTAACAAATTTTGATTCCCGGATGTCGGTCTCGGAAATCCCAATGCTATAAATATACCTCCTGAAGAAGGAGAAAGGGTTGAAACCAATGTAATTTTTGTTGTGTATGTTTTCGAGATAATTTTAATAAAATTGTAGAGCCGAGGTCGACGTTTCTTACAGGGATTCATGTGTCATTCATATATACAGTATGTAGCTTCCTTTCTTATGTGAATGTTTTTCCAGTTCATCTCGTCCATTTTGTTCTCTTTCATATATGAAACGTAGTGTATAATAGTTTGGAATTCATACTTGCTATGCTCCGGCTATTGTCTTAGATATTCACCAAATTTTTCTTCTAAAGTTGATACATAATTCATTTTTCAATCCTTTGTGTTAATGGTCTGTTCATGTTCCTCTCTTTCACTAGACAATTATAAATCGACTGTGACCAAGTGGCTATCTTGCCCCTATGTTGGAATCGCTTGCATAAGCTTTGTTTATTTCTGTTATATATCTTGACTCCATCGCCCAATGTTTCCGTGTTTTGTTTCAACCAATTTTACAACAATGTATAGTTTCACTTGCATATATCTGGCATAATTAACATTTTGTGAGAGATCCCTCTCGGAAGAGCAGAATGCCAGTTCTCTCTTCGAAAGTGGTTTTGTTGTTACCTGGGAGTGAGGCTTCCGCAACCTTTGGTTCAATTCCAGTGCTAACAGAAGGAATTCCAGAAGTATAGAAAAAACATGACGGTGTCTGCAAAGGACTTGCGAAAGGAAAGAACACAAAGAAGACATTTCCAAGTAGCGAGAGCAAGGCAAAAGGAATCTTGGAAGTCATCCACTCCGATGTATGTGGTCCGATGTCATCCAATTCATTGAGTGGGTATGTATACTATGTTTCTTTCATTGATGATTTTTCTAGGAAGACATGGATATACTTCTTGAAGAACAAAGATGAAGTATGTAGCAAGTTCAAAGAATTAAAAGCATTGGTCAAGAACCACATAGAAAAGAAGATCAAAACCTTTTGATCAGACAACGGCAGAGAATTCACATCAAATGAATTCAAATATTTATGCAGAGATTCAGGGATTAAGAGGGAGTTGACCACTCCATATAATCCACAACAGAATGGGGTCGCAGAAAGGAAGAATAGAATGATTATGGAAGTTGCAAGGGAAATGCTTCATGATCAAGATATTCCCATGCATCTATGGGCAAAAGCTGCTATAATAGTTGTGTATGTACAGAACTGTACTCCACATAGAGTACTCGAGAACAAGACACCTAAAGAAGTCTTCTTCGACAAGAAACCATAAGTCATTCACCTCAGAATATTTGGCTATCCAGTGTACATACACATTTTGAAAGAAAAGAGGACAAAGTTAGATCCTTCAGGAAAGAAGGGTATATTCATGGGATATAGTGAAAGCTCGAAGGATTATAGAATATACTTCCCAGGATTCAAGAAGATCGACATCAGCATAGACATAACATTTGAAGAAGACTCAACTTACAAAAAATCTAGAAAGAGACCTATTGGAGACCCTAAAGAAACAGAAGTACCCAGGATTTAGGATACAACTATGAATGATGCAACTCAAGAGAAGATCAAGAAATAGAAGAACCCCAATAACCTATAGATCCACCCCAAGAGAAGAACCCTCACAAGAGGAAACTTGCATGGGTACGAGAGGCTTTCCAAGGTGAAGAAATATATTGGGCTCCAGAAGAAATTCACAGAGAGAGGAAAAGAACTAGGTCCTACTTCGGTTATGTAGCCCTATTATGTGACATCATTGATAAAGAACCTTCTAACTATGAGGAAGTGGCAGAAAAGAAAGAATGGAAGGATGCTATGATCGAGGAGTACCAATCAATCATGAAGAATGATTTCTGGGATTTTGTCCCAAGAATAGAGGGGAAGTATGTTGTGACTTCCAAGTGGATCTACAAGATCAAGCATGCTGCAAATGGCAGCATAGAGAAATATAAAGCAATATTTGTGGCTCGTGGATTCTCCCAGAAAGAAGGAATAGATTATGAAGAGACTTTTGCACCTGTAGCTAGATACACTTCCATCATATCAGTACTTTCTCTGGCTATAGTAATGAAATGGAAGATACACCATATGGATGTCAAGACTGCTTTCTTGAACGGTCTAGTAGAAGAGGAAGTGTATGTGGAGAAACCACTCGGTTTTGAGACACATGACAGGGAGACTCATGTGTGTAAATTGAAGAAATCCCTGTACAGTTTGAAACAGGAACCCAGGACATGGTACAACAAAATTGACATCTTCCTATCTAGTTTGGGCTTTACCAAGAGTAAAGCAGATCCCAACCTTGACTACAAGGTTGAAGAAGGGAACCCAGTGATACTCCTACTGTATGTAGATGACCTGTTTGTAACAGGTGTAGATGGGTTGATTGTTGATACAAAGAGGAATCTTGCTGCTAAAATTGAGACGAAGGAATTGGGTATGACTCACTACTTTCTAGGCATGGAGGTGTGGCAGAATACAGATGGAATATCCCTAGGACAAAGGAAGTATGCAGTAGATATCCTGAATAGTTTCAGGATGATGGACTGCAAGGCCATGACCACACCTATGGCATCAAACCTGAAGCTATTGAGTGATGCTTCATTAGAGTCGATTGATGCTACGATGTGTTATCATATTATTGGGTCCTTAATGTACTTGACGGATACGAGACAAGATATTTTCTTTGCTGTGAACACATTGAGCCAGTTCCTGACAGATCCAAGACATGTTCACCTAATTGCCGCAAAGCATATTCTGAGGTACCTGAAGAGTACAGTTGCTTATGGTGTCAAGTATGAGGTGAATCAAAAGATTAACCTGGAGGGTTATGTTGATTCAGATTGGGCAGGCAGTTCCATTGATAGGAAGAGAACTTTTGGGTGCTGCTTCAGTATGGGATCAGGTGTGATCTCTTGGTTTAGTAGGAAGTAGTCTTACATGGCACTAAGTATAGCCGAAGCATAGTATGTCATATCTTGTTCGTCTAGCTGTGAGGCGGTGTGGCTAAGGAAGCTACTATCTGATTTGTTTGATCTCCAGTTGGATGCTACTTGTATATATTGTGACAACTAGAGTTGTGTGAAGTTCTCAGAGAACCCGGTGTTCCATGACAAGTCGAAGCATATCGAGATTAAATATAACTATATCAGGGATATGGTGCAGAGAGGAGCAGTGAATCTCCATTATGTTGCGACAAACAAACAGATAGTTGATGTGTTGACCAAGCCATTAGCCAGAGTGAAGTTTACGTACTTCAGGGAGAAGCTTGATGTTCTCTAGATCGAGGTTCCCTCCAAAGGGAAGTTATGAGTTCATGAGCCCTTCTAACATGGATGTAGTATTGGTTCCTCCCATGGTCAGATGTAAGTGCAGAGCCCTTTTGACATGAATGCTGGATGTGTTCCTCTCATGGTTAGATGTAAGTGTAGAGCCCTTCTAACATGAATGTTGGATGTGTTCCTCGCATGGTCAGATGTAAGTGCAGATCCATTCTGACATGAATGTTGGATGTGTTCCTCTCATGGTCAGATGTAACTGTAGAGCATTTCTGAAATGGATGCAGGATTGGTTCCTCCCATGGTTAGATGTGAGTGTTGGACCTTTCTAACATGGATGCAGGATGTGTTCCTCCCATGGTCAGATGTGAGTGTTTATCGTGTCTTTCTGACATGTATGTTGGATGTGTTCCTCCCATGGTTAGATGTAAGTGTTTGGTGGGCCTTTCTAACATGGATGTTGGATGTGTTCCTCCCATGGTCAGATATAAGTGTCGAAGAAGATGAAGACCTACATGGAGGATATACCTACAACCAACATGAAAAAGGGATGGATCTGTAGAACTTCCTGTGATGAGTAGAATTGAGAGATAGCACCATTTGATCGAGATAGCAGAAGAAATGATGATGATGATAATCCAGTGATGATCCATATTTGATGATGATCCCGTTTTGATGATGATCCAGTGATGATCTAGTTTCGATGATGATCCAGTTTTGATGATGATCTAGTGATGATCTAGTGATGATCCAGCTTTGATGATGATCTAGATAAGAATACTTGTGCTAATGTATTGTGTCAAGAGAATACCTTCCTAGTTAAGAGGGAGTGTTGATTATTTTGTAAATTCAGAATGTATTCACTTGTATATTTCATATATTGTATTTCATTGATCTTCGATGTTCCTATCAAGATAATTATTAATGTAAACAAGTCATGTAAATTCATAGGGGTTAACCCTCCTATTTGATCATGGGTCAAAGTCCCCACAGTTTCGGGGCACTAGGGTTATTATACTCTCCTACAGAAGTCAGTCCTAGTAAGTTATTTTCAATTCAGTAACTAGTATAAATAGAGAGTGGGGTTCTCTATTTATCACACGGTCACTCACACTCAGTTGTAGCGCATGAGTGACAAAGAAGGAGCTAGGATAAGAGAGAGAACAATTGTTGCAGATCATCTTACTTTCTTTGGGTTTTACTGTTTCCATTGGTGCTTATTCTATCTCTGAGGAAGTTGTGGGGTTTTCTTCTTTATGGTTTCCATGAGGAAAATCTTTGTGTCCATTTTATCTTGTGATTGATTACTGTGCATGTTATTATCTATTATAAGATCCTAAGATAATATTTCTTAAATGATAAAAATATAACAAAATATGAATTCAAATCTCTCAAATGATGATATTTCTTCCGAAACTGAGGAAGGTTTTTATGAATGAATCCGCGATGAACAAAAAAATCTTTGGGATTTATGAAATTCATCTCCATTATCTCGTAATCTATGCTCAATTACAATGACTAAAACAAGGAAAAAGAATCATAACTATGCACCTCTTTTTCTTCTTAAAGCCTTGTTAGCCACATTTCACTGTAATTTGGCTTTGTGTACTTATTTTAGGAACTTTAAATATTTTCAACCTTCGTGTCTGCAAGGGTAGGACTCATAACCAAAACTAAAAATCGTAATATTCAAAACCATGATTTTCACAATGATTCATTCAACTTCATACATTTGTCATGATCTATGAAATTGGGTTATGTACAGGTGTCATAATGTATTCAATAGGTGTCTGAATACTTCCCATTATCTTTGATTGCAATGGACACGATATACCCTTAATCCACCACTCTTCCAAATGATTCAGGATTCTTGCAACACCTTATTGTATAGATCCTGAACTCTATGCTACAGGAATCTCCTTATGACATTTTTTAACAAAGAGCTCAAAACAAGGGTTAGGCCTTGAATATATACCTTAGAATAAACTTTAATTTAAAAAGCATTTTTGGACTTTGAGTGATATATAACACATAATAATCCAAAAGAAAACTTAAGAAATAAAAGAAATAAATTAAAACGAACTATAACCCATAAAACAAACAAAATGCATTTTAAAATTATTAAAACCTAAAACAAACTCAAAATGAAAAGTAAATAAGGAATAAACCTACAGAAAAACTTCTAGGAAAATAAAACTTGAAAAATAAAAGAAATAAATTAAAACGAACTATAATCTATAAAACAAACAAAATACATTTTAAAATTATTAAAACTTAAAAAAAACCCAAAATGAAAAGTAAATAAGGAATAAACCTTTGAAAAACAACAGACAAAGACTAGGAAAAATTTTTAGTCTTAACATCTGGCTCCTACTGAGGGATGAAATCCTTCTTGTGAGGTTTCAAGAACATGTAAACTAGTGCCTTCTACCATCTTAACTGAAACTTCCTTGTTATTCTGCAAAACTTTCATTGGGAAATCAGAGTCATTTACCAAATATCTGCAACTTTCTCAAACTCTGAACACATACCTCTGAAATGACAAAATACTACTACAAGCTAGCATACTGAAAATAATCTACATGCTCATATGGAGAGCTTATTCTGCTAGTTATTCCTACTTATAATTAGAGGAAACAACCCAATCAAGTGTAATCATACTTCAAGTGAATCCAAGAAACCATTTGACTGAGAATCATAATTCGATGCATGTTATTGTTTGAGAAGATCCACAAAATATGTGATAAATGCAATAAATAGTCTATAGGTAGCTGATACTTACGGCTAGAGATAGGAAGTATGCCAAAAGTTGGAACATTAGAAACCTTTGAAAAATACAACTTCATCCAAGAAGCCATGAGATCATGAAAGTCATGCAAATTTATTCTTTCATGTTGTTCAAAAAGAATGGACTGCAAATGGGTGTCCTCAATTCTCAATACTTCATGAGATAATACAATAAGAGAACAATATATAAAATATTCAACTCTGTTGAGGTTATCCTTTTTTATGTCTTCCACGAACCCAAGCTGACTGATTTTTGAAGAGTGTTGCTTAAATAATGAGGACTGAAAGAATGGTTGTAGTATTTCTTTATATCCATAAAAAAATGGCATATTTTGATAATGGTTTTGAGCAGCAAAGTTATCACAGTCATGGCTATTAGACACATCTAATATTATATTCAAAGTATCTACAGTCCGGTTGATATCAATTTGAGAGTCAAAGCATTTCATAACTTTTTCTTGTTCAATAAAAATATTGGAATATAATTCACCTACAATCGGTTTTTGCTGATCATGAAATTTCAAATCTAAAACTTCAATGTCTTCATCATATTCATCATAAATTGAAGCATTGTCTTCCTCTCCATTGTTGTTATTTTTAAACTTTGGCTCAAGAATGGAAACCGAGGGCTCTTCAAACTACTTCTCGACCTTTAAATAAAACCCTTGACCAAAACTTGAACAAATAAAATTCCTAAAGTGACCATATGTCAAGAATGGCAGCTTATTCCTATATCAACATTAAGAAGCTGAAGAGCAGGAACTTCCTCTTCATAACATGATAATCTCATAGTAGGAGCTAGGAAATTTCTACTATAATCAACTGAAAGTATATTATCATCTAAAAATTCAGCAAACTGATATGAATAATCAACAAAAGTGTCATTTATATACTTGTTCGTATGAAAATCTAAAAATGATGAAGAAAATTGTCTTAAATATGAATGATACCTACGTTCTTATTCATGTTCATAAGCTTGTATATCTTCAACATGAGCCCGATCTCAAAGCATTTTGCAAGCTCAGATGTTCTCCTCCACTCCTTTTGCATCCTCAAACAACTATCTTAAAGATGATGATTTCCTTTGTAACAGGAAAAAGACAAGATCTGAATGTTGAGCCATAACATAATATACCATAGCAAGTCTTTCCGAAGGTCTGATCTTCGTAGGAATACTGACATAAAAAATTTGAAACCTCCAATTAAATTTAGTAATTGGCTCATCATTCTCCCTTTTCAAACTATAAAATTCGGAAAGAAATTGATCATAAGATTTATTCTTACCCCAATACTTCAAAAAGACATCATGTAACTCTTCCCACGATCCAATTGAATCAGCTTTTAAATTTCGGAACCAGAACCCAGCATCTCCAACAAAGGATTTCTAAAATAACCTCATGACAACATCCTCATGCATGATTTTGATATTATCAATGAAATTATGAAAATATTTTAAATGCTTCTCTGTTGTGATATGGTCTTTTCCAGTAAACTAGGGAAGATACTCAACAAAGTAGGCAAGGCAAGGATGTAAGTGAGATGGAAGCCTAAGAGGTTTAAACATCTTATGTCTGAGTCTAGACTGAAAATTTGTGAGTTGAAAATGATGCTCTACATTTTGTTCGCAAGTTTTGGCAGTGATGGTAGAAGCTAATGGATCAACTAATTCTCTATAAGATGACCAGAATAATCAGGCTCAAGAGATATGTGTATATGTATATCATGTTTCACATGTATTTCAAATGAAAAATAGGATCAACATCAATAAAACAAGAAGAATGCATACTTTCTTCTTCCAAAGAGGGATATGTAACTGAAGGTTTGATCATCGGAATAGACAAAACAAAAAATGATTCTTTTGACATGCAATAGGAAAGATAGGAAAGAACTGATGAATACGAATAAAACCTCATGGAGGAAAGTAACAAGCTGATACCCAGTATTTCCATTTGGATTCTTCATTTTTCTGTCAACAAAATTCTCCTTGCAGTGGAATCTTTAATCGTGGATTCCCCAGGAAGATGATTGCAACCTATCTCTATGTCTTTCTCTTGTCTGCCATCAAGAGTAAGATCTATGTCATTGTGGTTCTTCCTGGGGAAGATAATATTCATTTCCTTCCTCAGCAATGGTGCCAAATATATTTGTTCTAGAAATTGTTCCTAGACTACAACAGGAACAAGCTGGAACAATATCAAAACAAAAAGAAAAATGTAATTGGTTTTCTGTAATTTTTTGGTTTGAAAAACCATCCACAAGAATGTAAATCACCAACAGACCAATACAAACACTAATCATGAAAAGGCATGAAGGACTGAGATAATAGGAATAAAGAATGAATATAAACCATAAATATATAAACACAATATTGTTTCTGTCCACAATACATGAGCATTTGCATGAATAAAACCATTAAACAAGAAATTAAGTCATAAATTGTGTGGTCAACCAGGCCATAAACAAAAAAAATATATAAGATAAAAATGGCTTATATGTATATATATATTGATCTCAGTCTTCAAATCACTTACATGAGAGTTATCTTGTAACAGTATGAACATACATCCTTAAAAAAATCCATCTCTAAAAGCCCTTATTGCAATAAAAATCCAACCCTTAAAATGTATGTTTGTCTTCCTTTTATCATCACAAAGGTATATTAGCTCCATAACTACCTTCTAGGTCAAGCTTTGAAGTAGTTACATCAATTAGTTACATGCTAACTCAAAATATTTAAAGACAATTAACCCAAAAATAGCAAATCGGACTCTGGGAAATTTGACGAATTTTCTAAACAATGGGTCTCACACACGCTTCCATATCTCTTGATCCATGATAGTTGTACAAAACATGAGAGAGTTGTTTTTAAATGATACTCTTAAGAACAAAAACTTCTCTTGGTTTTTAAAAATTCCCCTTCAATTGATCGGAATACATGCTATAAATTTGTGACTAAAACATGAAACTATTAAATAATTCAAACCATGAAAAATATGCCACAAAGATGAATTTGAATCTCTCAAACGATGACATTTTTTGGCAAAACTAAGTGTTATTTTTTCATCATATAAGCTAGCATTATGATCTTAGGATCTTTTTACTGAGAGAATAACAAGCACAGCAATAAAACATAAGCACATCACAAGAGACAAGAGACACAAAGAGTTTTCCTCGGGGAAACCATAAAGGAGAAAACCCTGCAACTTCCTCAGAGATAGAATCAGCACCAAAATAGTAAAAGCCCCAAAACAGTAAGATGCACTCCCAACAGCAGTAGTCTTCTTCTTGTCTAGTCCTAGTGTATTTCCTTCCTCACTAATGCGCCACACTTGAGTGAGTAAGTGATATGTTGCAAGTGATAAATAGAGAGGCTCTCACTCTCTATTTATATTCTTCCGTTCACTTGAAGTGCACTCCATCATGTCGGCCTCACTTAAAAATTACTTACTAGAGCCGACATCTCTAGGAGTGTCTAATAACCCTAGTGCCCCACCACTTGTGGGGACTTTGCCTCCTTTGACCAATAGGAGGGTAACACAATGGTGGGGACTATTGCCCCGACTTACAATGACTCACCTAGGGTCGAATTCACTAGGGTAGTATAATAACCCAAGGGCCCCACAACTGTGGGGACTTTGACCCTTGACCAATAGGAGGGTTACCCACAATGACTTGACATGACTTTCACATTATAGAAACTTCCCGATCAAAACATCGGGGCATGACATGACTCAAATACATCCCGGAATAAACATCGGGTTACAATACATAAGAAATACGGATGAATACATTCCGAAGTTACAAATACATCAACACTCCCTCTTAACTAGGAAGGTATTCTCTCGACACAATTTATTAGCACAAGTCTTCTTCTCTGTATTATCTGGGTCATCGACAGGTCTTCGTCATCTTCAAAGTCATCTTTATCTGTAATTCATCTTCATTTTCAAGTCATCTTCATCTGGATCTGGATCATCATCACTAGATCTGGATCATCACTCGATCTGGATCATCATCACTGAATCTAGATCATCACTCAATCTGGATCATCATCACTGGATCTGGATCATCACTGGATCTGGATCATCACTGGACATCATCACTGGATTTGGATCATCACTGGATCTGGATCATCATCACTGGATCTGGATCATCACTGGACATTATCACTGGATCTGGATCATCACTCGATATGGATAATCACTGGATCTGGATCATTACTCGATTTGGATCATCTCTGGTGCTATCTCATGATTCTTCTCGTCACAAGAAGTTCTACAGAGCTAGCCCTTTTTCATGCTGGTTGTAGGCCTAGCCATCATGTAGGTCTTTACCCAGCACTTACATCTGACCTACTCGTCAGAAAGGCACACCCAGCACTTACATCTGACCTACTCGTCAGAAAGGCACGCCCAACACTCACATCTGATCATATAGGAACCAATCCTATAATCACATCAGAAAGGCCCAGCACTCACATTCACCAGCATGATAGGACATCACATCACTAACATCTGTGAAAAGGATCAGCACTTACATCTAACCTACTCGTCAGAAAGGCACATCTATCTAGGTGGGAACACATCCTACCACAGTGATGGAAGACTCCTATCTAGGCTGGAACACATCCTACTCACAGTGATGGAAGATTTTCCCACTTTCATTCAGGCTGGAACACATCCTGCTCACAATGATGAAAGACTCCCATCCAGGGTGGAACACATCCTACTCATAGTGATGAGATATTTCAGTACTTACATTTGAGCACGTGGGAACACATCCCTCAGTCGCTCTAGAAAGGCTCTGCACTTACATCCATCCAGGTAGGAACACATCCTGCTCACAGTGATGGAAGGGCTTGCACTCACATCTGATCCTACGAGAACACATCCCATCAGTCATATCAAAACGGCCCCCAGTCCTCGACTGAGCTACCTGGTAACTGAACAGGTGCCTCCATTCTCCTAGAGAATGGTTGTTGCCCTTAAATCCGACCTGCTCGTCGGAATGGCCAACACTCACATATGACACGGAAGGAACTTAATCCTTTAGCCATGACAAAATGGTTCATCCCTTACATCTGATTAAGTGGGAACACATCCCTCTATCACATCAGAATGGATACTCAGTTCTTACACTGAGTGTTCCTGGTAACTGACCAGGTGCCTCCATTCCTAGAATGGAAATTGCCCTTACATCTGTCCTACTCGACAGAATGGACAGCACTCATATCTGTCATGGAAGGGAGAAACCCTATCACCATGACAGAATGGCTCAGCCATTACATCTGACCATGGAAGGAACCAATCCTCTCACCATGTCAGAATGGCTATGGGTCTGATCATCACTTTCTCTTGGAGGGAACCTCGATCTGGAGAACGCCAAGTCTCTCCCTGAAGTACTAGAACTTCATCCTAGCCAATGGCTTCGTCAATACATCAGCTATCTGTTCCTCCGTCGCAACATATTGGAGCTTCACTGCTCCTCTCTGCACCATATCCCTGATATAGTGATACTTGATCTCGATATGCTTCGACTTGCCATGGAATACTGGATTCTCTGACAAATTCACGCAACTATGGTTGTCACAATGTATACAAGTAGCATCCAACTGGAGATCAAATATATCAGACAGTAGTTTCCGTAGCCATACTGCCTCACAACTAGCTGAACAAGCTGTGACATACTCTGCTTCAGCTGTACTCAGTGCCACACAGGATTGCTTCCTACTAAACCAAGAGATCACACCTGATCCCATACTGAAGCAACATCCTGAAGTACTCTTCCTGTCGATGGCAATGCCTACCCAATCTGAATCAACATAACCTTCCAGGTTAATCTTTTGATTCGCATCGTACTTGAGCCCATAATCAACTGTACCCTTCAAGTACCTCAGAATATGCTTTGCAGTAGTCAAGTGAACACTTCTCAGATCTGTCAAGTACTGGCTCAAGGTGTTCACAGTAAAGCAAATGTCCGGTCTTGTGTTCGTCAGGTACATCAATGACCCAATCATCTGACGATACATTGTAGCATCAACTGACTCTGATGAAGCATCACTCAATGTCTTTAGTTTCTATGCCATAGGTGTGGCCATAGGCTTGCAGTCCATCATCCCAAACCTCTTCAGGATCTCTACTGCATACTTCCCTTGTCCAAGGAATATTCCATCTGTACTCTGCCACACCTCCATACCTAGAAAGTAATGCATCATCCCCAAGTCCTTCATTTCGAACTCAGCAGCAAGCTTTCTCTTCGTATCAGTAATCAACCCATCTATACCTGTCACAAATAGATCATCTACATACAGTAGAAGCATCACTGGGTTTCCATATTCAACCTCTCAGTAAAGCCTAGAGTCATCAGTAATCTGTCCATCCTGTCGTACCATGTCGATCCTCAGGATATTCTGTAGTCACTCCCTCTGAAGCGGAGCATCATACTCCCTCTATCTTTTGTACTCTATGCACTGAAACATTCTATACCGGAGTGACAAGTAGCTTCCTATGCTATTAATATTCTATGTGACCATCTAGTGTATAGACTTGCATTTTCAACCTTGTAGCAAAGGTTAAGATCTTCATCAATATCATCATGTATGTGTTTCCCATGGGTGTCTTCTGAACTCGTACAATGCCTTCTTTTATTTGCACACATGATTATGCATGTCATGTGACTTCACTTCTAGTGGCTGTCTATGCCTTCTTTTCGTGAGAAGCCTCATGCTACGAATCTTGCTTTGTATCCCATGATGTTTCCATCTATTGCATGATGGAACTATGACCTTCTCTTCATGTCTCGATAATGTGCCCTGACATCATTCTTCTTGAACTGGTCTTCCCTTTCTTCTTGGTGGCTAGAAAGTTCTGCATCAATGATGTCACTGCACTCGTCATATTATTCTTCATTTTGAAATGTCGTCACTTGTTCTTAGGAAAAAGTCTTCATTCTTCTTTGCTTGTAGGCGATTATGTATGCGATCTTTCCTACAAGTCAAATGCATTTGTATGGTTAGAAACATTTCATAAGGAATATTTATACTGACAAGTTCTTATGCTTAAATATATGATCATGCAACTACTTTAGCCAATACAACATTCATCCATATCTCACTGAAACTTTCTAGATGCCTTCCATCTCTACCAAGACAACATTGAGATTGTGCACTAATCCAATATGTCAGCAAAAAGGTTTCATTCTAGATAAGTAGCAATGGAGAGTTGTATAGCACCATGAGCTACTTACCCATCGCATGCATATTAGTAGTATAATGTCATTAATGCAAACATTCCTATCCAACTCATGAGGTTTCTTTAGCCAAGGATATTTTCTCAATAAGATTCATTATCTATAAAACATGCAATATCACACCCTTCACATCTTTTGTTATTCTAGTCATTTAAATTGAGAGCTTTAGCTTCTCAGTCTTAGGGAGATGTGCCCCTACACACAACCAGGATGTGTGGCCCTGCTAATTTTCCAATCATTGAAAAGGATTGATGTATTTCAACCATTAATTGTGGATGTTTGAGGGTATTCATATCAGATCCATGGTTGTACCATCTTTGTTGAGGAGTTTAAGAGCTTTTCCATTCAATTCCTAAGGAATTTTGGTACCCATTTCTTTGTAATGATGTTTTCTGTTAAAGGAGGCTATCATTAATATTTCAGTGAGGTTTATTTCATCCTCTTCAAGTTTATTTCAATGTTATTATTCATCTCTGAAATTTTTACAACAATTCAAATTAGTATCATTGAGTTCCACATGAGTTTTTGCTACCTAGTCTAGATTTCTATGTGAATTTGACTAGTTTTATAGATTCTTGCATTAAATATTCAAATATCCATGAATTTATTTCATTCTTGTTCTGACAGCGCATTAAAATTATGATGAATAATTTCCATGTCTGATCTTAAGAAGTCGTGACCATGTTGAAGTGATTTGGGAGCAAAGAAGTTGTCCCATTTGAGTAGTCCAAAAGACTAGTTTTCTTAGTGTGAACCTTTCAACCACTGAATTAGGTTTTATACTTGCACAAAATTATTTTTAATGATAAATAACATCATTTCAGAGATCTGAAACATTCCTTGAGTCAAATCGCATCACCACTGGTCTCTGGGAATTGAATAATGAAGGATTTAGTTTGCATATGTTAGGAATCCCAGGAGCCTTGGAGTATACTTCAGCCTGGATGGTTCTTGAAACATGAATGGATACAAAATATTGTGCATAGGAGCCTAATATTTCATTACCCTTTCCATTTCTTGGTTTGGACCCATCCCTTTGATTCTGGAACTGTTGACTAGTACAATTCCCTTGCACTACACTATTTGTTTTGAATTATTTTTTAGTAAAGTGAATCAATGATCAATATGATATGAATTAATGGTCTCATACCTGCAATAAATCTCTATACTAATTTTGGAGTCATTTGGGTTGACTCTGACAGTGTTTATTGCAAGTTTCATTAAAACATGTCAATGTATTCTTTGTGAATTTGCATAGTGTGCCTGATTCCAAGAAAGGTTCACTATAGTGGTATAAAAGCATGGTACTATGTACTTTTGAGGAACAAAACCAAGCTCCACATACTCTCAGTTGAATACATATTTCATATTACACTTTCAAGTTTGCAGTCATGGAGCTAGTCCCAGTTATTGAAGATGAGGATTATGTATGGGAACAAGAGGAAGAATCCTCATTTGAGGATGAAATAGTATATGTTGATGAAAGGGATGAAACCCCAACTGTATTTTTTCTAGGTTCCACTTGAGGATATGTCATGTACCTATTCAAATAAGACTACTTGCAAATAATGTTTCACAAACCTACTAGTTCCCTAGGTTGAGATGGAGACATAAATTTTGTAATAAAGGGGATACATGACCCAAAATCACTTTAGTTTAACATATTTACATTTAAATGGGTCACAATATAAATAATGAATGCTAATAAAATAATTTGTAATTGTTTCATGAAGACGCTTCGAAGCTTGTGGAGCCTTTGGGTGTCTAGATTCCCCACACACATGGCATGATCTTCATCCAAATTTGAATCCATGGGTAATGTAACATTATTGGAGGATGATGTGGTGCCAAATATCATATCATGATCCAAGGAATTCGAATTAGTGAAGGATATTAAATCCCATGGAAGAGGAAGAGACTAGAAGACAATGTGTTCCACTTGGAAGGAGATTTCATGCACTCTATGACAACTAATGATGCAATATTCTATGACAAATATGACAAATATGAAAAATCCACACTTGATTGTAGAACTATGAAAAATATGAAATGGAATGGATAAAAATATCCACCAATAGGTTGAATTTGGGATTTAGAGGCATCCATTCGAATTGGGGAAAGAATTGGAGCATGAAAGAGAAGGACACGTGTCATAGGAGTTACTAATCCACTAAGATGAGTTGGAGGAATCTCATGGAGGGAAATTCGACCTTAGGAGGAATAATGAAGTTAATAAAAGTATTAAATTAGGAATTATAATGCATTTTTATCATTTTTTAATTTGACTTTGGCATTTTGGAGAGCTTTCGCTAGTCCATTGCACGATGAATGTTCACTCTCCCTGCTTGTGAACCAATTTCTAGGGAATTTGATTCCTTTCCTAGTTGGTTTATGGAGAGACCATTCAGACATATAATTTGGAACTGAATTAAGTGTTTTATTTTTATTTTTAAGTTCCATGTATTTTTAATTCGCATCTATCTCTCTATTCTCTAATTCCTTTTTCTCCATTCCCCCACACTCTCATGCCGATGGCGCACTTGTTGGAGTGGTGCTTGCACTTTGCTGAGTATATTTGATTCCAAATATTGGGTATATTATTTATGGCTCTATAGTATTATTTATATAATCTCTATAATTTTAAATATCATAAATCCATGTGTGGAAGGCTTGCATTTCCATGCTCTTGAATGACTAGTTTTCATGTATTTGGATTCCATTTTAAAAGTATTGTATATCAGATTTGTATAATGAAGTTTTTATGATTTTGATGATGATGGGGAAGCCATAAATTATATATTAATATGTAATTTCATTACCATATTATCTATATATCTAGATCCAAGAAACTTCAGTGTGAAAGGCTTGCATTCACATGCTCTTGAATGACTAGTTTTCATGTATTTGGATTCCATTTTAAAAGTATTGTATATCATATTTGTATAAGGAATTTTATTTGAGCTTGATGATTATAGGGAAGCCATAAATTATGTATGAATATCTAATTTCATGACCATATCCTCTATATCTCAAAATCCAAGAAAGTCTAGTGAAAGGATTGCATTCCCATGCTCTTGAATGACTAGTTTTCATGTATCTGGCTTCCACTTTGAAAGAGTTATATATCAGATCTGTATGAAGGAATTTACTTGATGTTTGATTCTATTGTGGAACACAATGGATTTTTTTTATGGTATTTATATGTCATGTCATTATCTGAATCATTCAATTTACTTTTCATGAGACAAAATTGAGCTATTAATACCATTTCCCCTTAAGCAAATTCATTGAAAGTTACCATATGGATGTTGTGCCTCATAACTAGTTTTAAAAGATTAATAACCATGAATAATGATAGAAATGTATGTCTGATATGAATCCCCATACTCTGTTCTGAAATTTGGAGGGTTCATACTTAATTTGGAAATCCAAATTGGCCTCCACCCCTGGGGGGTATTTGTCCTCAATTTCCTAGGAAATTTACAGTTTTTCTCCTTGGCCCCAAACCAAGTTTCAGAAGCTTAAAGTAAGATCCAAAATGTTCATAGGTCATCTTAGTATTTTATAAGACTCATCCTACCGTTGTATTCCAAATTCGAGATAATTTGGAGTCAATTGGAATCCCCTACAATCTTGACTAATAAAGCTAAAAAAATTACCAAATTGAGTTTTTTTCAAAATTTCCAAGTAGGAACATTATAGGAGAATCAATATTCTTATGTTAGTATACCCCAATAATATAGTAGTCCCGAGACACCAACGTGTAGAATTGTTCCTGCTTTATTAGAGGAAGGAAAAGTGATTCAATTGGATGAGTCACTGCAAAAACCTATGAGGAGTGTGTAGGAACATACAAAGATCTTAATATCACCATTGGGAATGATAAGTCTTGAGATATTATACTCTGGTTTGTTTCCAAAGAAAGAATCCACAATTTTTTGTAAATAAGGTGGTACAAGTGATGATGAATATACAATTGAGGAACAACCTTTAGAGGATCATGAAGAGTGTATATATCAACATATTTGTGGCAACCATAATGATGAAGAATCCACAAACCACTAGGAGGAGGATGAAAAAGAAGCCGAAGGACCTAAATACCAAGCAAAAGGTGTTGAGGTTGTGAACAATGTGGAACAAGATTTCACTTCTAGACATTTCATCTTCTTTGTTGGTGATTTCAATATCATTGCAAAGGATATTGATTATGTTTATGGTGGTTGTACATATTTTGGATCATATCCAAAAGGAAAACAAAAACCTGATTTATAGTCACCACTTGAGCTTCATAAGGAATCATAAGACAAGCACACAATAGTTGGATGTGAACTAGAGATTTTGATGGAAGAACAATCTTTCACAACTAGAATTTGTGAGGAGAAAGAGATGATGCAAAGGTATGATCATCATTCATATTTTTGTATTCCCTTGTGTCATAATGAGTTTGCAACCACTTCAGAGGAGATGTTTGCCATGGTTGAGTCTTTTGGTATTGAGGCTCAAATTTATGGTTTTAAAGTAGTGTGAGAGGGATGGGTTGTTGGATGCAAGTTTTCATTACTCTCATGAGTTAAATGAGACCACATGTGACAACATTCATAATGTGGGAAGGACTCCATTGTATGGATTTGAGATTCAATTCTTAGTTTCATAAGAAAAGATGTTGTAGGTATTGGCAAGAACCAATGATGCACATAAGTTTGTTCAATACCTCATGAGGAGGGCCTAGTTGGAGGGGAGGCATATAGGCATGGTTGAAAGGAATTCTATCACTGATTTGTGCATCATAAAAGAATAATTGGTAAGTATCAAATCATATTACTTGCAACTCTTGATGGATATAGGTATTTCTCTCAAGACTACCGAAGAAATGGACATGGAATTGGAGAAACTTCAAATGGATATGGGAGGGTCACATGTTTCCCAAAACACCATTGAAAATAATATTTATATGCTGGGTGACATCCATTAGTTGAGAGAAGAACTCCAATAAAATATTGTATAAGAAGAATATTCAAACTTGCAGGATGTTGAGGAACAAATTGTCTTGGAAGAAGTTGACCAAGAATCATGATATTCTCTTAAGGGTGGAAACTTTTCTCTAAGTGAGGTGGTCTATCACATTTCATATAGATAAGAAATACACAATGTTTATAAATCCATGAATTGGGTGGGTGAATAGATAGCCAAGATGGAGATTCACTGAGGTGATACAATTTTTGTTTTATTGATATTGTCTTACCATGTGAGCAATAACAAGGGTGTATATGGAGGCCCTTGGATATTTCCAATACACATACATCCATGTGATATTTGTGTAAGTACATGGAATATTTGGAACTACCATGAAAGAAAAAATCATCTTGCATACAAAGTATGTTGAATGTAACAGATCATCCAAGCCAACAACTTGCATAAGAAGAGATCCAATGATTTTTGGGTCAAATGATAGGGACCATGAGATTATTTAGATGTGATGGACTTCCAATGTTGTCATGGGATACTGGTATTATTTAGAATGATAAGTTGTTCTAGGTAACCACGATATTGAGGAGAATGCAACATTACCAATGGGATCCTGAATTTTTTTGGACTCCATTGTTTCAGTTGGGAAGTACATGTGGAAATATGGAGGATAGAGCCAACTATTGAGCATAATGAGTCTCACAAGGTAAATATCCTTCTAAAGTTTGATTTTCATTATGGAAATCACCAAATTCATATGAAAGAAGAAGTTCTATAGGATAAAACTCCATGTTGTCAATATGGCTATATTGTATTCTTATACATGTCTATTCATATGATTGATGCACTCATTTCTTCACAACATCGTATGAGGAGAGCATACAACAAGCATCCATGTGAATTCAAAATTGCTTCCTTTAACATCCCTATGATTCACTATAGAATGTTGGAAATGCACTATCTCAATTTGGAAATTATATTGTACACTTGGGTAGAACAATCATGGTATGATAAATTGCTTGAGGGTGATGCTTTGGAAATAGGAATGGGTTTGGATTTGATGAATAATGGACATCTCATGGCTTATGAGAGTAATTTGTTGCAACCCCATGAGACACACCATTTGATCCATAACAAGAGTATGTTGGACAATATGTAAGCATTAGTTAAGTGTAGATTTGAGGTTGAGATGGAACTCACAATATGGCCACAACCATGGTTATCATATGAGTTTATGGATGGGATAATTTATGAAGATAAACACATGATATCCATATACTACCAAGACCAAACATTGGGTATTAAAGAATAAGGATTGGGGAGTTGTCCATATTCCACTCACGGATGGTCACGATGGTTTTCTGGAGACTCACATGGGTTGAGTAAGATATTTCATGAAGAAGATTCAAAGAAAATGAATTGGATCATGGGAGGAGTGAAACTTATAACAACACCATGTGATGTTATATACTCAATTTGTTGGATTTCTTGATTGGAAACAACAGTTTGGTGACAATATACAAGTTACTCAACACCCATATTTTTCGTTGCTTGAGGACAAACAAATTTGGGATGGGATGATTGTAATGTTACCAAAATTTTGATGGAACCGTGGAGAAACCGTTATCACATGAGAACTCCACAGGACTTAGTAGAGGAATTAAATAAATTATTTAGGTATTTATATTTAATGTGACTCAGGATTAATTTTGTGGACAAGGAATTAATTAGTTGAGAATTTAATAAATGTGGGGATGAATATAGTTGCAATAATTCCTAAGTTGTTTTATTTCCTTTATTTTTCATAAATAAATTAATATGAATAATGTGAATTGAGGTGGATAGGGTGCCACGTGATGAAAGTGGATAGTTTTGGCATATTGGAAAGTTGGAGAAAGGATATAAAGATGGAAGAAGGGATCACTTAGTCAAATTGGTTAAGTGTAAGGCTTTGGAAAGCTTGCTAAAAAGAAGAAAATATTTCAAAGATAGAAATACAAGCAAAGTAGGAAAGCATTGTATTTTCAGTAGAAAAGAAGGAAATATGGTAAAGGCAATAAACCAAGAAAAAGTAGGGAAAATTCAGAAAAGAAGGAAGAAAGCAAGGTAAAAGTAGCAAAGGAAGAAAAGAAGGAAAGTTAGAGACAAAGAAAAGGCAAAAAGCAGTGACTTTCCTATCCAAATCATGTGGATGTAATGACCATGGAGAATTTCTCAATAAGATTCCTTATCTATAAAATTATGCAATACCACAGCCTTCACTTCTTTTGTCATTCTAGTCATTCAAATTCAGATCTTTAGCTTCTTAGTCTTAGGGAGATGTGCCATAGACACATCCGATAGGTGTGCCCTTGCTGCTTTTCCAATAATAGGAAAGGATTGATAAATTCAAGCCATTAATGGTGGATGTTTTCAGGCGTTCATATCAGATCCATATTTGTACCAACTTTGTTGAGGAGTTTGAGAGCTTGTCCATTCAATTCCTAAGAAATTTTGGTATACATTCTCCTTGTAATGATAATTTTAGCTAAAATATGCTATCATCAATATTTCTACAAGGTTAATTTCATCGTCTTCAAGTTGAGTTCAATGTTATTATGTATCTCTGAAATTTTATAGTAGTTCGAATAGTATGTTTGAGTTCCACGTGAGTTTTTGCTACCTAGTCCATATTTCTATGTGAATTTGACTAGTTTTATAGTTTCTTGCATTAAACAATAAAATCTAACATGATGATTAATAATTTTTGTGTCTAATTTTAATAATTCATGACCATCTTCAAGTGATTTGGGAGCCCAAACGTTGTTCCATTGGAGCAGTCCAAAAGACTAGTTTGCTTGTTGTGAACCTTTCAGCCACCCAATTTGGTTTCATACTGTTAGGATTAATTAATCCTCCTTTGTATAATGTAGTATATTTGGTATATTTTCCTAAGTTAGTGGGTAATTATTACTATACTAGAGTGTGGGGAACACATATAGAGGTTATCTTCCACTTACTGCATGTGCATGCATGTGTTTACGTGCTTTTGAGACCAATCCATACATTATAGGAGCCAACTCAGGGTTCCAATAGTAGCCTCCATCAGTTGGTCATGGTTTCTAAGTAGTTATGCTGAGTTAACCTCCAGTTACAATTAGTTAGATCACTTTCAGTTAGCCTAGAGCCAGTTTTGCATGCATGCAGGGAGAGTGGCACCTTTTTCCACCTACCTCATTAGTTAACTGATTGTAGACTTATTTATACATATGGAGTTATACTGGTGAGATTCGACGTTGTTTTAGACACATTAAGTTAGCTAATCAGTCAGGTTTAGTTGGTATATTCGAATCCTCAGCTACAACCAGTTACACTGAGAGGGTGGGTGAATCAGTGTGCACAAATTTTGTTACTTTTTCCACTTTTAACAATCGACAACTTATTCAAATCACATTATCATTATATCATCATCAACATTATTATCATCATCATATCATCATCACATAAGAATCATAGCATGAAACAAATAACACCAGATTTTATGTGGAAACCCAAGTCCCGGGGGAAAAACCACAGAAGCCTTTATAATAGTTTTCCAGAAATAACTCGAAGGAGGAAACAACCCCCTTATTACATGACTTAAATTATCCATCTACAACTAGAAGGAGGATACAACCCCCTAATTCTTAGGCTACAACCTAAAGGAAGATACAACTCCCTAGTTTTCTGGCTACAACCGGAAGGAGGCTATAGCCCTCTTTCCTTGCCCCATCCTGCCACCCAGATAAGAAGGTATAAAATGAACTACTGAACCACCAAAGACATTTATCTTGTGGACCTACTAATAAACACTTATACTATAATACACAATCACTATCACTGATCACTACACCACAACTGTATCACACTACTCTACCACTGTCACTACTGACCATTGCTCATCAACTAACCACTGCACCACACCTGAACTAATAACCTTTCCAATCAGTTGTACCAATATATCATCTGAATCAGTCAATTTGAGTTTGTTCACCAAACTCTATCCACATGATTCAAACCAATTGCTCATACAACTCATCCAATCTGAGTCAAACCAGCTACACATAAGGCAACCTATGCCAATCCAATCTCCGAATCCGTTGTTCATAGCCTCTGCTCTCTGATCACTGTCAGACCATATTTGTATACCAACTAGTCATTTCACTGCCATACACTGCTCATGTACACCACACTCACTAAAAAAGTAATTCCATTATGAACATCATACATGTATCATCACAGTGTATCTTCAAGTAGCATCATTGTAGTCATCATCAAGTGCATATATCATAGTGTATGCACCATCATCATCATCATCGTGTATATCTAATGAGCATCATAGTGCATGTACATCATCAGGCATAGGAGAGGATCAAAGTATCTTCATCATCACATCATAGTGTGAATAGGAGTACAACAAAATTATAGAGTGTGCATCATCATGTACATGGGGGAACATCATCGTCATTAAGTATGCATCCTCATCATCACAATCCTCTCATCACAACATGCATTTATAACATAATCAAAGAGTGTTCATCATAGAGTGCATTGCATTTATCATCTCATCAATATATCAATGTATGTATTGTACATGCACATTATACATGCCACTTTATACCTCTTTAGATACTACTGTACATACATTGTACATATGAACATACCAATGTATGTACTAGTGTAAGCATCAATGTTGTTCATTCTATTGTATCATATGAATATACTATTCATGCATACCACATACACTTGTTCACTTATATATTTGTACATACATAGTTCATTCACTATACACTACACACTCACAATGTATACTCATACACTTCACAAGTTCATTACTTTATCACTACTACTTATACATACAATGTACATACTAACTGTTATTATACTTCACATACTCACATCACTGTGCACTCTCTCACATACATACTTATACTATTATACACACATTCCACTTGTACACTTTATTGTATTCAATGTTTAGAATAAACTTTACCTTGTTAGCATACAACTGTAGATGCCATTTGTAGAAGATTGAAGAATGTATATGACCTTAGCATATAACCCAAAATCAAGGCTTTGTTAAGCCTTTAAGCATTTTCCTGCTACCAAACAATCAAGATTATCTTAGCTGTAAACGTTTGGGACTTCCAAAAGATGTCTTTAGACCTCAAACTGTAAGTAGCAATGGGTTGTATACTCCTCACAGAAGCTGGATTGTAGCAGAACTTCACTCTTCAATGTTTGTGCCAAAAAAATCCATCCTCAACTTTGATAAAATGGGTGTAAGACTCTATATTCTTCCCAAAAGAAAACGGACGGTTCATGTCTTAAAACTCATAAAAAATAGTCTAAAAAAATCGGATCTATTATACCTTCTCTGTTGTTGTAACCCTCACTCCACGAAACAAAACTCAATCAAAATAGCGAGATATCTTAGTCAAGCTACTAATTCGTTAATAATAAACTGTGACAAGTTTTGGTGTATATATACACTTTTTGTTGAGGTAATTTCTTAGTTGGACGACTTAGTGGAGGAAAGTTAATTTAATTAAAAAACATTTTAACATTAAAACAATGGTTGGGGTCGACCTAGGAGGGGTTTGCAAACTTGTTTTAATTAATTATGAGTTTAATGAGGCCGACATGAATAAAGTTTTTTATATTAAATAAATAAAAGTTCGTTTTATTCATTCCAACTTGATTGTTATTTTGATTATGTTCCTATTTCTTGTCAACGTTGGAGGATAGGGGTATAATATCCTTAAATTTATTATTATTAATGAAAAGGTTTTAACTTAACATTACTTGATGGGGCCTACCTTAAATAGGGAAGGTTTTTATCAAAGTGTCTTAACAAGGGTTGAATGTTGGAGGAATGAGACTAAAAAACTTCTTTATGTGGAAATTGAACCCAAGAGATAGAACAATTACACTCACAAAATTGCTAATCAAACATGCAAAATTAACACCAAATGAGATTGAAATTGGAGCATAACACTAATCTGTATTGAATAAGTGTACAATAGCCAAGCTTGTGAAGTAATAGGATGCTGCAATATATCATTACATGAGAGAATCGAATGCATAAAGATGCCATTCGAAATAGTCAAAAAGTAGGTTTACCAAATCTAGTCAAATCCCCCATAGGTGCATAAAGCAGTTTCCAAATCTATGAAGATGCTCATGAATTTGCTAAGTCAAGTGGGCAAGATAAAGAGGGATGGAAAGAAAACTCATACATGCTTTTATTTGGAGAAAAGGAGGGAGGATGATGTGGGAAAAAAACAAGTCAACTACACCTAGTCTAGCTTTTCCTTTTGCCTTAAATCAGAATAAAGTAGGCAACTTTTCAGAAAAAGAAGATATGCGCTTTGGAGGATCTAGAATAAAGAAGACATGGTAAATTGGGTTTCCAGGATGTTTCCCAAGCACTCCATGACTTATTTTTAGCATGTGTTGACTTCTAGGATGTGTAGAAGGAAACTAGCATAGAATGGAATCTAGGAAACTAGGTAATAAGACAAAAATAATTAAATTAATGTCTAATGTAGGTAACTATGGGTTGATTATTCTAACACTTTATTTTAAACATTCAATTATTTAAGAAGGCTGATCTTAAGCATTACTTAATATTTTAATTGTTAATAGTCTTTCCTTTAGTCATAAGACTAGGTTTTTAGGTTAGAGTCACAAACGAGGGCCCCAAGGACTAATGTAAAGGAATCAAGGGTGTTATTAGTGTTTAGAGGTATTAGGGACACAAAATAGGGTATTTTGTGGGCTTAGGGACAAAAGTTAAGAGATTTAGGGAATTTTGTAGGTCAACTAGGTTACCACATGATTCATAAACATGACCATCAATGTGTGGGGGTTCCTAGACTTCTCCTAGGGTATCATGACCTCAATAAAACACAAATGACCACTGAAAAGGTCATTTGGACTCTTGTAACTTCTTCAAACTACCAAGGACACTTTTACAGGATACCGGGGCATAAGTTGCGGTACTGGGGAACCATATAAACAACTGGGGAACCGTAAAAAATATTTGGGGAACTTAAACACTCTATAGGGTGTTCAAGTATTTTTCCATTGTCCCAAGGGCTCCAAGGTCTTCAAACTTGGGTTTGGAAAATATCAAAAGGTATCCTTAGACACTGACACTTGCTTAACCCTCAAAGGCTCCTCAAGGAGAACCAATGCACACTTGTTGGAATCAATGACCATACACTGTTGCCATTAATGACAACTTAATCAACAATCCCCCCCTTTTTCATTGATGACAACACCGTGACTCTTCTCCAAAACATGTTCCCCTTATTCAAAACTTCTCTCCCCTTTTGGAATCAATGGCAACGGGAACAACCTTTGATCATACTACTTTCCCTCGGGGCATACTCCCCCTGTCATCAACTTCTCTTCTTGTTTGCATTAATGGAAGCAAGAACTTCTTTTGGAAATACTGCTTATCTTATCATTGATGCTACTTTGACGGACTTGTATTTTTTCACATGAATACTATTAGAACCAACTACTATACGATACTCAAATCTAATAGTCATGTACATATATCATTTTACACATTCTTCATATCATGGGTCGATAGTCTTAAAAACAATATTTGATTTTTCCCAAGATTTTTATCATTTCTATTTTGATCAATGGTGCAATCTACTAACTTCTTT
This sequence comes from Pseudotsuga menziesii, assembly GCA_001517045.1. Taxonomy (NCBI): domain Eukaryota; kingdom Viridiplantae; phylum Streptophyta; class Pinopsida; order Pinales; family Pinaceae; genus Pseudotsuga; species Pseudotsuga menziesii. The sequence goes on along the minus strand of LPNX010883376.1, from coordinate 43,038 downwards.
CTCCATACTTTAGTAGGCTTATGGTTTTTCATGTCATTCGATTGAACTTGCTTTATTCTCCAAACTTTAAGTTGTCAGCATCCTATAATGTTTTGTGAAATGACCATAATGATAGTAATTGTAACATTGAAGGATGGATTTGTGACCATAGTTATTGCACATGTAACAACAGACATTGAACATCATAGGGTGTCTCTTAGCTGTAACTTCTCTTGATTCTTGTTGATCATGGAATATTCTGAGAATGCGTGTATAATTGTCAGTAGTTTCTTCCTCTTCCATATATCTTTTACTTTCTTCAATGTTATTCTCGATCTTTGAATTTGTCTTTAATTGAGTAGTTCTTTTGTCCAGGTCTTCTTTCAGAGAGAGGATATTCAATTCTTATTTTTAACACATTTATATATTTTCTTGGAGTTGTCTCATTATATCTTCTTCTATTTTCTTGACTTCTTCTACCTGTTTGTTCAGATCATGGATAATGTCTTCTATTTGTCCTTTTGAATTCTGATCATCCTCATGGGATTTTTGTAGTTGACCTTTTAGTATGTGATTCTCCTTTCTGAGTTTTGAGAGGTCCTTTTCAAATTCAAAGTTTGTCAAACATACCTTTAGTAACTCTTCCTTCAATGATTTGATTTCAAGTTATTTTTTTCTTCTTAACTTCTCTTCCAATATTTCTTTAGTCTTGTAAGTGCTTATCTCATTCTCTTTGTCTTGTAGCTTGTAGATCAATTATTTTTCCTTATCTTCTAGCAGTATTTTGATCTTGACAATTTCTTCTGATTGCTTTTCAGTTTCTTTAGCTGACTTGTCAAGTTTATCTTTCAAAGAGTTGGATATGGCTTCTTTGATTCTTGTAGCTTCTTCGAATTGGAGTTTTGGATAAATCATGGTCTGTGTGTCCTTCTCAGAGTCTTCTTGATTCCTCTTCTCAACTTTGTCCAATTGCTCTTGCAATACCTAGTTCCGTTCACAAATATTTTTCACTTCTTCCAAAACTTTAGTAGTTTCATTCTCTATCATAATATCTTCTAAATTTCTATCAGTTATCAGAGAGAAAATATTTTCATCATAATCTAAAATATTGCATTCAATAAATTCACAATAGCTCTTATTTTCTATACCTGATAAACATATCTCTTTAAAAGAATTACAAATAGAGTGTTCAAGGGACTTACCTTCATACTTACCTGGATCTTGTAATAACCTTTTCATGGGAATGCCTTCTACTTCTTGTTCTTCATCTAAGTTTAGCTGATTTATTTTGAACTACAATTCTTCAACTGAGTTGCACTTTCCAATTTTCTCCTTTTGGAGATTTGTTGGATATTCAAGCATTAATTCCATAACATCTACTCCTTCTTCTTTATTGGAGTAGTGTTGTTCTAATATGAGCCATAGTTCCTTAGCTGAGATGCACTTCCCTATATTCTTCTTTTGGATATCTGTTAGGCCTTCAAGGATGGCTTCCATAGGCATAGAATTTATTTTATTTGCTTCCTTTTGAGCTGATGTTTTCAGTTTCTTTGGAGGTGTATATCCAATAACAACTCACTTCCATACACCAACTGCCTCAAGATAAGCCTCCATTCTCATTTTTCAGATCAAGTAATAATTTGACTCATAGATCAATGGTACTCCAGTCATTTAGAACCTCATGGTGTGTCAAGGATATACATCAAGCTGGTAAGGATTTCTTGTGAAGACCTGCTCTGATACCAATTGTTGGACACACTAGTTACACTCAAAGGGGGTGTAATAAGTTTGCACCACTTTTATTACTTTTTCCACTTTTAACAATCGACAAATTACTCAATCACATTATCATTATATCATCATCAACATTATTATCATCATCATATCATCATCACATAAGAAGCATAGCATGAAACATTGAACACCAAATTTTATGTGGAAGCCCAAGTCATGGGGGAAAAATCACTGAAGCCTTTATAATAGTTTTCTAGAAATAATTGGAAGGATGCAACAACCCCCTTATTAACAATGAATTCAATTCTCTAGCTACAACTGGAAGGAGGCTACAACCCTCTAATTTACATGCAACAACCTAAAGGAAGCTACAACTCCCTAGTTTTTCGGCTACAACCGAAAGGAGGATACAACCCCCTTTCATTGCCCCGTCCTGACTCCTAGATAAGAATGTAGAAACTGAACCGCTAAACCACCAACTGCATTGATCTTGCTAACTTGCTAATCAACACCTATAGTATACTACACAATCATGGTCATTGATCACTACACCACAATTGTATCACACTGCTCTACACTGTCACTACTAACACTCATCAACTGATTACTGCTCATCAAATAACCACTTCACCACACCTGAACCAATAACACGTCAAATTAGTTGTACCAATCAATCATCTGACTCATTCAATCTGATTCTGTACACCAAACTCTGCCCACCTGAGTCAAACCAACTGCTCATGCAACTCGACTAATCCGATTCAAACCAACTACACATAAGGAAACCTATGCCAATCCAATCTTTGATTCTGTTGCTGATAGCCTCTTCTCTCTTATCACTTCCAAATCATCCCTGTATACCAACCAGTCATTTCACTACTATACACTACTCATGTACACCACATTCACTGAATAAGTAATTCATTTTTGAATATCAGACATGTATTATCATAGTGAGTCTTCAAGTAGCATCATCATAGTCGTCATCAAGTGCATATATCATAATGTATGCATCATCATCATCATGTACATCAAATGAGCATCATAGTGCATGTACATAATCAAGCATAGGAGAGTATCAAAGTATCTTCATCATCACATCTTAGTGTGTATAGGAGTACAACAACATCATAGAGTATGCATCATCATGTAGCATGGGAGAATATCACTGTCATTAAGTATGCATCCTCATCATCACAATCCTCTCATCATAACATGTATGAATAACATAATCAAAGAGTGTTCATCATAGATTGCATTGCATTTATCATCTCATCAATATATAACTATATGTATTGTACATATTGCACATTACTTGTACATTGTGCATGCCACTTTATACCTCTTTAGATACTACTGTACATACATTGTACATATGAACATACCATTGTATGCACTATTGTAAACACCACTATTGTTCATACTACTGTATCATATGAATATACTACTATTCATGCATACCACATACACTTGTTCACTTATATTTTTGTACATACATAGTTCATTCACTATACACTACACACTCACAATGTATAGTCACACACTTCACAAGTTCATTACTTCATCACTACTAGTTGTACAATATACACTTCAACTTGTACATACATTGTACAATTTTATATTCATACTACTATACATACTAATTGTTGTTATACTTAACACACTCACATCACCGTGCACTCTCTCACTTACATACTTATACTATTGTATACACATTCCACTTGTACACTTTCTTGTATTCAATGTTTAGAGTAAACATACCTTGTTAGTATACTACTATAGATGTCATTTGTAGAAGATTTAAGACTGTATATGACCTTAGCAGATAACCCAAAATCAAGACTTCGTTAAACTGTTAAGAATTTGCCTGCTACCAAACAATCGAGATTGTCTTCGCTGTAAAAGTTCGGTATTGTCAAGAGATGTCTTCAGACCTCAAATTGTAAGTAGCAATGGGGTGTATACTCCTCATAGGACTTAGATTGTAGCATAACTTTAATCTTAAATGTTTGTACCAAAAACACCATCCTCAAACTTTGATAAAATGGGTGCGAGAATATGTATTCTTCCCAAAAGAAAACTTTGATAAAATGGGTGAGAGACTATTCTTGTCTTAAAAATCATAAAAATATGGTAAAAAAAATTCAAATCTGTTATACCTTCTCTATTGTTGTAACCCTCCGTCCAACTAGCTAGATATCCTAGTCAAGCTACTAATTCATTAATAATAAAAGGTGACAAGTTTTGGTGTATATATACACTTATTGTCGAGATAATTTCTTAGTTGGTCCTCCTAGTGGAGGAAAGTTAATTTAATTAAAAAAACATTTTAACATTAAAACAATTGTTAGGGCAGACTTAGGAGGGGTTTGCAAACTTGTTTTAGTTAATTATGAGTTTAATGGGGCCGAACTAAAGAAGGAATAAGGTTTTTTTTATATTAAATAAAGAAAAGTTGTTTTATTTATTACAACTTGATTGTTATTTTAATTATGTTCATAAACTAATACTTCATTAAAGTGTTTAACCCATTTCTTGTCAACGTTGGAGGATAGGGGTATAATATACTTCAAATGTTTTATTATTAAGGAAAATATTTTAACTTAACATTACTTGTTTTATTTGTTACAACTTGATTATTATTTTAATTATGTTCATACACTAATACTTCATTAAAGCGTTTAACCATTTCTCGTCAATGTTGGAGGATAGGGGTATAATATACTTAAAATGTTTTATTATTAATGAAAAGGTTTTAACTTAACATTACTGGATGGGCCTACCTTAAAGAGGGAAAGTGTTTTATGAAATTGTCTTAACAAGGTCTCAACGTTGGAGGAATGAGGCTAATAAACTTCTTTATTTTAAACATTCAATTATTTAAGAAGGATGATCTTAAGCATTAATTAATATTTTAATTGTTAATAGTATTTCATTTAGCATAAGGCTAGGTTTTTAGGTTAGGGTCACAATGAGGGCCTCAAGGAATAATTCAAAGGCATAAAGGGTGTTATTAGTGTCTAGAGGGATTAGGGACACAAAATAGGGAAATTTGTGGGCTTTGGGACCAAAGGTAAGAGTTTTAGGGACTTTTGTTAGGTCAACTAGGTTACCACATGATTCATAAAAATGACCATCAATGTGTGGGGGTACCTATACTTATCCTAGGGTATCATGACCTCAATAAAACACAAATGACCACTAAAAGGGTCATTTGGACTCTTGTAACTTCTTCAACCCACCATGGACACTTTTCTAGGATATCGGGGCATAAGTTGTGGTACTAGGGAACCATAGAAACAACTGGGGAACTATAAAACATCTTTGGGGTACTTAAACACTCTATAAGGTGCTCAGGGATTTTTCCATTGTCCGAGGGGCTCAAAGGGCTTCAAACTTGGACTTGGACAAGATCAAAAGGTCTCCTTAGAAACTGACACTTACTTAACCCTTGGGGTCTCCTCAAGGGGCACCAAGACACACTTGTTGGAATAAATGACCCTACACTGTTGGCAGCAATGCCAACTTAATCAACACCTTTGATACCAATCCCTACATTATAATATCCCACTCTCAGTGCCACCAGCAGCCTCCATCATTTGTTCATGTTTTGTTTCTAAGTAGTTATGCCGAGTTAAACTCTATTTACAATTAGCTAGATCACTTTCAGTTAGACTAGTGCCCATTTTTCATGCATGCAGGGAGAGTGGTGTCTTTTTCCACCTACCTCATCAGTTAACTGGTTGTAGACTGATTTAGACATCTGGAGGTAGACTAATGAGCTTCGACAGTGATTTAGACACACCAAGTTAGCTAATCAGTCATGGTTAGTTGGTATATTCGAATCCTATCCACATGATTTGAATTATACTTATTATAACACCATTGTACTACTAATTAATGAATGAATATTAATGTTGTGATTATCTAAGCAATTCTTGTTTGATTTATCTGAAATTTGTGGCATGAATTTCCTGTTCATTGTACATTCTCTTTGATTATTCCACTGCAGAATTCACTTCCTACAACTTTCACATTTTCCTGTAGATCAATGGTTCACAAATTTAACATAGTACTAGAGCCTTGTTCAGGCTATTGGCAAGTCTTGTCTGATCTCCATTGTGCACTAGAAGCTGTTGGAAAACATGACCGCAGAGCAATAACAATTATACGTTTAATCATTAAACAAGATGCAAAACACATTAAACATATTACAGAGAGACACATATATAACATAGTTCACCCAAAAAATGGGCTATGTCCACACATAAATTGCTAGTCCTTTTTATTACCATCCAGAAAGATGAAGGGATACAACCTGCAGCAAACCGCTACACTTCCTCTTCACGCTCTCATAGTCTCTCTCACACAATCACAAAGATTGTTTACAATGCTACAATAAAATACAATACCATACATAGTCGTATTATAATGTTTTTCTTTTATAGGGGAAATACCATGGGAAAATTCTACGATTAACCCAATACCATGGGTCTGCAAAACTATTGGCCAACAAACATCCCAAAAAAAATTCTCGTGGGTGCTTCCCCTGAACCCCAAGGTTGGGGAACGAGTGTACAGTACACCTAGGGTACAAACACAACTGAATAATATCTTTGGATCTCAAAGATTAGGCTCCACAATAAACAATCTCCCACTTGGAGACTAATCATAGTAACCCCACCACTGCTACAGTTGCTGGACTATGCTCTGGACCTTGGACTTGGAAAATTTATTATTTCCACCTTCATGCTTGAAGGCCAACAGAAACCGAGCAGGAAATCAGTTTCTCTCTGGTTACTCCCTTTGTCAACATGTTTGCAGGATTCTGGCTAGTATGTATCTTTTCCATTTTTAACAGTTCTTCATTTAGAATAGATCTTATGAAATGGTACTTGAGCTGTATATGTTTAGTCTTCAAATGAAATTCTGAGTTCTTTGCAAGATGAATGGCACTCTGGCTGTCACTGTACAACCTGTTATTCTCCTGCTTCTTACCCAATTCCTCCATGAAGCTCTGCAACCAAATCATCTCCTTACTCTACTTCCGTTGTTGAAATTGAAACAACCTATTGCAATTTTGAAATCGAACTTACTATTGTTCCGCCCATAGTAAACACATACCATGTGGTGCTCCTCCTCCTATCTTTATCACTAACCATACCTGCATCAACATATCCCTGTAGAATAGTGTCTGAACCTCCAAAACATTATACATGAGAAGTGGCACCTCTCAAATACCTGAGAATCCACTCTACTGTTTTCCAATGCTCTTTACTTGGAATATTCATATACCTGCTCACAACTCTCATTGCATGTGTAATATCTAGTCTTATGCACACCATGGCATACATCAAGCTTTCAACCGCTGATGAATAGGGAATGTTGGACATGTAATCTATCTCTTCCTATGTATCTGGACACATCTCCTTACTTAGTTTGAAATGGCTGGCTAAAGGTGTACAAACTGGTTTTCCATTTTGCATTATAAACCTCTACGACACCTTTTCTATGTACTCACCTTGAGACAATGTCAATTTGCAATTTTTCCTGTCTCTTGTTATTCTCATACCAAGGATTTGCTTTGTAGCACATAAATCCTTCATCGCAAATGATTTAGCTAGTTTTATTTTGAGCACATTTATATCCTGCATGTTAGACCAACAAGCATGTCATCCACATACAATAACAAGATAATATATATTCCATTATATGGCCTCTTGAAATAAACATAGTGGTCAGAATGACATCTATCATAACCTTGTTCTGTCATAAACTTATCAAATTTTAAATACCATTGCCTTGGAGTTTTCTTTAGGCCATTCGATCTCTTCTTCAAAATGCAAACCAAATTCTCCTTCCCTTTGACCTCATACCCCTGTGGCTGCTGCATATAAATCTCTTCCTCCAAATCTCCATGGAGAAATGTTGTTTTTACATCTAATTGTTCAAGATCAAATATTCTACTGCCACTAGACTTAAAATAGTTCTAATTGAAGTCATTTTAACAATAGGAGAAAATATTTCATCAGATTCTATACCTTTCTTTTGTGGAAACCCCTTTGCAACAAGTCTATCCTTGTACCACTTCTTTCCTCCATCTTATTTCTTCAACCCGTAAACCCATTTATTCTGCAATGCTATTTTTCCTGCATGTAGCTTAACCAAATCCCAAGTCTGGTTTCTTACCAATGAGTCCATCTCCTCATCCATGCGTTGCTCCCACTTCTTTCTAGTTTCTGCCTCCATTCCCTCTTCATAACATTCTGGTTCACCAAAATTAGTCATCAATAAATAATACAGTGAAGGAGAGAATTGTTTAAGGGGTCTACTTAACCTGGTATATTTTCTTACATTTGCGGGAGTTTCAGGTACCTACTGTTGTTCTTGATTTTCTGGTGCCTTTGGAACTTCATTTTCTTTTATTTCATCAAGCACTATGTACTCTGTGTTTTCCTTTTCCACTTTCTTTCCCTGCAACTGATATTTGTACATAACCTTTTCATTGAATACTACATTTCTACCCCTAATGATTTTGTGATTTTCAAAATCCCACAAGCGATAACCAAAATCATCAATCCCGTATCCAATAAAGGTACATTTCTTGGATTTAGCTTCAAGCTTTGTTCTATCATCTTTATCAATATGGACAAATGATTCACAACCAAAAGTTCTCAGAAATGAGTATTTTACCTGTTTACCTATCCATGCCTCCTTTGGAATCCCACCATCCAAAGCACTTGAAGACCCTCTATTTATTAAATAAATAGCAGTGTTTACAGCATCAGCCCAAAACTGTAAGGGCGACCCTGCATGCAATCTCATACACCTTGCATGCTCCATGATCATTTTGTTCATCCTTTCTGACACACCATTTTCTTGTGGTGTTACAGGGACTATCTTCTCTCATTGAATCCCATTGTGTGAACAATAACTATCAAACTCCTTGCTGCAGTACTCACTTCCTTTATCAGATCTGAGACATTTCAACCTTTTTCCTGTCTCATTCTCAGCAAAAAATTTCCACTTCTTAAAAGTATCAAACACATTATATTTCTATCTAATGCAATAAACCCAAGTTTTTATAGTTGCATCATCAATAAAAGTAACATAATAACGAGAGCCACCAAGAGATTGTACCTAAGTTGGTCCCCATACATATGTATGGACAAGCTCTAAATTTTCACTCTTTTTTTGTTTCCCAACCCTTAGAAATCTAGCTCTCTTCTATTTTCTATAAACACGATTTTCACAGAATTCCAAACTTACTTGCTTCAGATCGGGAAGCAGTTTCCTTGAGTGGAGAATCTGCATCCCCTTCTCACTCATGTGGGCAAGCCTATGATGCCACAACGTCACACCTATTTCTGTGGAAGCTACAGAGATAGAATAATTAGTATTATGAGTAAATAAATATAACGTACCTACTCTATCTCCTTTTTCTATTACCAGTGATCCTTTAGTGATCTTCCGCCATGTTTCTCCAAATGTAGACAAACAACGGCTATCTCCCAACTTCCCTATTGAGATCATATTTCTTTTCATAGCAGGAATATGCCTTATATCTTTTAGCAGCCATTCACTTCCATTATTTAACTTAATCCGTACCTTACCCTTTCCAACAATTTTACATGGTTCATCATCCCCCAATAAAACATGTCCAAAATCACCTTGAACATAATCATGAAAGAATCTCCTATGGGGTGTAGCATGACATGAAGCCCCTAAATCTACTACCCAGTAATCGCTAGTATTATCTAATGCAAGAATCAAATCATCTTGTAACACATCACTTGCTACATTCACTTCTTGAGTAGTCTCTTGCTGCCTCTCACCTTTCTTCTTTGGTGCTTTGCAGTCTTTTTTCAGACGTCCTTTCTTACCACAATTACAGCACTCTATTTTTTCGAATTTGGACTTGGATCTTCCCTTTTAGACTTGTTGCGATTTCTTGGCCTCCTTCCTCTCTCATTTTGTATCCCTCTTCTCTCCATGGTCAACGCATTACCTGATGTCTCACCTGTGTTTTTTCTTCACATTTCCTCGCTAAGAATAACACCAACTACATCATCAAACTTAAGAGTGTTTGAACTAGGTACAGAGTTACTTACAGCCATGACCAAACTATTTTGGATTTCTGGAAATGAGCACAAGATTAAAAGAGCCCTAAACTCATCATCAAAATTCACTTTTACAGAAATTAACTGACCGGTAAGTGTATTAAACTTATTTAAATGGTCAACAACAAATCCACCTTCTGATACCTTCATATTAAATAAATGCTTCATTAAAAATACCTTATTGGAAGTCGAGGGTTTTTTGTAGAGCTTACCCAATGCGTTCATCACACCCTCTATTTTTTTTCTTTCGAGATATTGAAAGCCACCGATGAATCTAAACATAGAGGTATTGCTCCCAGTGTCTTTCTATCAAGAACCTCCCATTCTTCATCCTTCATAGTCACTGGTTGTTTTTCTTTTCCTCCCAAGGGCAAGTACAGATCCTTTTGGTACAGATAGTCCTCCATTTGCATCTTCCATAACTGATAGTTTTGGCCGTTAAATTTCTCAAGCCTAAAATTTCCCTCTTTTGCCATTGCTCCCACTTGAACGAGGAACCCTTCTTTCCTACGCGTTTACTAGCCAAATGGATCTGATACCAATTGTTAAAAAAAAGGATCGCAAAGCAATAACAATTATATAGTTAAATCATTAAACAAGATGAAAAACACATTAAACATATTACAGAGAGACATAGATATAACGTGGTTCACCCAAACGATGGGCTACGTCCACAGAGAAATTTCCAGTCCTTTTTATTACCATCCAGAAATATGAAGGGATACAACCTACATCAATACCACTACACTTCCTCTTCACGCTCTCACAGTATCTCTCACATAATCACAGAGATTGTTTACAATGCTACAATACAATACAATACCATACACAGCTGTATTATAATGCTTTTCTTTTATAGGGGAAATACCATGGGAAAATACTACGGTTAACCCAATACCATGGGACCGTAAAACTATTGGCCAACAAACATCCCAAAAAAATTCTCGAGGGTTTCTCCCCAAAACCCCAAGGTTGGGGAACAAGTGTACAGTACACCTGGGGTACAAAAATGACTGAATAATATCTCTGGATCTAGAAGATCAGGCTCCACAACAAAAAAAGGTAGCTGAGTTTCCACATAAATCTTGGAATCATAGCGTTGCTCCCTTTGGAATCATCAAGAGAAGTCTATCCAGGTGTGAAAGACTCTGATAAATTGTGCATGTCGATTGTAAAGGATTATAATGACATATGATTGATAATTGAATTGGTTTTGTAATGTTATTTGTAGGTATCTACATAACTTCTTAAGGAATTGACTGATCAACATATGGAAAGATGGATTCTTTAGCTCTCGTACCCCAAATCCTTACACCCCTCAACTACATTGATTATAGGGTAGATATACAGGTATCCTTGCACAAGCTTGGTCTATTTAGGATGACAGTGGGAAGAGAAACTAATCCCCAATAGTATGTTGAAAAGAACAAGTTTTTGAATCAGCTTGATGAATCCTTTGACTTCATGTGCACTCACATCTCTCGGGATATTTTGTTCCACCTTGAGGGACTAAGGACTCCAAAGGAATCTTGGGATAATATTGAATCTTTGTTTGTAAAACACGATGAGATTCGAGGGAATATAATGGATAATGAGCTCATTGCACTATAGCTGAGAAATTTCGACTATATTCAGCAATTATTTACAACATACAAGTCGCTAGTACTGTAGCACAAAGAATGTGGATTAGAGATGAAATATGAGCATCTTGTGTTGTCAGTGCTGAGAAATCTTGGCTCATATTACTCAATCTTTGTCTCTACATTCCATTTTAGAAGAGCTTCCATCCCTAATTGGAAGATTCCTTCTATAGATGCTTTTGTTGAGTCCTTAATACAAGAGCAAGATAAATTGGTTCAAATGGGTGTGATTTAGACCTCCAAGAATCAAGCACTCTTAGTGAGAAAATCATACAATGTGCAAGCATGGGGAAGTGGAAAGGAAAGGAGACCAAAAACACTGATTTGAATCCAAAGGAGAATCAGGAATCTTTCGATGGAGCCTCAGGTTCCACGAAAAGGAATAAATTCGAGAAGACTAGGTGTCCCTACTGTATGAGAGGCTTTCACCCAGAGAGCCAGTGCATTAAGAATACCATCGACCAGCTATCAACACTCCTTGAACAGAACAATATTTCCCTTCCACAAGGATCAAAGAATTCTAATGCTGGAAAATTGATAGAAGATCATGATAGGTGTCATTCCTTGAACACAGGCCTCACTCGGTCAAAGGATTACTTGATATATTCTGGAGCATCTAACCACATGGTTTCCTCCAGGGAATCCTTCACCACTCTGAATATCTCAGGAGGACCTAAAATTCATATGGGAGATGACTCTCAAATCCCAGTTTTTGGGATAGGTTCTATTAAAATCCAGCATGGATAGTTCAAGAATGTACTCCATGTTCCCTCTCTTGCAATAAATTTGGTATCTGTTTATCAGATGACACATACTGGCTCGCCAAAGCAAGTTGTATTTGGTCCCAACTTAGTGGAGATCTTAGATATCTCAACTAGAAATATTATAGTGAAGGTTGTTGCAAACCATGCCTCCAAGACATATGATTTCTCACACTTTTTTCCATACTCAGTTACAACACAATCTCAGCAGCCATCCGAAAGGGAAGGTAAAAAATCTCTTTCATCTCAATTTGCAGATAATTATATGTTGTCTAGAAATTTTAGTTTCATAAGATGAGGAACAAGATCAACATGATATTGATATTGAGATCGTACCTCAAGATGATCTAGATCAAGATCCAGCTCCTATTCTGAATAAGAATCCTAAATGGGCTAAAAATCTCATTAAAGCAGCTGGGGATGTTGCTAGGGATCCAGATGATAGAAGAAGAACAAGGTCCCAATATCAGAATGAATATTTTGCACTCTCTCACACATCTTCGCTACCTACAGAGTGGTGCAACAAACTTCCAAGAAGATTCTACTTAATGATAGTGAATGATCCAAAATTTGTCCCACTGAAGAATAAAATGGATCATTCCATTCCTCCTCCAGAAAGAAGAGAAAAAATTGACATTAAACAGACTGAAAGAAGATGGAAAGGTTCACATGCATAGTCCTAGGTTGTTGATGCACATAAGAACCATGATTCTTCATGGCTTCTCCACATAGTTTCAAACTGTAGCAAAATTTTCACAAGTTTTTTCTTAGAGAGAAAAAAATTGTCTTAAGTAGTATAGCTTGTTTCCCGATTCCTACTTATTTTGATGGGGTTTTTTCCCATGAGTTTTCCCCCATTTTCATTATTTTATTAAGTAGTATTTTATGTCATTTAGATTGTATGGGTGACTTTTGTCCTAGTTTCCAAGGCCCAAGTTGTCCAAAGCTAGGATTAAGGGGGGGTGTTAGGATTAATTAATCCTCCTTTGTCTTATATAGTCTATTTGGTCTATTTTCCTAACTTAGGGGGTAATTATTATTGTACTAGAGTGTGGGGAACACATATAGAGGTTATCTGACACTTAATTCATGTGCATGCATCAGTTTATGTGCCTTTGATACCAATCCCTACATTATAGGATCCCACTCTAAGTGCCACCAACAGCCTCCATCAGTTGGTCATGGTTGGTAAGAAGTTATGATGAGATAATCTCCAATTACAATCAGTTAGATCACTTTTAGTTAGACTAGTGCCAGTTTTTCATGCATGCAGGGAGAGTGGCGCCTTTTTCCACATACCTCATCAATTAATGATTGTATATTGATTTAGACATTTGGAGTTAGACTAGTGAGCTCTGATAGTGATTTAGACACACTGAGTTAGTTAATCAGTCAGGTTTAGTTGGTAGATTCGAATCCTATCCGTGTGATTCGAATTATACTTATTGTAACACCATTATATTATTGATTAATGAATGAACATTAATGTTGTGATTATCTAAGCAATTCTTATCTGATTTATCTGAAATTTGTGGCATAAATTTCCTGTTCAGTGTACATTCTCTTTGATTATTCCACTGCATAATTCCCTTCAAACAAATTTTATATTTTCCTATAGATCAATGGTTCACAAATTTAACACATGCATGCATAAACTTATTTTTACTGATAAATAACATCATATCATAGATATGCAAGCTTCATTGATTTAATCTCATCAGCATTGGTCTTTGGGAATCAAATAGTGAAGGTTTTAGTTTGCATATGTTGAGAATCCCATGAGCCTTGGAGTAGAATTCATCCTGGCTTATGATCGAACATAAATGGACCCAACACATTGTGCATAGAAACCTGATATTTCATGACCCTTTCCCTTTCTTGGTTTGGACCTATCTCTTCGATTCCAACATTGTTGACTAGTGCGATTCCCTTGCACTACACTGTTTGTTTTGAATTATTTTTGAGAAAAGTGAATTAATGATCAATATGATCATATTGAATCTGATGTGAATTAATTGTCTCATGCATGAAATCAACCTTTGTACCAAGTTTGGAGTATTTTGGGTTGAGTCTTACAATGTTTATTGTAAGTTTCATTAAAACTAGTCATTCTATTCCTTGTGAATTTGCATGGTGTTCTTGATTCACATAAAGGTTCACTACACAATTATTAAAGATTGAAGAACATGATGAGAAATCAAATAAATCAGAATAGAACATAACTAGATGGATAAAAAAAAATTGAGAAGCTAGAAGCAAAGGTCGTGTATTTGAAAAGGGAATTGGAGAAGGCTAGCATACAACTAGAGTTTCAATGTAAGTTAAAAAAAACACTAAAAATATGGAAGAAACCCTTGAAAATTACAAAGAATCATCTCATAGGAGAGTATTCAACTATGAAATAGGGGCGGAAAGCTTTTCTAATGTAGTTAAGAATACAGTGTCAATAAAATATCAAATTTTTGAAGAAAAGGACAACAGGGTCACTCATGTGAAAAATGGCATGCCTAAACCAAAAGGAACTCACCCTTTAAAAATCCACCAATGTTTGTACAACCAATTGTAACCTAAAATGCTCTAAAAAAAGAGTGTCTGGAGAACCCAAAAATGACAAGAAAGACCTGGAAGACCAAGAATGATGTTGTTGGGCCTTGCATGAGTAGAGAAAAAAAGCGACAATGGTATATTGATAGTGGATTCTCCAAGAACATGACATGAAATAAAGATAGTTTCCTGAATCTAAGAGAAGACAACGAAGGGAATGTCTACTTTGGAGATAATGGATTTTCTAAGATCCTTAGAAGAGGTTTGGTAACCAAGACTTTCCAAAGCTAAGAATTCCCTACTTGTTGAGAACATGAAGAATAACCTTTTCATTGTAAGTCAAATGTGAGATCAAGGACACACCCTTACCTTTGACTTAAAAAATGAAAAATGAGAAACAACAACACAGGGAAACTAGAACCTATGACATCCAGAACTATGAATACTATATACATATTGGATGAAGAAAGAAAAAAATGCTACATGGGACAAGTCGTTGAAAGCTGGGTATGGAATAAATGAATGGGGAATACCAATTTTGATAGTCTAGTAAAAATAAGCAGGAAGCAAGATGTAAGAGATATACCAAAGATCAAAACACCGATAAATCCCATTCACAAGCAATGCCAATTTGGAGAGTAGACAAGAGTAATATTTAATTCAATAGAATACTCCACATCAAAACCCTTAGAAATTGTGAAATTTGGTCTCTATGGATCCACGAGAACCAAAGGTTTA
Source organism: Pseudotsuga menziesii (assembly GCA_001517045.1). NCBI lineage: Eukaryota > Viridiplantae > Streptophyta > Pinopsida > Pinales > Pinaceae > Pseudotsuga > Pseudotsuga menziesii. The sequence continues at coordinate 27,522 of LPNX010883376.1, read as the reverse complement.
AATGGTGAGGCTTATTTTCTTCAATTCATAAATGACTATACCAGGATGACGTGGGTATTTTTATTAAAAAGGAAATATGAAATATTTCAGTGTTTCAACATTTTTAAGGAAGTAGGGGAGAACAAAAGTGAAATGAGGATCAAATGTCTTAGATCAGACAATGGAGGTAAGTGCACTTAAAATTAATTTGAGTACTTTTGTGAAAAATATGGAATCAAAAGACAATTCTCAGCATCCAGTACTCCCCAACAGATTGGATCAATAGAATAGAAGAGTGAAAGAATGGCCAAAACTATGTTAGATTATTCTAAATTGTTATATATGTTTTGGACTCAAACCATTCACAGTGTTGTTCATATACTCAATAGAGGAGAAATAAGACCTAACAATGACATGAAACTGTATGAAATTTGAAAAGGGAGGCCTGCTGCATTGAATCACTTTAAGACAGTCAAAAGTAAATGTTATATCAAAAGGAACAATGAAAATCTAGGAAAATTTGACTCCATAGTAGATGAAGAATTTTTTCTAGGATATTCTACAATAAGTTAGGCATATAAATGATATAACCTACAATTACAAAAAATAGTGGAAATTCCAAACATAAGGGTAGATGAAGTCATCACACACAAAATAATTGAATAAGATGATGATCAACAAGCAGTTGAATAATTACCAAAATACCTGCAAGAAGAAGAAATAAATACCAACAAGGACCCAAGGAAGAGTGAAGACCCAATACAAAGACACCTTCCAGGTATGTTCACAAGAATCATTCTGAGGACTTAATTATTGGAGATAAAACGTTGGTGTAGGAAAAAGAAGAATGCACTTGAGAAACACTGTTGAAGAGCTGCATCTCTCCTTATTGTCCAAAATTGAACCAAACAATATTGATGAAGCCAACGGAGATGAATATTGGGTCAAGGCCATGGAATAAGAACTAAATCAAATTATGAATAATCAGAAGTCAGAGATTGTTCCAAGGCCCAAAAATGAAAATGTTATTGGAACCAAATGGGTTTTCAAGAATAAGTTGAATGAAGATGGACAAGTTTTTAGGAATAAAGTAAGATTAGTATGCAAGGGGTATGCACAAGTTGAAGGAATATACTTTGAAGAAATGTTTTCTCTAGTGGCATGAATGGAAGCAATTAGACTGTTTCTGGCATACACCAATTCCAAAAATATCACATGATATCAAATGGATGTGAAATCATCTTTGCTAAGTGGAGAACTAGAAGAAGAAGTGTATATTGAACAAGTAGAAGGATTCCCACTCATAAAAAAAAGGATTATGTATGTAAGTTAGAAAAGGTTTTGTATGGTTTTAAACAAGCGCCTCGATCCTAGTACTGAAGAATGGACAAGTGCCTACAACAACAGGGTTTTGAAAAGGGAAACATAGACAATAATTTGTATATAAAAATTGAGCATGGAGACATGATTGTGGTTGAAGTATACATCAATGATATTATTTTTGGGAGTAGTGATGAAAATATTAGTTAGAAATTTACACAAAAAATGAAAATGGAATTTGAAATGTCCATGCTTGAATAATTATCATTCTTTTTGGGACTCTATATATTGCAACTAAAAGATGGCTTTTTCATTTCTCAGACTAAGTATATAAAATAAAAGTTGAAAATATTCAATATGGAAGATTGTAATACATTATGTACACCAATGGTGACTAGATGAAAATTAAGTAAAGAAGATGAAGCAGCGAAAGTATATCAAAATATGTAAAGATTAATGATTGGGAGTCTTCTATATGTAACTACCTCATGACTAGACATAATTCAAGTCATAGGGTTGGTTGCAAGGTTCCAAGCAACACCAAAGAAGACACATGTCTTGGATGTAAAAAGAATCTGTAGCTATCATAATGGAACCTTAGATTTGTTCCTATGGTATCCTTGAAGTAATGACTTGACACTGATAGCCTATACAAACGCAGACTAGGTAGGAAGAATTGATGATAGAAACATCACAAGTGGAGACAAATTATTTTTGGGAAAATGTTTAGTATCTCGGATCAGTAAAAAAACAATGATCAGTATGGTATCTACAGTAGAAGAAAAATACATTGCATCGAACAGATGTTGCACATAGGTTCTTTGGATGAGACAAACCTAAAGGACGCTCAGATAGAATTTGACCAACCCATACCAATCTTATGCGATAATACAATTGTGATCAATACATCCAAGAATCTTGTGATGCATTCTAAGACCAAGAACATTCCCATCAAGTATAATTTTGTAAGAAAACAAGTCATAGAAAATGTTTTCAAGTTAGAATACATCTATACCAAAGAACAAATTACAGACATATTTATGAAGTTGATTCCAATAGATACTTTTGAGTATATTCGACAGAAACTGGGAGTAATTCCACCTCCATATTGATTTAAAATAGAAAATTGTCCAGCGTAGTATAAGTAACAGAAAAAAAAATGAATAAAAATTCATAAATCCAAGGGGAGTATTTGAAGAAAACATATTTATGGAAGTATAGTGAAAAATAAAAGATAGAGAGAATCTAAAATTGCTCATTGAAAGCACCTATTTTCCATTGATGTTCATGTTAGAATTATTAATTAATCCTTCCTTTGACCACTTAGTCAATTTTGTCTTTTTCCTAGAATAGGAGGTCAATATCACTTCACTAGTGCGTGGGGGTCACAGCTAGGATCCACCTCCCACTCACTGCACCTATCTGCATGAATTAAGGATCTTCGGGGAGCAATCCCTATACTTTAGGAACCCACTCTGAGTGCCACCAGCAATCTCCAGCAGTTGACCTTAGTAGGTACTCACTTATGTTCAATTATGCTTTTATTCCCATCTTTTAGTTCACTCTCAGTCACCCTACTTCCAGTTTACATGATTTAAGGGAGGTTGGGTTCATTTACTTACCTACCCTCATCAATTAACTAATTATAGACTCATTCAATGATCCTAAAATGCATTAGTGATATCTAGTGGTCATTTTCCCACACTCAGTTAGCACCAGAGTCAGTTTGAGTTGGTGAATACGAATCCTCCTTAAGGAATTCAAATTATACCTATTGTATGATTAATGTATTGCAAATACATCAATGGTTATTCATTCAATGTTATGTTTTCCATTTTTTTGCCTCATGTGTGTGTAATTTCTTCCATGAATCTATTGATCAGTTTACATTGAATTGCTCATTATTTTGTAGCCTTATCTTCACATTAATTTCATTCAGTCATGAGGATCCATGCTTCATTGAATTTAACATGGTATAAGAGTAGGAATCTAGGCCATATTCAAACCTCGTAAACTTCCATTGATGCACCAGAAGAAATTGGGTTCCACATAAATCCTGATATTATTGCCTTTCTCCCTTTGGATTCTGTCCAGAGAAGTCTCTCTAGGTTCCCAGGTGCACGTCGAGGGACAATAGTTGGATTGAATGAATCAAGAACTATTATGGCAGAATCATATAAAGAATAATAAAAAGAAGGAAATACACTACATAGACAAAAATTAAACACACAGACAAAATGAAAGAATTCAAACCAATCTATGTTATCTGATTACTGCTATATTACTTGCTTGTATTTTTCAATAGCGTACATGCTTATATAGGATGCTAAGATGCTTAGATGAATTCATGTTACATTAAGTTACAAAGAATCTAGATTGCTTTGAAATTTCAGCCATTATAAATGATTGGAAGATAGAGAGACAATCTGGCGTAGTCGTGTCGAGATGTTGGAGTCAACGATGCATGTCGAGATGAAAAACCTGTCGAGGTTCATAATTGTTGAATTCGATGTTGAACCTATCGAAGTAAAAAACATGACAACTTCTAGGTGGATCAGTGATGTTCCCAGAGATAGTACACATGTTGAAGTGGAGAGTGTTTTAATTGGTCTGATTATGAATTGAATTGTTTTGCAGTGTTTTTGTAGGTACATTCTAATATTTTTTTGAACAATTAGTTGTTCTTGAAGATATGAGATGGAGAGTTCAGCATCTCTGGCTCCCATGATCCTCACACCCTTCAATTACCTTGATTGGAGGGATCATATGTATATTGTATTGTGCAACAGGGTGTCGAGATATTATAAACTCGATTCATACTTAAGATAACAATATTTAATCATTTTTTATTAATTTCCTACCTACTAGCCTATATAGTTGGCATCCACTTGCACCACTGGGTCAAAACTTTCCATATATACCCCATGAGTTCCTTTATCTTGATTTTGATTAAATCCTATCCAATTTATTGACTTCCATATTTAGTAACTGCGTCATCCTGCAGATTCTATATTTATACTACTTTATTCCATCTTTTCAGCGAATAAAGTAAAGCTAGTCAACTAGGAAACTGCTATCTTTTGTTTCCAACCCATCCTCCATGAGTTTCTCTCCAGATACTAGGATTAACATGTTTTTCCATCATTCATGAAAAATTACTCATTCTTTATCTAATTCGTGAGGTCCTTGAAAGAGTTGGAAAGTGCTTCAGCCACCTATGGGGATTTATCATATTTCGTAAGCTTGGTTTATGAGCCAACATGAGTTGTCTTCCACCAAATCAATTTTCCTTTATAAGGATGTATTACTATTGTAATAATCAATCAAGTTGTTTATTCAATAATTAATTGTTCATTCTTGACTTCTTCATGTGATCCAGTCTCTTTATTCTTCTCTCTATTTTCCTTATGCATGCTTGTGAGAATTATCTTGTTGTAAGATATACCTCATGTGCTTCTTCTTTGCATAAAGGATCTATTTCTACATGGTATTAGAGCTACAATTTGCACATGGTATCAAAGAGCGATGTTTTTAAAGTTATACAGAGTTGAGGATCCATATTTTCTCTCTATCAGAGAGCATACAATCACCTATTCAGCTATGAAGAAGAGTTTGTTATTAAGCTTACGAGATTTTCTCCTAGTTTTATATGTACAGGTTGTAGAGAGCTTTTGCTTGAATTAATCAACATCTTAGTATGGATTCCTCTTCAGATATGATCTCAAATCCCTTCAATTATCATGAATGGAAAGCCAAAATTGGAATTCTATTGTGCAATAAGGGACTCTATATATTTTCTATGGCTTTAGAAAATGAACCAAATTATGTTGTTGAGAAACCTAAGTGGTATAATAGGTTGGATGAATCCTATGGATTTATTTGCCTCTATATTTACCTGATATACGCTTTCATCTAGATGGTTTGACCACTCCAGCCCAAGTATGCACCAACCTTAAGTCTCTCTTTGGAGTACAAGATGAGATAAGAGTGCATCAGTCGGAGAATGAGTTATTCTCATTGAGTCCAAACAATTTTAATTCCATTGAAGGAGTAGTCACCAAATTCAAGCCACTTGTTCTATTTCTCAAGCAATGTGGGATTGAGAATAAGGAATATTAATTGATTCTTTCCATTCATTCAAAATTGTGTCCTGAATACTAAGTTTTGGTGTCTACATTTCATGCTACTAGGCTTGTTATTTCTAATCGGAAAATGCTTTCTTTGAGTACATTATTTGATTCACTAACAAAGGGGAAAGATAAATTGATCCATACGGGTGATATTGTATCTTCAAAGGGAAAGGATCATACTCTCATATTTCAAGGAATCAAGAATAACAAATCCCAAGAGAAACAAATTGTGAAATAGAAGAAGCCGAAGCTAGATAATGAAGATGAAAGATTGAAGCCTACCGATGAAGGTTCAATGAAGAAAGGAAAGAAGAAAGGAAGTAAATATAAGAGTTATTATTGAATAAAGGGATTTAATATTGAGAAGAAAATTTTCAAGAATAATATGGACATCATGTCTCATATTCTTGAGAATCACAACATCGAAGTTCCAGATGAGCTAGAGAAGCCTGTTGATTCCTCGGAACACTGTCATAGTGCACAGTTCCAAGGTGATATAAACTATGCCTAGAGTGCTAGAGTTAAATACTTTCATCACATATATGATATATATTTAATTTATAATATTTCATAATCATAAATCTCAGTTTCTTTCTTTGATAATCCACCTATCAGTCTCCTAGATTCATCTCCCAATACTTGTGATTTTTCACTAGATACTGACTTGTCTTTAAGAAACTCTTCTTCACTCCATTCAAATGGTTATAATTATGATTTAGAAGCATATTTTCAGGATTATATGCATGTTATGACACCATCCATACCATATACCATACTTCTGAATACTCCTAAGACTATACAAACCTCGAGTTCACTAGTTGATTCCTCATTGGTTTCTTATGCCGTGTTACTTGTATCAAATTGTTTCAAGCATTGTTTATGGTTATACATGACCGTAGTCATAATTGGAATTATATTACACATGTTTGGATCTATTATAAATACTTATGGTTAATATCTCAAGTCCATCAATCATTCATATTTTTAAACTCGTAAGTTTTTCCCAGCTGCTCATCCTTTTCCTACTCTATCCCGATATCCTCATGGAGACACTAAACCTTTGGTATTTTCTATTCCATATGATAATATTTCTGATATATCAGAGTCTTTTCTGCCTCATATTATATCTAGGAAGGTGCTATATCATATTGTAAGAAATATATTTGATCCACGTCACAATTTGGTAGCTAAACAAGGAACTGATTGTGTTGATTTTTCTACTCTTTAGGAAGGAGTATGCACATATATCTTTTCCTTTTCAGATTGTGTTTGAATATCATAGCTTTTTAGCAGTAAGAAGAATTCAGATAATGCCCCTACTTCATCAGATGATGAGATACAAGGAGCCTCTGCTCTTCTTTCTTGCATATTCTACACTCTAGCGCATGATCATGGAGTTCATGATTTCTTCATCAAAGTCTTTCACCATGTTGTAATCAAACATATTGCATACTTACCAATGATACATATTACATATTTATACCAGCAATGATATGGACAAGAGACAAGGAATTGGATACAGTACAACAAGTAATTATATTACTCAAGAACACATAAAGGGTCTATTACATCCAATCAAACCATTTCTTTATCCGACTCTCCATCCTACTTACATGATTTACAAGAGGTTACATAGCTGCCTGTCGGTTCAACTAGCCGACAAAACTTGTAAGGTAGACATAATCTATTGTTATACTTTACAATTAATTGACTAGAGGACCTAGTCAGCTAGCCGACATAGGCTCCTCCAACATCTCCCCCACCTCAAAATATTTCTTTGTCCCGAAGAAATGAGGAGATGAAAATTGTTCTATCTAAGTAGCTAAAAACCTGTATTTCTCTTTATTATGGATTGTTATGACTGGTGGATTGTTGTTTCTGAACACATGCTTCTACAATCGCTTCAATGGATACTAATAGTTACTGTTGAAATTCTTCCCATGCGTGGAGGGAATTATGTATGTTGATTGTAAGAGTGGTGAGACTCGAAAAGTTCTCCATCTTTTCATGCATAGCCAAGTCTAGGATGTTAGTGATGTCGGACCCGAGTAGTTGAGTTTTTTACTCAACAACGGAGACCAGTCATTGAAGTTGTGGTCTGATTTTGTCGATGTTGGAGAGGCTAACTCAAGCTTGGATGATCCACTAATGTTCTTGCTTCTCCCATTTTTCAATTTTATTTCCTTCCAAAACAAGTTGAACATCAATGGTATGGGCCATTGCTTCACTGGTAACCGATTGGTGATGCTGTAGTGAACTAATGAGTTCACGTGTCTTTTGCATTTCTTCAAATACATGGTCGTAGTAGGTGTACCAATTCTACAAGACATCTGTAGTGACAACAAATTCTGCAACATATTGTACTAACATGTTGTGTTCTTCTGTAAATGATGTGTATTGATTTCTTAGTAGGAAAATAGTTTCCTCAACTTTCTCTTGTCTCCTTTTGTTCAACTGCTCCTGAAGGGTTGACACGACGGTTTCAAATATTAGAAATGCTTTGTCAAGGGGTTTGTTAAAGTCAATATCTACTAGAATTGTTATAATTCTTTGTGCTAAGATCTCGCACTTGGATAAAAATGTGTTTTTATTTGTTTTTAGTTGTCTAATATGTTCTTTGGCCTCCACTCTTCTATGTTTATATTATTGTTCGATTGAATCTGGTAGTAGATTTAGTTCTTCTTCGTTAGCTTTATGTGGTTCAAATGTAATTGTTGAATCGAATTGATCTACATGAACTAACATGTGTGGTTGCTACTCTAACTGTTGTAGATGTTGATATTGTTTTTGTTGTTCTTTCTCTTGTTTCTTATTTTTTTTCTTTGATTCCTTTTTTCTTCTTTTCTACTCTTTACTTTGTTTTCCATTCTCTATCTATTTTTTGGGTGGATTATGTGTCTCTATTGCTGCATTTTTCCTCTGCTCGGTGGTTGGGGTTGTAACAGTAGGGCTAGGACAGATGATGTTGGTAATGTTGACAGAAATTGTAATATTGGTTGAAATATATTTGGTCACAGGTGATGATAGTGATGGTGGTGAAGTAGGTCAATGATGCAAGCTAGGATCAACGGTTAGGATTACTATCTCATGCGGTAAAGGCTACGTGGCATTGCATGTCGAGATAGGTTCAGAAGTTGGTTCTAATAGGGTATTTGGGGGATCAACAGTGGGGTTGATGGAGCATGGTTCAATAGATGAAGGGTGTTGTGGTGGTATCAACTAGTTGACATATTGGGGTATGAAGGAGGAACTTTTATCTGCCACAATATTGCTTGTCGAGTTAAGATTTTTATGTAGAATGGTTTCAGTATTGCCAACAATGTGTGCTTCAGAGATGGATGGTTTTGGAAGGTCGGTAGGTTGATATTCGAGGATGGATAAGGTAAACTTTTGTTCTTCTTTGAATAAGAATGGTCATTTTACTATCATCATTTTCCAGTCGGGGAGAAGAGATGGAAATTGGTTGATAAACACTTGTAGGTCATTATCCTTTTGAATGTGTGCTCTTAATGGTGCTGGTAAATTATGCAGATATGTATGGCTTAGGGTTAGAGGTGTGGTAATTATCGAATTTGGTATAACTTCTTCTTCGACAACTAAGGTTGGTGATGGAGGTGGTGCGTTATGGGTAAGGTCGACAGGTGGTGTAGTAGAAACCCTGACTTTATTTGGACTTGATTCTGGTCGGCCTGGTCGCTGCTCATCCTTAGTGATAAATTTTCCTATTTGTTCTTTGATGGGGATCTTATTTTTGGCAGCATCTTCTAACATTTGTGTTGCACTATCAAATAGCTCTGCATTGTCATCTTTTGTTGGTTCCCAAAGAATACGCTTGTGTTTCCCATTTCCTTGTGTTGTACTCTTCTTTTTTTGTTGTGCTTTAAACAGTTCATCGGCCACTCGACAGATATTTTTCTTTGTGAGGGCATACTCTGGAAATGGGTTATTTGATTGGATGCTTTCATCTATCTATTATGTTTGATCTTGTGGTTGCTGCATGATTGTTAATGCGATCCCAAGAGGATTGATATCCCCATTCTGGTCAAGATGGAGTGTGAATTTGTTTAAATGGACACATATTTCATAATCTTCTTCTTTCTCTGCATCATTCAAAGGTTCGACCATTGGTTGATCGACTATTTTTCTAATTGTGTTGGATTTTTCTAATTGTATGATTTTGTTTGTTGTTGATCTAGTAGTTGTGTCTAACTTCTTTGGTGCCATTGTGTTGGTTGAATGCACTATTAATTCAGTGTGTTTTTTTATGGGCTCTTGTGTTCCAGTGCTCTTATGCTCAAGTTCTTCGCAAAATAACCTCCAAGTCTCATTTAATGTGGTATTTATAGTAAAATTGTCTTGGGTGGGAGAATGTGTAGTGGGTGGTGGTATTAATTGTGGTATTGATGGTGGCCTTAAATTCTAAAGATAGGTTGTCATAAATTCTTTTGACGCATGTTGTATTTTTTCTCTAGGTGTCGATGTTCATTATGACTTGATTGGATTGTTTTTTCTTCTTAGTTTTGACATATTTTTTTTATCGTGAGGGTGTCGGTGGGTTTCATGTTGAGGTGGTCATAATTCATCATGCCTTCTTTTCTCATATCAATGATTATGCCTCCCAATTTTTGTTTTACTACTTCCTAACTCAACCTTTTCGATAGGATTTATCCAGGTTCATGTCATGTTGATTTTGTTCGTAAATTTTCTTGTGTTTGTTTATATTTTTTTATCATTTTAGTCGAGCCCCGTTGACCAATTTATGAAATACATTTCCTTGTAGTGTTTTTAGTAGGATCAATCTGTTAGTGTTGATTTCTTCCATAATGTATGGACCCATCCACTCAGTGTGTATTTTCTTAGGTTTCCCTTTTACTCAACTCTTGTACAGTAGTGCAAGGTCTCTTACCGACAGATTTTTGTTTATGATATTTCTATCATGCCAAGATTTTTGTTGTTGTTTTTGGATTTCTTGGTATTGTATTGTGATTAATTAGTGTTATTCAAGTTTGTATAGTTCCATTAATCTTTATTTTATTGCATGTTTGACATCAATGTGCAGTATATCAGCAATCATAGGAGTTTGTTGACGAAAGTGTAGGGTACAACTGTTTCCTGTACATAGATAAGTCGGAATGGTGTCTGATCTATCGATCCTTGGTATGCTATTCTATATGCCCATAATATGAAAAGTATCTTGTCATCCCAATCATTTTTTTCGGTATTATATATTATCGTTAATCCTATGGTTAATGTTTTGTTGAAATCTTCAATTGCACCAATAGATTGAGAATGACACATTGTGCTTTTCCAGTGCTCAATCATGAATTCTTTTACCATACTGGTGATTTTTTTGTTTACAAAATGTGACCCCTGATTGTTGATGAAGGTTAGTGGAAAACCAAATATTGTGACGATGTTCTCATATATAAATTTAGCATCTATCTCACTTGAACAAGTTTTGACAGGTTCTGCCTCTTCCCACTTGGTCACATATTCGACCGCTGTGATGATATATCGTGCTCCTTTTCATCTACCTAGTGTCGAAAATGGCCCTATGAAATCAATCACCCAAATTTCAAATGTTAAGCTTGGTTTTCGGATATTAACAACATTTTCGTGCTTGGTAGAGGTCAACCTAGGCATTGCGATCAATCATACTTGTTCACAAATTGTGGAAAATATCAGTGTATGGTCGTCCACCATAATCCTGAATATTGGATTTTTCTTGCTATCATGTCGACCTAAAAGTGTCCTCTAGCTGGACTGCAATGTGCTTCATTGATGATACTCTGTCTTTTGTATTTGAGAAAACATCGTCGTAAGACATCGTCTAAGATGATTTTGTAGAGAAATATGTTTACTATGGTGTAGGGTGTAGATTTCATCACTAGGATCTTCTTCTTATTTTCATTCATTCCCTTTGGAGCATATCCTTCCTCTAGGAATTGAGAAATTTCTGCTAAGTGAGAAGATAGAACTTCAATTCAGAATAAAAGAGCATCTTGTAGGTCGTCTTCAATTTCGGTCGGTTCTTCACCTGTATCTATTCTCGACAAGTGGTCGGGTCCGACATTTGTTTTTCCTGTTCGAACTACGACTTCAAAATAAAATTCTTGGAATAGTAGAAACCATCAACAAATTATTCTATGGTGTAAGGGTTTATTGACCAAGTATTTTAGTGGTTGGTGGTGTGTGTAGAACACAAATGGATTATCTAGTAGATATTGTCGGTATTTATGGAGTGTGAATACCATTCCAAGTGCTTGTCTTTCAGTTTTCGAGTAGTTCCTCTCATATTTATTTAATTTTCTACTACTATATGTGTTTGGATGGTCCATTCCATCGTCACCAGGTTAATTTAGGATTGCGTCGATTGTTGTTCCAGAAGCATCAATATGTATGTGGAATTTGATTAACCAATTTGGAAATCCCATTATGGGTGCTTCTCAGGATCTCGTAAACATGTTTATTGGCAGATGTAGGCTCACTGATGAAACTATTGATAACATTGTCCTTTCTTTAATCCTTAAAGTTTAATCCTTTCCCTATAGTCAATAGTGGTTGAACATCGTCTTCCTCCTCTAGCTCCATCCATAGTGCAGTCTCAACTTCTAAGCTAGGTTGAGCTAGAGGGTATAAGGTAAGATTTTTTGTCTCGGTTCCGTCTAAAATGGTCATATACCCTGACCGACAGCTGATGTAAGAATATGTTGTGGCTAACCAAGGTATTCCCAAGATCAAAGGGTTCCCCCCTAGCTGCGACTTCGGGTGTAACACCAAGAAGTCTGCGAGGTACTCCCATGAATCCAAGATTCCCTCAGGTTTGATGGTGGACATGTCAGCGAGTTCTAAAATGGTAGGGGTTGGCTGAAGGTTGGTTAGCCCAAGCTTTCGTACAATTTCTATAGTCATAACATTAATGGTTACTCCTAAATCTACCAAAAATTTTGATATCTGAGTGTCCCCAATATGTACTATGATAGTAGGGTTCCCAGGATCATCGTATTTGGCTAAGAGGGTTTTTCCTATTATCAGTTTAGAAATTTTTCCTAAAACATGGATAGTGGAAAGATCCCTAGGTTTTCTTACACAAAGATCCTCTGTCCTAGCTACGACTACACATCCAGTGAGAAAAAATTAAAGCTTTTCCTAGCTACCCTAAAGGATAACGCTCTGAGATGGTTTATGAGCCCAGGTGGTGAAACTATCACCACTTGGGAACAAATGACATAGGTGTTCCTAGGTAGATATCAAACTCGTCTGGACAGTGGGAGGATCCCTAACGTTATCACACTATATGTAGATCCATCATCACTAGTTTAATTCAACTAATCTAAGAATTAGGAATAACAACAATTGAACTAAACAAACACTAAACCATAATCTAACTAAATTAGAAAAACTGAGAAAGATAAGTAATTGAAAGGAACTGGAGCTGATATTGACTATAACATCTATTGGCACACATGAATAATTCAAACTAACCTACAGGGCTGACTGTCACACCACGTAGTTATAGCTTAAAGGAAATGCAAACATTACTATCAAAGGAACTACATTAATAAATCATTATTGTTGTAGCTAACTGTAAAGAATGCAATTACTGAAATTTCCACACCACACGACAAAACAATCAAAACATCTAATTAACTCGGTAATCTCTATGGAAGGTATGTTCAGCCTTCGAATAGATATGCCGAAACTAACACAAGTTAAGTCACAGAGATCAGAAGAGTCATGCTCCTTATATTAAAATGACAAATTGCAAAGTACAACTCTCTGTCACAGCTTACACAGTATAATCCAATATCAACCAACCCTTGGCTCAGAATTTTTTCCAATATCTATACATGAACAATCATACCCTTCACCCACTGATATCAGGAATCCATGAAGATCTACAATCTTCATTCTACCTCCTTACAACGAGTTGTTACAGCTGTGAGTTGAATCGAATGAAAGTAGAGAATATAGGAAATCCTATTGCTCGAGCCATCAGTGAATAAACAGAACCAGCTCAAGAGATGCCATGTCTGTTGTAGCTGAGCCTTAAGCAGCGGCACGTTGTCAAATCTGAGTCTGTTGCAGCTAAGCCTGTTGCATTTATATGCGGAATGACGAGCTTTGTTTGTGTCCAGCTTGTTGACCTGCGACTGGAAAGTAATAGCTATCATTGAAAGTTCATATTCTCTTCAAACCACACAGGTTGCTACACCTATACTTCTCAAAGATTGAATTATCTTTATGAAATCACGATGTATTAGAATAATTCAAGAGACAGATTTCTGAACATAACAATCATAGGCATTAATAACATAAAACAATAATTAATCATACCTGTAAAGATTCAAGGACCAATATGAGAAGAAAACGTCTGTCTGGTGCATAGAATGGAGTAAGGCAAGACAAAAAGGGGTATAATAGGTGTGGTAAAAAAGGGGCATTTCAGGACCCAACATCTCCCCCCAACTATCCTATTGCATGTCCTCATGCAACAACCTCCACTATTCTAAATCTAATTCTGGAATCATACCTTGTTCATGGAGAGAGGAAAAATCGTAGGAGCGCTCAGGAGATTCACTCCCATCCAGATATCCCTTACATACCATGCAGTACTTCCAACACTGCTTCTCTTATGCCTTTGTCAATGAAAAATCATTCCTGTATGGTTTTGATGGCCACCAAATGAGTGCAAATTTAAACTTAACTCCCAACCAATGAACTCCACACTCCCTTGTACACTCCACATATCCTTCGACCCTAGGGAGCACCTATTTAAAGTTTTTAAAGCAATAAGGATCCCTTTTCCTTAGGGCTAGAGAGGAAGTATGCCATCTATGTTTACTGCCTTCCAGGGCCAGCTATTGCTGTCTAGAAATATGGTCAACACAAGTAGAGATGACCTTTTCTTTTAGGTCAATTAGCTGCTAGGTTTTCATGGGAGATGCCAGCCTCTTTTCCTGAAAAGTGAGGACAAGTTGAGGAGATTGAGGTTAAATCTGAATCCAAAAATTGGAGTTAGTCTCGTTTTGAGATATTGTCTGGAAGGCCCTCTATCACTGTGCATGATTGTTTACAAAAAAGGAAAATCCCCTCAATTGGACATCTACTAAGTAAGGAGTTGGGTTAGAATGAAGGTCTAAAGGGCAGGCCATCTCACACAAATAAAATTCACATAACAAGTTCTGCTCAGTAAAGATTCTTTCCAGAAAGATTTCCAAAAACTGGGCAGAGGGTGTCAATTGAAAGGGTCTCTCTTCCCTTAAGGATTTTAATTTAAACAAAGTTAATTGTTCATACAAAAATACCGGATAGGAGGGAGATGGAGCTCTGAAACTCATTAATTCCTTGAAGAGGGCACATAGCTGATCTTTCTCCTTCTGCATGGACTTGAATTTCTTCAACTCCTTAAACTTTTGTTGTACTTCCTCCCAGCGGAGATTTTGAAACATTAACTCCTCTGCCCATTTTTCTTATGTTTTTCCCTCAATTCCTTAATATCCTTTTTGTGATCAACAAGAGGAACCATTCCTTCCTGACATCTATCCACATGATCTTTCCACTTCTTTACTTCCACCCTTAACAATGAGAGCTCTACATTCTCTTCATCATCAAAAACTGAAACAGTTTCTCGAGGAATTTGCATTTCTACCTTATCACCTGATGTTTCAGCCTGATCTCCTTGAATGGAAAGTGTAACAACTTCATCCTTGCTCATTGTCTTTGCAATTTATACCTGTATGGTTGCTTGAGTAATCAATTCTGGAGATGTTGGTTCTTGTGTGACAACATAGTTCTCCATTAGTGCTTCAGTAATCTCTGTTTGTGTAGCAGCTTTAGCAAAATGAGACTAAAATTGTTGGTTCTTTTGTAGCAACATCTTATGTCACCAATATTGTAGCATCCTCTGTTTGTGTCGTTGCATCAACAAATGATTTCAGGAATACCGGTTCTTGTGTAATAGTATCCTTCTTAATTTGAATCCCATCCCAATAACCTTCAGTCTGGACTATGTCTTCAACAATTTTTTTTGGGGATGATGGTTCTTGTGTAACAACATCCTCTTCCTCTTGAACTTATTCCTGGATCAGTTCCATGTCTTGAGATTGTTCTGGAGTTTCTTTGAAATCTCCTAGGTTGTAATCAGGAATTGTGTCAACCACTAGCTTGATTGTTTCCATTTGAGTGACAACCTCAACAAGAGTTTCTAAGGGTGTTGCTTCTTGTGTGGAAACACCTTGTCTTTCGACTTCTCTAAACTGTTGAGGTTTCTCCTTGGTGACTTCATTATTCATTTTTGGATGGGATTCAAAATTGCTCAGCCTCCCCAAATTCTAAATCATGGATAATCTCGAACTCTGTTTCATCTTCACCATTCAGCTCCAGTGTAGGTGCCTCTTTTTCTTCTTCAGTTGCTTGTGTAGGTTTTTGTGCCACAAATTCTCACACTATAACTTTATATCCTGATTTGTAAAACATTTCACTACATTTTGGGAATACCACTTTATCCAATTCATCACCCTCCCCATCAGGAGGTGACCCTTCCAATTGGTCTGCAGCTTCCACCAATGTGTGCAACCTTTCTCCACCTATTTCTTGCATGCTTCCTTCCATTGTTCCAATTCCTTATGAAGAACCTCCACTTATTCTTTCAATAGACTATTTTCATACAAAAGTCCCTCGATTTGAGGTTCTTCTACAACAGGTTCTTGTGGAGAAGCCTCTAATAGAGGTGTCAAAATAGGAAATTCAATGTTCACTTCAATGTTAACCCATCTTTCCCGTGCTGCCTCTACTACTGTAATGGATCTGGTTCTTCTTCTCTTTACTGACCGTGATGATTGTACCTCTTCTTTTGATCTTCTTCTCTTCCTCGGTGGTACAGGGGTTTCTATCTCTACAATTGATTTAAAAGGAATATCTCCCTCTTCAGTAAATCCCCTTGTCTCTGCCATCTCAATTTCTTCCTTGATTAAGGTTCCCCCCATTTCACGAAAGGATTCAATGATGAGGATATATGCATCTCCTTTTGTCATTATATCTCCCACAGCCTCATCTTCCACTATCATAGCATCCAATGTTGCTCCAGTTTAAGCTTCTACTACCATAGCTTCCACATTATCTCTTCCTTCCATAGGCTTTGTTGCTATTGCAGCTTCTCCCAATTATTCCTCCTGATTATTTGAGTTTTTTTCTGAAACTGTCTCATCTCCCCCCCAACTGAATTGGAGCGACTCTTGTCCTCCTCTTCTACTTCCACTACCCCCAACTCTGCAGGTGCCTCTTCTTCCTCTTCTATTGGGACACCACCGAAAAGTGCAGGTGCATGAATTATCTAAGGCTAACCAGTGAACTATTCCAAGGTTTGGTTCTATTGTGCTAAGGCCCTTACGAGAAGCTATTTAATTAGGCCTTGATGGGTGAGAGAATAATATGGGTGTCGGGATGATCTTACAAACCTCGCCATATGATGTAGGTATTTAAACAAATAAAATGGGATGTTGAGTAAATCCATGTGGCGTAAATGAGATAGTAAGGGAAACTTAGAGAAATACACAGTTGGATACCAACCTTCACATGTGATGTACTTATTCAGAAAGAGTACCACTTCATTCGAAGAGTGAGGCAGTGATTGTAGTGCTGCCCCTCGTTTTTCTTGACGTACATGTTCACCAACTACAAGAAAATCCTGCATTGTGGGTTCTTCTTCCAAACCAGGTTCTTCCCACCTGAGGAAGACCAGTAACCTCAGCCACAACCTCCTCAGTAACTTCTATGCATAGACCTCTGACTTATAAAAAGGTTTCTGTCAAATTTAGAGCAAACTGCAGAGTTGTTTCTCAATGAAAACCATTTAAGCGTTGAAAGAACTCGGTCCAACCGGCTGCTTCAAAAATGGAAAAAACCTCCATCTATATAGGTTCATGCCAAGCTGGAATACCCATATCGTCTCTCTTTCTGAATTCTGGTGTGAACTTAACAAATTATAGGCTCATAAACGAAAGTTACAGCATAGGAACATGCAATGAACAACCGAGGTCGAGGTTGGATAAATTAGGAAATTTATTACAGTTATGGGCAGGGAACAATTGGCAAGATTTGGAACAGATTAGGAAAAAGGTGATGGTTGTGTGATAAGCTCAAGAACCCTTTCAGACGTGCTAATTCATAGTTAAATGAGTACAGGTCTAATGGAGGGTACAAAAAGGAAAAGCATGATTAGTATCGTCAAATCCAATTTACACCTAATCATGTAGATGGTCAGAATCCATACCTTCACGATATAAGGTGAACCGTGACTTCCTATAATAGTTCAACAGCCATCAAATTAAAACATAATTGTGTGCGTGCCACTATGATCTCACCCCCGGTGAATTAAGAACTGTCTTTTCATTCCTAATTGGAGCTGTGAAGTGATTCAAAACCCGATAAAGTCACAAACGACAGAATTTGTGGCCGAATCTGGAGGAGTCACAGCTATTTTATAGATAATTCTAGAGGAGTCGCAGTTGCAGAAATAAGGGAAATCAACAAATTTTAGCAGAATTGCAGGTGTGGAAATAGGGAAATCGGCGAGAATCGATGGAGTCGCACCCGCAAGAAATAGGGAAATCTGCAAAATTTGGCAGAGTCACATCCGTTAAAAGTAGGTAAATATACGAAATTTGGTGGAATCACAGCCACGATAAATAGGGAAATCCATATAATTTGGCGGAGTTGCAGCCGCAAAGAACAAGGAAATATGTGGAATTTGGCAGAGTCGTAGTCACGAAAAGTGGAAAGATAGGAAAATTTTTAATGGAGTCGCAGCTATGAAAATAGGAAAATGGGAAAAACTGAACGGAATCACAGCTGCAAAAATGGGAAAAGAGGCAGAATTTAACAGAGTCACAGCTATGAAAAATGGGAAAATGGGCAAAATTCAACAAAGTTGCAGCTGTGACTGAACTTTTCATCATTCATTCTTTCCAAGGAGCTCTTCTGAAATAGGAAAATAGGATAGGGTGCCTGCGGTCGTTGAGCTCAGTCATGACCGCTGCTCCTTAAGTAAGTTCCTGCATAGATTCTTCAAAGAAAACCGATCAAGCGTAAAGGAAAACTAAAAATAAAACAAAAAATCAATTTATTTATGTACAAATTCTTTGTGGAAATCACAGTGTCCGTTTAAAGATTGACAAGAGTAGAGAAAAAAATCCTTCCCTTGCGTTAACTGATATCTTGGATCAGCTGCGACATCCGAGATAAATGCGTCCCTTGATATTGGCTTGTGATACAGTCGCAACCTATGACCATTAGTAAATAATGGTGTATGATCTTCATCAATAGTGACCAGGCGGACTGTGCCATTGTCAAATACCTTGCCTATTTGGTATGGTCCCAACCATCTTGTTTGAAGCTTACCCTTGAAGTCCCTCTTGAACCTAGAATCATATAATAGTGCCCAGTCTCATTCACAGAAGACTTTCTTCTTTATGAACCAGTCATGGCACTTAGATCATTTTTGTTGAATTAATTATGTTTGATGTACAGCAGTTGTGCATTTTTCATTGAGTTCATTTAACTGGTTCAATCTGTTCCTCTGCGCTTCAGTTAAATCTATTTTTTCCTCCATAACTATCTTTAATGTTCTGATTTCAAATTCAATGGGAAAGACAACATTCTTACCATAAACCAAGTCATAAGGGGAGAATCCCGTAGTATTGCGCCAAGTAGTGCGATATTCCCAGAGTGCCTCTGGAAGTCTGTCAGCCAAGTCTCTATGATGGATTCTGACTGTTTTTGTGAGAATAACTTTAATCACTTTGTTGGTGCATTCCACTTGGTCATTGGCCCGTGGATGATAGGGTGCAGTTATTCTATGTTGAATATGGTACTTTAGTAATATAGCTTCCAGTTTGTGGGACACAAACTTTGGTCCTCCATCTGTGACTATATCCTTGGGTACCCAAAAATGAGTGAATATTTCTACATATAGGAAATAAATTACAGCATGATCATTGGCCTTGACCAAGGCCACGACCTCCACCCATTTTTTCATATTATCAGTGCAAACTAAAATACAAACATTCTGCTTCGAGCGAGGGTTGATGACCCCAACAAAATCCAAGGCCCGTCTATTGAAGGGTTCAATCACCAGCTATGGTTGAAGGGGCATCTCGTCCAATCTGTTAGGTTGGCCCATCCTCTGACAGCTATCAAAAGCTTGTACATATTTCTTCTCATCCTTGAAAACTATTGTCTAATAATAGCCCATTCCTAATACCTTATGACATGTTCGTTTGTCAGCAAAGTGTCCCCCACAAGGCTCGTCATGACAAGTCTTCGAGATACTGAAAATTTCATCCTCGCTTACACAGCTCAAGTTTCAAGATCAGGGCCTGTGTAGAAAATATGACCATCTATCCAGGAGTACCTGGAGCTTTTTTTTATGGTCTTCCTTTTCTCTCTCTTTGACATATGTGTTGGAAGCTTGCATGCAGCCAAATAGTTAGCAACATCTACGTACCAAGGGGAATGAGCTGATACTGCAAACAAATGTTTGTCTGGAAAATAATCTTCAACTGGCATGCTATCATCAATGTTGGTAAAACGAGATAAAAAATCAGCAACAACATTTTCTTTTCCAGGCCTATCAATAATTGTAATGTCGAACTCATGTAATAGTAACATCCATCTAGTTATCCTAGCATTTGTAACAAGTTTCTTTATTAAATACTTGATGGATGAATGGTTAGTGTGCACAAAAGTTGGGTATCTAGTTATGTAGTGTCTGAATTTATTGATGGAATAGACAATGGGCTAAAAATTATTTTTATGTAACAGTGTAACTAAGTTCAGCAAGGGACAAGTTTTTACTAATATAGTAAATATCATATGGGGCTTGACCATCCTACTGTCCAACACTGCTCCAATGGCAGTGTTAGAGGAATCAGATTAAATATGAAAAGACAGAGCCCAATTGGCCCCCCTTAAGGTAGGAGTTGTAGATAGCATCTTCTTAAGTTCAATGAACGCTATATGTCATGCATCATTCCAATTGAACTGTACATCCTTCATCAACAGACTAAATAAAGGAGAAGCTAGTTTGGAAAAAATTTCTATGAATCTTCTGTAATAACCAGCATGCCCTAGGAAGCTACATACCTATTTTTGTGTTCCTGGAGTGGGTATATTTTCAATTACCTTGATTTTGGATGGATCTACCTGGATACCATCAGCAGAGATAAAGTGTCCGAGAACCACACCCTTGCTCATCATCATATGGCACTTTTCAGTGCTCAAATATAGTTGGGTTTGCTCATAGCGTGTTAAGACCTTTTCTAAGTTTTTCAGTGCCTCCTCAAAGTCACTGCCATATGGGGTAAATTCATCCATGAAAATATCCATACTATCACTAACCATCTCCAAAAAGATGCCAATCAGATCTCTTTGAAAGGTGGCAGGTGCATTGCACAAACTGAAGGGAAGTACCCTGTATGCAAAGGTACCCCAAGGACAGGTGAAAGTGGTCTTATCTTGGTCTTCGGTATCGATCTAGATTTGGTTGTACCCACTAAACCCATCCAGGAAGGAAAAAAATGTCTTCCCAGACAATGTATCAAGTACCTGATCGATGAAGGGTAAGAGAAAATGGTATTTCTGTGTTTCTTTTCTTAATTCTCTATAATCCACACAGCCTCTCCATTTCCCATTATTTTTTGGTACTATAACGAGTGGAGAAACCCACTAGCTATCTGAGATCGGGTATATAAACCCTGCTTCCAAAATATTTTGAATTTCCTCTTTCACTATGTCCCTAAGGTTGGGGTGAATCCTACGTTGTGGTTGGCACACAGGTCGGGAGTGATTTTTAATGTAAATGTGGTGGGTGCAAATATTAGAAGGGATACCCTTCATATCTGTGCACTCCCAAACAAATGCTCCCTTGTGTTGTTTCAGGAGTTTAACCAGGAATTCCAGTTCAACAAGAGTGAGGTCCAGATTGATATTTAGTGTTTTTCCTAGATTTATCTGAACTAGAATACTATTTGAATTCTTAAGTACTGGAATTATGATGGTGTCACTGAATAAAGTATACTTTATGAGATTTTCTTGTTTTTCTTCATCTAGGGTATTATTCAAGATTTGGTAAACATGTTTATTTATAGATGTAGGCTCATTGATGAAACTATTGATAGCATCATCCTCTGTTTCATCTTTGAATGTTAAAGCTTTCCCTATCGTTAATAGTGGCTGAACACTATCTTCCTCCTCTAGCTCCATCCATAGTGGAGTCTCAGCTTCCAAGCTAGGTCAAGCTGGAGAGTATAAGGTAAGCCTTTTTGTCTCAGTCTCATCTAAAATGGTCATAGACCTTGACCGATAGTTGATGTAATCATTTGCTGTGGCTAACCACGGTCTTCCCAGGATCAGTGGGTGCCCCCTAGCTACGACTTCGGCTGTAACACCAAGAAGTCTGTGGGGTACTCACATGAATCTAATGAGACAATGAGGTCATCCAATATTCCCTCGGGGTTGATGGTGGACTTGTCAGTGAGTTCTAACATTAAAGAGAATTTGAGGTCAAAAATGGGCCTCCTAAGAGATGTACTACAAAAATATAAGATACATTAAAATATTGTGAGTTAGGGGTTTTGTGGGGTAGGTATATATGACAACTCACCTCCTACACTACTTTTTATACACAATATAAATAACCATGGTTGAGTTACTTTTCTAAATTGACTATAAATAAAATTAATAAAATAACTCTACAGTGATGTGACTAAGATTCATTGTAAATTCCCAAAAATTTATTGTTCTTTAGCATTTATTTGTCTTGAACTTGTAAATGAAATTAAACAAAAAAAATATGTTTAGGAGTTATTTTTTTAATTTATGTTGACTTTTTATATTTAGTACATTCCTCATCAATTTAATTTTAATGTGATTTAATTGAGATTTATTTACATGTAAAATTTTAACAATATTATTATAATATTTATTACATTATTAGAATAAATTAATATCAAAATCATAATTTTGGTTGATATATTCATTTTATTGTGAATGAATGTTTTAGTTAAATCTCTTATAGAAAATAATATGAGACTTCATTTTTTCTTAAATAAATTATTAGAAAAATATTTATACATTATGAAGATATGTCATATTAGTATAGGAGTAAGCTACCGACGCGACGATTTTGCCTAGCGGCAATCGTCGCGTTGGCCCTCCGGCCACCGGACCGGCCTTCCCTCGTCGTTGGCCACCCGTTCACCCACCGTCGCTGCCACCCCGTTTGCGGTCCTTCCGTTGCGCCCCCGTCGTCGTTACACCCTCCACCGTCATTCATCGTTACACGATTCACCGGCAGTCGCCGTCTCCGCCTCCTCGACGTCCCACGCAACTCCACCCACTCCCTTCGTCTAGGCTTCCCGCCGCGCTATCATTCAAACCCCATATTCCACCCATTCCCTTCGTCTCTGCGCTCTGCAATTATCCCACTATGTGTGCTATTGGCATACAGCTCTTCTTCCTTGTTACTTGAAGAGTATCTACAAGCCTGCAGGTTCTTTCATAAATGCAAAGGTACTTATTTTACAATTCATTTCTCTTGCATCTCATTCAATATATGTAGAATTGAACAGTATAAAGCTTACTTTTGGAGGATTTTACTCTGAAATTGGATGCAATTCATGAATCCAGGTTGCATATTGCATACACAATATAGCCTATCAAGGCAGATTTGCTTTCTCAGACTTCTCGCTTCTTAATCTCCCTGATGAGTTCAAGAGCTCATTTGATTTCATCGATGGGTAAACATTTTCCCCACTTACTCATGCATCTGTGCTATAATGTTTTAAAGGTGAATTGTTTCGAATGATCAGAATCCAGATACCTCAAAAGCTGTTAATTTGTGCACGTATGACAAACCAGTGAAAGGAAGGAAAATTAATTGGATGAAAGTTGGAATACTAGAATCTGATAGGGTTTTTACAGTGAGTCCACATTATGCAAAGGAGCTTGTTTCTAGAGAAGACAAGGGAGTGGAATTGGAATCTATCATTCGTAAAGTTGGCATTACAGGAATTGTGAATGGAATGGATATCAAAGAGTGGGACCCTTCAACAGACAAATATCTTGAAATCAATTATGATGCAACGACTGTAAGAAAACATAAAAATCTAAATCTAATGCCTCCCTCATTTATAAATTTTTTCTACCATGATTTTTTCAGAATTCAAGAGATCTTTGAATGTTTACAGTTGTATCATAGCCTCTCTATTATCTAATATAAAATCTATTAAACAGAAGTGGGTTGTTGCAGGTTCTGGATGCAAAGCCTAGTCTGAAGGAAGCACTACAAGCTGAAGTTGGGCTGGCCATGGATCCAGATATTCTGGTTATAGGATTTATTGGAAGACTGGAAGAGCAGAAAGGCCCATATATTCTTGCTGAAGCTGTCTCTCTAATTGCAGATGTAAACGTGCAGTTAATTATCCTAGTAAGTTAGGCATTCTATAATGTGCGGTATTATCGCTAATTAGAGATGCGGAGTGTCATATTTGCAAAGTCAGGTCAATTGTGACAACAATTACTGGACCCTGGATATGATGTGTGCTGGGTTTTATCTACAAGTTAACTGTTGATACTTTAACACACATTCCACACAGAGGATGATGCCATGGGCCATGGCCTGATGAACTTGGCCATTGGACACTTGGCTTACTCGATATCAATATCCCTAATGTTTCCGTTGATATAGTAGTGCATTTGCAATAGTTTTATTGCATTGCACTTGCCACTCATTATTACAAATTTGTTGTCTTTTATTTCTTTTGTTCCAGGGTACTGGTAAAAATTACTTGGAGAAGTAGCTTGAATATATTGAAGAGAAATATCCAGACAAAGTTAGGGGAGTAGCAAAGTTCAACGTGCCACTTGCTCATATGATTACAGCTGGAGCTGATTTCATGTTGATTCCTAGCAGATTTGAGCCTTGCGGTCTCATCCAATTACACGCTATGCGCTACGGCACAGTATGAAAAGAAATCCCTTGGCTTCATCTTTCTTGCATTTATGAGTTCTACCACTTTTCTTTTAGGAAAGGGACCATGGGTAGCATCTTATCACTAACAACTCCTATATGATTTAGGAAATGACAAATGTTGATAGTCAAAGGTTTTTTACTCTAGAATCTAGATATACTGGTGTTAGTGTTGGTTCATGTACCAGCAGATCTCTGTCAGCCATGTCAACTTAATATCCATCATGACAATATCCTGATGACCCTTCTTTCCCCATCATTCTTCCTGAACGTGATCACTGGGTATCATATGTTCCTTAAAAATGAAGACCTTCTCTCTAGTAACAATTTTTTGGCCTACTGATATTCTCAATGCCAATTTCCAGAGTCAGTTTACCCATCACCGATAAAGAAGCATTGCATAAGGAGATTAGCCACAATTTCTCATCTGTTTGGTATTCATTGGTAGAAACATCGACTATGCATTGTAGTTTTGTTGTACAATCCATGAATCCGTATAATCTTGTCTTACTAGAATAACATTTTTCATAAATCCTCTGTTTTGGAGTGATCAACACTGGCACATGATCCAGTTGTGATATATATATACACAAATACATCCATCTAATGTATTGCAGAATAATAGTACATGCAGGCGGGAAATAATCCCATGCTACAGTCTGTTAGTACATTCAGGTGGGAAATAATCCCATGCTACAGTCTTATCCAGTTATGATTTATATATAAACATATATATGATATAACTATCTAATGTATTGCAGATTAATAGTACATTAAGGTTTACAGTCTGTTAGTACATTCAAGCGGCAAATACTCCCATGCTACAGTCTGTTTATTAATGGGATAACCACATTTTAATGTTGGCATATAAAGCTACGGAAACCAACTCTGGGAGGTCAAACACCTTCCCTTACACACACAAGGCCAGGTTCAAGGCCAGGTTTGAACTTGGACTGTTTGGATAGTGGCCCCTTGTCCCTACTACTTAACCACATCCGAACTGATAGATGCAAAATGAAATATTTACACTTGAATAATTTTACATTTAAGAAAGCAAGCAAGCAAGGAGTCCTCTGTATGGATGGGCTGATGAGAGTTTTTTTTTCAACAATGTTTATAGATATGAACATATATGATATATTTCTTTCTATGATCTCTTTTGAACTTGTCATGCACAGGTACCCATAGTTTCCTCTACAGGGGGATTAGTGGATACAGTGCTAGAGGGAAAAATAGGTTTCCACATGGGTGATTTTACTGTTGATGTAAGTGCTCAAAAAATGTTCCATTCACGGAACGATCTGTGAGTGTCTGATCATTTATTTTCCCGTTAAATAGTTGTAAAAACTTTTTCATGACTTCAGCAATATATGAGAGGATGAGCATATCGTTCAATAGGAATTGACTAATGGTATTCTGCAGTGCGAAGAAGTAGACCCTGAAGATGTCACTAGCCTTGCGACAACTGTGAAAAGAGCTCTTGAGGTGTATAGGACACCGGCTTACTCAACTATGGTGCAGAACTGCATGGACCAAGATTTTTCATGGAAGGTAATGCATCACAACGAAAATTGAATGCATCACAACGAAATGTCTTTGGCACTTGTGATTCTTGATTGACAGGGCATGTTTGGTCTTTTATATTATTGGGCAAAAAATTCATGCATTGAAGATCTCCGTGTCAAAACTTGTTATTAGCTGCATCTAACTTGAGCTGAATGGTTTAGAATGGGTTGTTTGTATACTCTTACTTAAAACAATATTATTTTGCTCCATTTTATGCTCCTATTATGCCTATCGTTTTAAGACTAAATAAACGGGGATATTTTGGCATGAATTCTATATATTTCTTGAGATTATCTCAGCTATATTTATTATCTTGAAAGCAGGCACCAGCCCGGCAGTGGGAGGAGGTTTTGTTGAATCTGCAAGTTGCAGGGAGTGAGCCTGGAGAAGAGGGAGAAGAAATAGCTCCTTTAGCAAAAGAAAATGTGGCCACCCCTTGAGAGATTCTCGCTAAATGTGTAAATATGAAACAATAAACCCGTCGACTTATCCAATTTCTTTTGGAAACATCCAAAACAATCCGTTGGAAGAAATGCAAGTTTTCTATACGCCATTTTAAATTTTGATTCGAAGCTGTATAAATGCTTATCATACACTGGAGTACTCACTCCGAGATCTGTTGGAAGGGGTAGTATGAAATATGAATCTTTGCGAAATTAAGTGGTATCCGACATATATATCAGATATACGTGAGAAATGCATGCTTTATTGTGCTTTAGAATAGAGCTTCATGATTTATGAATTTGTATTTCATCACCTGTGAAAATGACGTGATTCTAAAACATGTACGTTTCATGTGAACATAAGCGTAGAGAGTGGTATGGTAATCATGCCAGACATTGTAAAGGTATGCACAATACTCGTTATCCTCTGATTGTTATTTTAAACACGGTTTCTTTGGATAAATTATTAATTGTTCGTAAATCCATTCAATTGTTGCTAGTGTTCAATAAATTGGAGATGATGCAGATCGTACAGAAACCAAGAAACCGATCAATCCATACGATATAATATTTAGCAAGGTGATCTTTCTCCTATCATACCAGTGTGATCTAACCCCACTTGTCATAGCCTGTGGAAATCGTTGTTAAAAACTAAAACTCCAAGTTGAGCATTGTCATTTACAACCATTCCCCTTGTTTAAGTAGTAAATCGATGTCATTGAAGGAGCATCGTAATTCAATCCACATTAGGACAGAACATTAGAGGAAATTTGGGGTCTAAAATGGGCCTTATAAGAAAACTTGCCAAAATAAGTTTTTGTGAGTTGGAATTCAAGAACCAATAGAATTTCAATAAAACAAGTCAACCATAATGGTTGAATTGACATATTTGTCATTAAAAAAAACTACTTTTTTTGGTCGTATTTTCGACATATCTCATTGTGTTTTTACTCCAATTTCGATCGGGAGAGCTCGTTGGATGCGGAATTTGATTCCGCATCCAACGAGTACCCACACTGCATACTTTTGACGGACCCCGCTACCCCAAAAACAA
>LPNX010883366.1:0-15994 GCA_001517045.1 Pseudotsuga menziesii | reverse complement strand
TCTTTGAATCCATTTTGAATAACAAAGCTTGTATAATATTGAGAATAGAGACCAGAGTTGAAAATCCACTTAATATTTATGTTGGTTAAGCTAATTGGCTCTTAGCCCCTTAGTTACAGATTATATTGTATCAGAACAACTGAATCCAAGTAGTTCTTAAAGAGAAAGAAGACTCACCATTGACAAAACCTTGAAGAGAGAGAAAAGGAATGGGAAGATACGGGACCTTTGCGCAGTGGAAACAAGTGAACTATGAAGAGCAAAGCCATAGCTAGAGATGGAGCCACTAACCAAAGCCATTAAAAGAAACTAAAGCCAACGTTATCGCTGTAGCTAGCAGCCAGATTATCAAAGAATACACACCATCATTGAGAGGGTACACGCCATCCACTCCAGTTTGAATTTTGAAATTAATGGCCATAAAGAAAGAGTTGTTACACTTCTGTTAGAAGTTGTCGAATTGGAATTTCAGGTGAAAATGTCTCTCTTCATAAACAATTCTTTTCATTATTGACCATTCACTTCTTTGTTGGGCATCTACCCCTTGCATGGCCATCTTTCTAATCTGCTTAGGCGAATTTGTGTTACCTGGGTTGCTTTTATAATGGTCTCAACGTTTTTATACGTTGCTAAGCAGTTTCCATTTACCCTTCAGTTTTCTATTAGACTGGATGTTCTATTATGCGGGGAAGACAACCGCAAAATAATTTATGCAAAGCCTCGAAATAAGTTTTCTTGGATTGAAATTGAATGGTTGCGTGAAGGGATGCATTGGACAAGGAGAAAAACGTTTGACCAAAATCCATTCGATTTCATTGAATAAAAATATACAAATTGAAAATATATTATACTGCTAGTCTACGATTGCCATGGGATTCTGAGCTGTTATTATCAAAAGAGATAGATAATGAGAATAACAACTTTGCCAAATTTATCCATAACGTCCGATAAGCATAAGATATTGGGAGGCGTGTGCCTTACAGTACAAGTCAAGCTAATGTAAAACATTCTCTGCAATACAAATATTCAAAAATATTAGTCTTTGACGAACTTTTTTCGTTGGTATTGTCGAATACAAAATCAAAATTCACGAAAAAATATTCAAACTTTCACTAGCAATTTGCGACGGCCTATAGTGCTCTTCACAATCCTACAAGAAACAGTAAGAAATCAAATTAGTTAGTAAAAAAATCAGATCTACTCGTTACAGTATTCACAGAAGCGAACCATAATTTGCTGGCATCATTACTACATAACAACCCTCTAAAAACCTACCAACTTAAATTAACCCTTATTTCTACTAGTGTAACTCACCATAAGGAAACATTGTCTAAACACTATATTATATACTATTTCAGACATTTTGGGATTGAACGATGTGGGGTTTCTCTTCAGATTCATGCTGGCCTTGACTGAACAACCAGAGCAAATCAGGATGGCTAGAAGGGATCAAAAACTCCTTTAGGAGGACTTGTACTTTGCATTTTCTTTACGGATCTGGCTTTGGGTTGCGCCGGTGGACAACACAAAAGTGGAGGCATCTTGTGTTCCTTAGACTTAGGGGTCGTGCATTCTTCATCTTCTTCTGTATTATCTACCAGGTTTTTTTGTGCTGCCAAAGGAAGCAGCATATCTGCCTCTGGAGTGGCAGAATCCTGCGTTTTTATTTTTTCCATTGTAGACAGTTTATTGCCTGGCAACATAATGTCAAACACAGCAACTTGTTGTAAAATATAACACTCAATACTTACCGAAATCCAGTATTGATGATCCGATGGAACATGAACATCTCTTATTGTAATTCCTATGGAACAGCATCTGAGCTAAGAAGCATTGAGAGCAAATATTGCCTCCAAGAAAGCATAGGTAGCTTGCACCACACGCTTCCGTTGCATATCGGGTTTGGGAAGGATCATTCAACGAGGATGAATAGCGTCGGAAAGGGAAGGATCATTCAACCAGGATGAACAGCGTCGAAAAGCAGAAAACAAAAGTGTTTCAAAGTTGTAAATGACCTTCCTGATTCCTAAGAAAATTTTGGCTTAGAAATTTTCATTGAAACGATAGAATTTTCATTTAAAAAATGCAACAGCCAATAATAGAATTTTCATGATCAAGAGGATGGTCATGCGTTGGTTCATCTCGTGACTGGCCACCATTAGCGTTTGTAAGAACATGCTTGTTGCCTTTATTAAATCCAGGACCCACGACTCGTTGATGCAGTTCACCGGGCTGAGCACCTCCATCCTCATCATGATAAGGCTGAGTGGTTTGTTGATGTAGCTTCTCGAGTAACTGAGCCTAGGGATGGGTGATTGGTGGAGTGACCTAGGGATGGGTGATTGGTGGAGTGACCTGAGCACAAAGTTGAGCGACTCGTTCATGCGGTTGACTAGGCTGGGCTCCTTGATCGTAATGGAAAGGCTCGTCATGCGTTGGTTCATCTTGATAGCCAAAACCGAGCCGACTAAACTTGGGTTTAGCACTCAGTCAATATTTAAAAGAAAATAATTTCACTTTTTAACTCTGGCCTGTTTTTACTGTGACCACCTTTTAATTTTACTGCGACCAACTTTTACTGCGACCAAGCTAGTTGGTGCGACCAAGTTGATGCGATCAAATTTGGTGCGATCAACTTTTCTGCGGTGCGATCAAGTTGATGCGGTGGTCAAGTTGATGCGATCAACTTATCTGCGATCAAGTTGATGCGATCAACTTCTCTGCGATCAAGTTTGGTGCTTGATGCGACTGGATTGGTAGAATATGATTCTTAGTCTAAAGACTTAAGAATTTTACAAATACTTTTCACCTGTGAGTAAGATGAAGTAAAATGACCACATTTACAAATCCAAATAACTTATGGAAAACATATGCCCAAATATGTAGGAATATTTGAGCCGAACAAAGTGCGGTAAAACCTGGAACTTTCACGCGGTGAGATTTTTATGGGTTCTTGTTCTTTTACTTATTAGTAATTGTAAAAGACATTTACAGAAGTAAATTTGGAAATATGAGCGGCTAAATAATCATGAATTCAACCACAAACTATTTCATATATTAACTATGCGAAAATACAAAGTAATACAAACTTGTCTGTTACAAACTCGTCGGTCCATAGAGCTTCAGCTCTCTGACTAAATCACATGCACAGAAGCTTGAGCTTCGACTTCACTTTCTCACCCTGAGTTCCTCTGCTTGTATTTTTTTCTATTTGTTCTGTTCTGTTCTGTGTGTAAACTAATTTACAATATGCTTCTTCTATTTATAGAAAACCTGAAGATTGCTTCAGCATAAACCGACTTACTTTCCGACTTACTTTCCATTAAAAACTGCAATAACTGTCTACCTAACAACTTAACTTCTAAAATAAATTCGACTCAGTTACGCTGCCTACTTGTTGACTTTTCCTTCTTGTTAGACTGATAGACAAGATCGTGGCTTGTACAGACTCTGACAGATTCGGCTGGAGATCAAATACAGATCTGCGAATTAATTACATTTTCCAACACTCCCCCTTAATTATGAGCAGATGGGGATTTTTAAAACAAAACTTACAAATGTTTCAGAGCTTAGACATGCTCTGTTTATGACAGAGTTCACTATGGAGAACTTGTCATTCCAAGATAACTACGCAGATACTGGAATGTGTCCTTTGCCAATGGCTTTGTGAAGATGTCGGCAAGTTGGTCTTCAGACCTGCAAAATTCCAAACAAATTTCCTTGTCGTTTACCAACTCTCTTATAAAATGAAACCTTGTGTCGATGTGCTTGGTTCTCTTGTGAAACACATGATTCTTTGATAATGCTATGGCTGAATTGTTGTCGCAGAATATTGTTGTCGGTTCTTGATGGTTCTGTGACAAGTCTTTTATGACTCTCCTCATCCAGACAGCTTGACATGCAGCACTTGTTGTTGCAACATACTCTGCTTCAGCTGAAGATAGAGTTACTATGGGCTGTTTCTTTGAAGCCCATGAAACAACACCTGTACCAAAATGAAATGTGTACCCAGATGTGCTTTTCCTGTCATCTATGCTGCCTCCATTGTCACTGTCAGTATAACCAATGAGTTTAAAATTTTCTGAGGTTGAATACATAATACCAAGGTCTTTTGTGCCACTTACATACCTTAGAATTCTTTTACCTGCTTGCCAATGTGAGTCTTTTGGTGACTCCATGAACCTTGAGATCAGACTTACACCATACATAATGTCTGGTCTTGTTGCTGTCAAATACATAAGGTTGCCAACAAGCCTTTTGAACAGCGTAGGATCTACAGTGGATCCTTCAACATCCTTGCTTAATTTTAAACCTGTTATCACTGGTGTTGGGGTTGTCTTGCAGTTAGACATGTTAAACCTTTTTATAACTTCACTTGCATACTTAGACTGTGATATAAAGATACCACTTTCACACTGCTGAACTTCAATTCCCAGAAAAAACTTCATAAGCCCCAGATCAGTCATTTCAAATTCACTTTCCATGATTGTTTTAAAATTTGCTATGCCATAATCACCAGTAAATATTAAATCATCTACATATAGGTAGACAATTAACATCTTACCTTGCTCATCGACTTTGGTATACAAATTCGGTTCACTTTCACTTCTGTGAAATCCATTTTTAATGAGATAGGAATCAATCCGACTGTACCAAGCTCTAGGAGCTTGCTTCAAACCATATAATGCCTTTTTCAGCCTGTACACTTTGTGCTCTCGACCTAGAACTTCATACCCTTGTGGCTGTTCGACATATACTTCCTCTTCTAGATATCCATTTAAGAATGCCGAATTGACATCCATCTGATGAACTTGCCATTTGTTTTGTGCAGCAATGGCCAAAACTGTTCTGACTGTATCCATGCGTGCAACAGGCGCAAATGTTTCATTGAAGTCGATGCCGGGTTGCTGTGTGAACCCTCTTGCTACCATTTTTGTCTTGTGCTTTTGCACATTCCCATCAGCATCTTGCTTTGTCTTATAAATCCATTTGACACTGATTACATCTTTGTCTTTTGGTACATCAACCAGTTCCCATGTCTGGTTTTTCTCAATGCATTCTATTTCTTCATCCATGGCTTGTGCCCATACTTCTTCTTCAACAGCTTCTTCAAACGTTAGTGGATCATATATAGGGGAAAATAATGCAAACAGAGAGAATGAATTAGGTGTACCAGTTTCATATATCTCTCGCAGACTTCTTGTCTTCATCGGTTCTGTCGATGTTGACCCCGACGAAATGCTTGATGGAGTCTGCTGTCCTCTTGGTGTACTTGTCGGTGTATCTTGAGCTGCTACTTGTGTCGATGGTCCTTGTGCTGAACCATGTCTTGGTGTCATGGGAGTCGGCGGTGCTCCGACCGGTTGACTTACATGTGGTATTTGAACCACTTCCTCTTCCATATCATCGTTGTCGATGTTCGACACAATATTGACATTTGTGTCAACGGTTCCATCCCATGATTCATTCTCGACAAATTGAACATCCCGACTGATTATCACTTTCCTTGTGACGGGGTCATACAACTTGTATGCTTTTGTGTCTTTTGAATAGCCTACAAAAATACATTTCTGTCCCTTCTTGTCCAGCCTCCTTCTCAGCTCATCTGGAATATGAGCATATGCAACACAACCAAAAAATTTTAAATGTGAGACACTATGATTCATACCTGTCCATGCTTCTTGGGGAACTTTGTTCTTCACACTCTTTGTTGGACATAGGTTCATAATGTATATAGCAGTTGTGACTGCTTGACCCCAATACTCATTTGACAAATGCTTGGCTGCCAACATGCTGCGTGCCATCTCCATGATGGTTCTGTTCTTTCTTTCGGCAATACCATTCTGCTGAGGTGTATACCGTGCAGTGAATTGTTTATGTATGCCATGGGTCTTGCAAAAATTCAGAAATTCATTTGAAACATATTCACCTCCTCTGTCAGTCCTTAAAATCTTGATGCGGTGACCACTCTAGTTCTCCACGAGTGCCTTGAACTGCTGAAAATAACCAAATGCATCAGATTTGTGTTTCAAGAAATATACCCATGTCTTTCTTGAGTAGTCATCAATAAAGGTTAGAAAATATTTGCAGTCACCAATGGATGATGTCTGCATTGGACCACAAATGTCAGAGTGCACAATTTCAAGTGGTGTGCGTGCTCTATAGGACTTTCCGACTGGAAATGTCTCTCTGTGCTGCTTACCAAAAATGCAGCCTTCACAAACCCTCTCTCGTCTGTCAATCAATGGAAATCCCTTCACCATATTTTTTGTGTGCAGTAGCTTCAGCCCACCAAAATTCAGATTTCCAAATCTGAAATGCCACAACCACGATTCATCTTGAACTTCTGTCTGAAATGCAGCTTGCATATTAGCATTGCAATTTTCTCTCTTGTCGACGATCTCGACTGTTTCTTCACTTTCTGTCTTGAATGGAGCTCCTGTCTTTGTCTTCCCTTTTATGTTGGGAACTATCCTCAATGGAAACAAGCGGTTGCTTGTCATTGGCACTTTTGCTATCAGCTGGTCGCTTGGACGCTTGTCTTTGATCACACAGTGTTCATCTTCCATGTAGACTCTGTAGCCTTTTTGTAACAACTGTCCAATGCTTAACAGATTATGTTTCAGACCTTCAACATGATAGATATCAGGGATATACTTACTCTCCCCCTGTTTGGTTATAATATCAACAGTGCCTTTTCCTAAGACAGTGACTTGGGCATTGTTTCCAAGTGTAACATCAGTTTTAACTGAAGTGTCTAGACTGGAAAACAAATTTAAATTACCAGTCATATGGTTGCTGCATCCTGAGTCTAAGTACCATATGTCATGTGGACATTCTTGAATAGCATTGCATTCAAGTGGAGATGTCGAAGCTATTAACATTACACTTGTTGAAGTGTTGGTGCTGGTTGACTGACTTGGGCTTTGTCTTCCTTGGTCATATTGTTTCTTCCTGCATTCATATGCATAATGACCAAACTTCTTACAGTAATGACATTGAATTTTTGACTTATCAAACCTATGGCCACTTGGCTAACTTGGGTTCTGGTTATCTCCTCTGCCACCGACATTTGTAGGACTTCTGCCTCGTCCTCCTCTTGAAGAACTTCTTCCTCTGCCTCTGAAGTTGTTTCTCCCCCTGCCTCTACCACGGCTTATGGATGACTGTGCTGCAAATGCACCTTCCAGTGATGTCTGTGATCTACTGATTCTATGTTCATGATTGATGAGTGAAGCTTGCAGCTCATCAATGCTGAATGTTGACATGTCTGTGTGATCCTCTAAGGTCACAACCAAATTTTCAAATCTTGGGGGAAGACTTCTGAGAATTTTTTCAACAACCCTTTGGTCTGATACAGGTTCTCCATGAGATCTCAGTTGGTTTATCAACCCAACAACTCTGGTGTAGAATGTGTCTACATTCTCTGAATCTTTCATGCACAGAGATTCAAAATCTTTTCTCAGAATCTGCAGCTTGGATGTCTTTACCTTGGTCAAACCTTGATAAGCAGTCTCCAATGTATCCCATGCTTCCTTGGCATTAGTCGATGCTGCTATTCTTGGGAGTATGCTCTCATGCATAGCTTGATGTATAAAAAACAGAGCTTTTCCATCTCTCTTTCTCTGTTCTCTCAAGGCATCTTTCTGAGCCTGTGTGAGATTATTATATGCTGTCATGTCTGCTGGTTCTGCATAACCATGCTGAACTATTTCCCAGACATCTTGTCCTCTGAATAAAGCCTTCATTGTTAAAGACCAATATTTATAATTCTTTCCTGTAAAACTTGGAGGTTGTAGTGAACCGGAAGTGGAAGCCATTTTTAATTTTTAATTAACTTTCCGTAGAAAATTAATTTCCACTTTTTAAGACAAGATTTCTTTCCTAAAATCTTGGGCTGTTATAAACCTTGCTCTGATATAACCTTGCTCTGATACCAGATAGCCAAAACCGAGCCGACTAAACTTGGGTTTAGTGCTCAGTCAATATTTAAAAGAAAATAATTTCACTTTTTAACTCTGGCCTGTTTTTACTGTGACCGCCTTTTAATTTTACTGCGACCAACTTTTACTTTGACCAAGCTAGTTGGTGCGACCAAGTTCATGCGATCAAATTTGGTGCGATCAACTTTTCTGCGGTGCGATCAAGTTGATGCGGAAGTCAAGTTGATGTGATCAACTTATCTGCAATCAAGTTGATGCGATCAACTTCTCTGCGATCAAGTTTGGTGCTTGATGCGACTGGATTGGTAGAATATGATTCTTAGTCTAAAGACTTAAGAATTTTACAACTACTTTTCACCTGTGAGTAAGATGAAGTAAAATGACCACATTTACAAATCCAAATAACTTATGGAAAACATATGCCCAAATATGTAGGAATATTTGAGCCGAACAAAGTGCGGTAAAACCTGGAACTTTCACGCGGTGACATTGTTATGGGTTCTTGTTCTTTTACTTATCAGTAATTGTAAAAAACATTTACAGAAGTAAATCTGGAAATATGAGCGGCTAAATAATCATGAATTCAACCACAAACTATTTCATATATTAACTATGCGGAAATACAAAGTAATACAAACTTGTCTGTTACAAACTCGTCGGTCCACAGAGCTTCAGCTCTCCGACTAAATCACATGCACAGAAGCTTGAGCTTCGACTTCACTTTCTCACCCTGAGTTCCTCTGCTTGTATCTTTTTCTGTCTGTTCTGTTCTGTTCTGTGTGTAAACAATTTTACAATATGCTTCTTCTATTTATAGAAAACCTGAAGATTGCTTCAGCATAAACCAACTTACTTGCCGACTTACTTTCCATTAAAAACTACAATAACTGTCTACCTAACAACTTAACTTCTGAAATAAATTCGACTCAGTTACGCTGCCTACTTGTTGACTTTTCCTTCTTGTCAGACTGATAGACAAGATCGTGGCTTGTACAGACTCAGACAGAGTCGGCTGGAGATCAAATACAGATCTGCGAATTAATTACATTTTCCAACACATCTCATGACTCGTCACCGTTAGCCTTTGCAAGAAGATGCCTAGTGCCTTTATTAAATCCAAGACGCGCGACTCGTTGATGCAGTTGACCAGCCTGGGCGCCTCCATTCTCATCGTGATTAGGCTGAATGGTTCATTGACGTAGCTGCCAAAGGAAGCATATCTGCCTCTGGACTCGCAGAATCCTGCGTTTTTATTTTTTCAAGTGTAGACAGTTTATTGCCTGGCAACATAATGTCAAACACAGCAAC
Organism: Pseudotsuga menziesii; assembly: GCA_001517045.1. NCBI lineage: Eukaryota > Viridiplantae > Streptophyta > Pinopsida > Pinales > Pinaceae > Pseudotsuga > Pseudotsuga menziesii. The sequence continues at coordinate 6,743 of LPNX010883366.1, read as the reverse complement.
TTTTTGTAAAATCTAACACTCAATACTTACAGCAATCCAGTATTGATGATCTGATGGAACATGAATGTCTCTTATCGTAATTCCTATTGAACAGGATCCGAGCTAAGAAGCAATCAAGTATTGATGATTCAGTATTGTAGAAATTTCATTAAAATAATGCAAGAGACAATAATAGAATTTTCATTTAAAAATACAGCGAACACATCTAAGTACAATGAGATAGATAGTTTAGATAGTTTCTTCGAGTGTAGACAGTTTATTGCCTCGCAACATAATGTCAAACACAACAACTTTTTGTAAAATCTAACACGCAATACTTACAACAATCCAGTATTGATGATCCGATGGAACATGAACATCTCTTATCGTAATTCCTATGGAACAGGATCTGAGCTAAGAAGCATTGACAGCAAATATTACGTCCAAGAAAGCATAGGTAGCTTGCACCACAGACAATAATAGAATTTTCATTTAAAAATAATGCAACAGACAATAATAGAATTTTCATTTAAAAATATAGGGGACACATCTGAGTACAATGAGATACAGTTTAGACAGTTTTTTCCAGTGTAGACAGTCTATTGCCTAGCAACATAATGTCAAACACAACAACTTTTTGTAAAATCTAACACAATACTTACAGCAATCCAGTATTGATGATCCGATGGAACATGAACATCTCTTATAGTAATTCCTATGGAACAGGATCTGAACTAAAAAGCATTGAGAGCAAATATTGCCTCCAAGAAAGCATAGGTAGCTTGCACCACAAACAAAAATGCAACAACCAATAATAGAATTTTCATTAAAATAATGCAACATACAATAATAGAATTTTCATTTAAAAATACAGTGGAAACATCTAACTACAATGAGATGGAATTATCGATCTTAATACCTAAAAAGATATACCTCTTTATTCCACCTAATTCCAATAGGATTCTGACAATTTTTTAATTTTTTGGATGAAAACTATACAATGAGATTTTCTCCTTTACCTAGGCTATGAGAGCTTTGTACATGGATACCTCATCATGCCCAGTTGTTGGGAACCATTTTTGTTTTGTTTCCCCCTTGTGTTTCTCTTAGGGGGGTTCTTGGTGTTTGTATTTTCCAACAAAGTTGGTTGTTAGAGTTCGAATGTATCCAACTAACATTGGATGTATGGTCACATAGGAACTTGCATCTCGCAATTTGTTCTTAGCTCACAAAAGACTTCTTTGGGATAAATAGATCCATTCTAATTTGTTTTGCATTCAAGTTAATATAGAACTTCTTCACTTTGTATGCCTTGTCAATAACATCAATAATTTTGATACAACTAGAATATTTGAGCCCTATAGAGATTCAAAGGTTTATTCCTTTTCATTTAGGAATAATATTCAAAAAAACCATGAGCATTGAAATAACTCAGCTTTCATACACCAAGGAAAGCTAACTTGAATGATGTTTTCATTAGTGTAGAGTGTGAATGTTGGGAATATTTGAGACAATGAATCCCATGAATCGAAACACTAAGACAATGAGCCCTATGAATCAAAACACTTCACTTACTTTAAACTTTAAAACATGGAAGTAATTGCAGTCATGGAATTGAACCTCAACACCTTGGTAGGAATAGTGACTAAGTAATTCCTCTTGTTGGATATTGATGTGCACAAGAGTTGTACCCAAAACAGAGTTATTAGTGATTAGTGATATTTTGCATGGCCTTATTTTATGTATTGCTCTTATAATTAAGTTTTTGTTGGTGGTGGTGGATGCACATTATACTCATAACAATTCTTTGAATCCATTTTGAATAACAAAGATTGTATAATATTGAGAATAGAGACCAGAGTTGAAAATCCACTTAATATTTATGTTGGTTAAGCTAGTTGGTTCTCAGCCCCTCATTTACAGATTATATCATATCAGAACAGTTGAATCCAAGTAGTACTTGAAGAGAAAGAAGACTCACCATTGACATATTATCAAAGAATACACACGATCATTGAGAGGGTACACGCCTTCCACTCGAGTTTGGATTTTGAAATTAATGGCCGTAAAGAAAGAGTTGTTACACTTCTGTTAGAAGTGGTCGAATTGAAATTTCGGGTGAAAATGTATCTCTTCATAGACCATTATTTTCATTATTGACCATTCACTTCTTTGTTGGGCATCTACCCCTTGGATGGCCATCTTTCTGATCTGCTTAGGCGAATTTGTGTTACCTGGGTTGCTTTTATAATGGTCTCAACGTTTTTATACGTTGCTAAGCAGTTTCCATTTAGCCTTCAGTTTTCTATTAGACTGGATGTTCTTATTTCCCTCTCAAACTTATGCCGGCAAGACAACCGCAAAATAATTTATGCATTTTCTTTACCGATCTGACTTTGGGCTGGGCCTGTGGACAACACAAAAGTGGAGGCATCTTGTGTTCCTTAGACTTAGGGGTCTGGAATTCTTCGTCTTCTTCTGTATTATCTACCAGATTTTTTTGTGTTGTCAAAGGAAGCAGCATATCTGCCTCTGGACTGGCAGAATCTTGCATTTTTATTTTTTCCAGACAGTGTATCGCCTGGCAAAATAATGTCAAACACAGCAACTTTTTGTAAAATCTAACACTCAATACTTACATAAATCCATTATTGATGATCCGATGGAACATGAACATCTCTTCTCGTAATTCCTATGGAACAGGATCTGAGCTAAGAAGCATTGAGAGCAAATATTGCCTCCAAGAAAGCATAGGTAGCTTGCACCACACGCTTCCGTTCCATATCGGGTTTGGGAAGAATCATTCAACGAGGATGAACAACGTTGGAAAGGGAAGGATCATTCAACCAGGATGAACAGCGTCGGAAAGCAGAAAACAAAAGTCTAAAATCGTCGAAGAGCAGAAAACAAAAGTGTTTCGAAGTTGTAAATGACCTTCCTGATTCCTAAGAAAATTCTGGCTTAGAAATTTTCATTGAAACGATAGAATTTTCATTTAAAAAATGCAACAGCCAATAATAGAATTTTCATGATCAAGAGGATGGTCATGCATTGGTTCATCTCGTGACTGGCCACCATTAGCGTTTGTAAGAACCTGCTCGGTGCCTTTATTAAATCCAGGATGCACGACTCGTTGATGCAGTTGACCGGGATGAGCACCTCCATTCTTATCATGATCAGGCTGAGTCATTTGTTGATGTAGCTTCCCGAGTGACTGAGCATAGGGCTGGGTGATTGGTGGAGTGACCTGAGCACAAAGTTGACCGTAGGGCTGGGTGATTGGTGGAGTGACCTGAGCACAAAGTTGACCGTAGGGCTGGGTGATTGGTGGAGTGACCTGAGCACAAAGTTGAGCGACTCGTTGATGCTGTTGACCAGGCTGGGCTCCTTCATCGTGATCGAAAGGCTGGTCATGCGTTGGTTCATCTCCTGACTCGTCACAGTTAGCCTTTGCAAGAACATGCCTAGTGCCTTTATTAAATCCAGGACGCGTCACTCGTTGATGCAGTTGACCAGGCTAGGCGTCTCCTTTCTCATCGTGATTAGGATAAATGGTTCATTGATGTAGCTTCCAAAGGAAGCATATCTGCCTCTGGACTCGCAGAATCCTGCGTTTTTATTTTTTCCAGTGTAGACAGTTTATTTCCTGGAAACATAATGTCAAACACAGCAACTTTTTGTAAAATCTAACACGGAATACTTACAGCAATCCAGTATTGATGATCCAATGGAACATGAACATCTCTTATCGTAATTCCTATGGTAAGAAGCAATCAAATATTGATGATCCACTATTGTAGAATTTTCATTAAAATAATGCAAGAGACAATAATAGAATTTTCATTTAAAAATACAGCGGACACATCTAAGTACAATGAGATAGACAGTTTAGACAGTTTTTTCCAGTGTAGAAAGTTTATTGCCTGGCAACATAATGTCAAACACAGCAACTTTTCTTAAAATCCAACACTAAATACTTACAGCAATCCAGTATTGATGATCCGATGGAACATGAACATCTCTTATCGTAATTCCTGTGGAATAGGATCTGAGCTAAGAAGCATTGAAAACAAATATTTCCTCCAAGAAAGCATAGGTATCTTGCACCACAGACAATAATAGAATTTTCATTTAAAAATAATGCAACAGACAATAATAGAATTTTCATTTAAAAATACAGCGGACACATCTGAGTACAATGAGATACAGTTTAGACAGTTTTTTCCAGTGTAGACAGTCTATTGCCTGGCAACATAATATCAAACACAGCAACTTTTTGTAAAATCTAACACTCAATATTTACAGCAATCCAATATTGATGATCCGATGGAACATGAACATTTCTTATCGTAATTCCTATGGAACAGGATCTAAGCTAAGAAGCATTGAAATCAAATATTGCCTCCAAGAAATCATAGGTAGCTTGCACCACAGACAAAAATGCAACAGCCAATAATAGCATTTTCATTAAAATAATGCAACAAACAATAATAGAATTTTCATTTAAAAATACAGCGGACACATCTCACTACAATGAGATAGAATTATTGATCTTAATACCTAAAAAGATATACCTCTTTATTCCACCTAATTCCAATAGGATTCTGACAATTTTTTAATTTTTTGGATGAAAACGATACAATGAGGCTAAAAAGATATGTATAGCAATATGGTCGAACTTTCTCTAAAACAACAATCCACATATTGAATAACTTTCACAGCTAGTTCTATAACCATGTTAGATCTATGTAAACTTTAGATTTAGCATGTTGGATAGGTTTGGGTTTTTTATTTATTTGATTTTTTTGGGGTGTATGGTAGATTTAGAGTTTAGATACATTTTGATTGGTCATATTAATTATGTGGATGATCTTGATTATATATCTCAAGTATTTTAAAGGCAACTTCAAAATTTAAATGAGATAAGATGAATAACAATTTTATTGATGAAACATATGAATAGTAAGAAAGTAAGAGGATGCCTATATTCAATAAGAAATATATTACTAAGTAATGGATATCAATCTATCTTCATTGGCTTTTCAAATAGCAACACATGGTACTTTTTTCATCTTTTCATATTGATCATATGAAAATGGGTATTGAAATTGAAGACCATTCAAAGCTTGAACTTGAGTAAATGTCATACCCTTCCTCTCTTTCTTCCCAATATTAATATTAGTTTTCTCCAAGGTCAATCCTTATGACTAAGTGATTGTTAACCTCCATTCTAGTCTCAATGAAAGTTGTATTTTAATTACACCTTTCAATCGGTATAATAGAAATAGTTTGATGGATTGATTCATCAGATGCAACCCCCACATATTTATCAAATCTTACCAAATCATATGTTGATGGTTATGGGGGTAATGTTCTAGGGTTATACACCATTTGTTCTACAACTCCAACAACACCATTGGTGAGTCATGCATGTGTCCCAATGATTTAGGTAAGCATCACCCTACCTCCAATTGCAAAAAGTAAATCTAGTTCCAAGTCTTCCTCTTATGCTTCAACGAAATACTTCTTCTTATTCTTGTAGGAACACTTTCTACAATCGGACAATTTATATTTCTTATACAACACTTATTATGTTGTCATACATGATTATTTGTTGCAAACAAATTTATGACATTATCAAAGGATTTTTTTGTCGAAGCATCCAATGAAGTATTTCTACGAGTAATAATGACACTACATCTCTAGCGTTTATCAACATAAGTTGAAAACATTGTTGCTCATTGTTTTCTTTATCTTGTTAAAACACAGTATCAACCTCGTCAAAATTGTTGTGAATGAGTTGCTTAATTCTTATGCATGGTCGTTAGATATATTTAGAGGTTTATCCAAGACAAATGGCATTTGGCATAAATCACCAACTAGTATAATTGACCTCCCACCAAGGAATACTGAAGTTTTTTGGAAACCTTGTCGAAGCATGTTCATTATCAATAGATTTCATGCAATGATAATTTTTAACCACAAAATTCATGGAAATGTTTCGATCCATGATGTTTCCATTCATAGAGACGCCAGTAATCCATAGCTTGATGAAAATGAATGAAAATCTCATCTCAAAACATTAGGTGTCTTAAGTGTATATAATGCGATACAATATGATGATTATCGAACACATTTTTTATGTCTCTGTTTCCTTGCATCACTAGGATCTAGAGGAATGGTAGTGAACATTATGTTATGCAAATTTGGCCACTACATATCGTATTTGTTGCAGTTAATGTGAATAATATATTGGGACACCCAACTTGATGAATCAAGTCACATAACTCATGTTGCTCAAATATACATGTATGTCTTAGTACAATTCGAAATCTCATTAATCTTTTTCCTAGTCTAGATCTAGAATATTTCGTTAATGTTTCTCGTAACTTTTCCATTGTTGTAGGTAGATAAACTAGATTTTTTCTACAAAAATGTGTTGGAACCTTGAGCACGATGTCTCATGATAATGTTAAGTAAAAAGTATCTAAAGTGAGGGTGGCTTCCAAACCTACCCTCACAATATTTAAGTTGATGTTTGGCATACTCACAAAATGGGCATTTCATATTCATCCTTAAAGCCAATAAACTTCCCCTCTAGGAAATAATGTCAAAAAATGTCATATCAAACAATCCCTCAGTGTTATACTTATTGACGGGAGAAGATCCCATTTCAAGCCAATTAAGCACATATGTGGAACCATCATTTATGTTATCCCTTGAGGATTTGAATTATTTTCCCATACTTGAGTAAGTCGAAACTC
>LPNX010883328.1:177851-267430 GCA_001517045.1 Pseudotsuga menziesii | reverse complement strand
GTCAATGTCAACAAATAAATGGGTGCACGAAAACATACTTGCAGGTACAAATAAAACTATACTACATGGAGGGACAATGAATTTTTCAAACAAATTGAGACATACATGTACATTGGTGGGGGAATAGGTGGGTGAGCAACGAACCTGATTGGGTGCTCTTCAAGAACCACTCGCTCACTATCAATTTGCATAAAATAATATATATGTCAATTCCAACATATCAATGGGCACACGAAAAACATACTTGCATGCACAAATAAACTATACTACATGGAGGGACAATGACTTTTTCAAAGAAAGCGAGACATACATGTACATTGGCGGGGGGAGAGGTGGGTGAACGACTACCCCAATTGGGTGCTCTTCAATAACCACTCGCTCACTATCAAACTGCATAAAATAATATATATTTCAATGCCAACATATCAATGGGGGCAACAAGGAAAAAGATACTTTCATGTACAAAAAGAAATATAAGCAAGATAATAAATATATAAATATACCCAGGGGACGTGAGGAGGTGTGTAACCAGTGGGTCAAATAACTGTCAACGGGCTAAAAGTATTTCTACATGCATTAGTGAAGAAGGTCGCTTGTTGGACAACATAATCAAAATCACGTTCCTACGTACAAAAGGATAAAGATACAATTAGACAATTTCAAAAAATTAAAAAAATACATGTTGAATCATTAAAATCACAATTAAAAGAAAGCGATACATAAACATTCCTGCGGGTGGGTCAGAGGTGGGTCACCCATTTGGTGCTCTTTAAGCATCAGTGCCTCACTAGAAGCCTGCATAAAGTAACATATGTTAATGTCAGATAATAAAAAGAAAATGAGACATATATACTACATGGATGGAAAATGATGTTTTCAAAGAAAGCGAAACAAACATGTACCTGGCCAGGGGGGGGGGGGAGAGGTGGGTCACCAACAACCTCGATTTGGTGCTCTTCAAGCACCACTGGCTCAATAGATTCCTGCATAAAGTAACATATGTCAATTTTTTATAATACAAATAAAACGAGACATATACAACATGGACGGAAAATGATTTTTTTAAAGAAAGCAAAACATACATGTACCTGGGGGGGAGAGGCGGGTCACCCATCAAGATATCATGCTACATAACAAAAAATAAAGATACAGTTAGAAAAATTCTAAAAATTAAAAGCATACATGTTGAATTATTAAAATCATAATTAAAATAATACCCGCATCTCGGAATCTTCCTCTACATAAGAGGGACTTGGTTGGGATTCCACAAACTCATCCTGATCACCCTGTATAAAACATATTATATCCAGATTATGATGTATTGAATGTTGCATTCTCTACTATAAATATGTAAATAATGATGACAAATTAAAAAGTAAAGTTCTTACAACTAATGGTGAAGAACCAAAACCATATGCAACATTGATCGCTACATCAATGTTATCAACATCAATCAACGAACTATGCGATTCTGGGGTGTCATGGGACACTAGCTGTATATTTGTTCACATAATTTGTTAGATAATTAAATATAAATAAATTCTGAAACAATTGAAAATTGTGCTATAAAACAAAATATAATATGAAAATAATGAGTTTTACTTACAAATCGAAGTAATCCGTCATCACAGAACTCTGAAGCAGGCCCATAGCATATGCATCCACACGCTGTGCAAGGGTGTGGAATAACATGATGCTTTGAACACTCTATGTCTCCAGTGCGATTTGTATATGGATCCTTAGTGTGCGATGGGATGGCCTAAGAAATTCCAACCCCTTGGCCTACATTGACTTGGACAACAGTCCCATGTTGAAGCAATGTATCTGCTAAGTCGAATAAGGCCTCTTGTGTATCATCAATCACATGACATGCATAAGGATATACCTGAGGGGGTTTTGGTGTGTGTGGAGGGTGTGGGACATGGTTAGGATCAGTCCTATCCTATTACCTATCTTGGGGCATCCCATGACCCACACCCTAGAAGTCTAAAATATCGAAATAGTTCACATGCTTCCCCAAGATAAATTCTGCATACAACTTCTTCAGGAAATAAAATGGTATGTCTTTATTCCCATGAGGGTCTTCATTGAGGACCATGTACCAACGATCCATCCAATTGGATTTCACATTTGGTTCCACTCACCATTCTATGGAAATGTGTGCTCGACTGGTGGGTTGAACCAATCCGGTGCTAGGATCTCGGAATAATGAAAACAATTGGTCTTTGGTTATCTTTAGGTTTTTGATGTCTTTATAGCTCAAACCATCGGAATAGTATTGCCTCATGGATTCTATGTATGAGCTAATGTTGTACAGAGCTCCATGGGCATTGGAAATTGTGTTTGTTATGGTGTCCAATGCCTCGACTAACGATTGTCTCAAATGGTCCCCCCACTCTAAAAGATGAGCTAAGGCGCCTCAATGCACCCAAATGAGACAAAATCTATGAATTCCGGTCTTGTTCCCCCATCGTGTTTGGGTTTGGGTTTGTGTTTGTGTTTGGGTTTGTGTTTGGATTTGTGTTTAGGTTTGGTTCATTTTGCATAGTATCTTGAACATTCCTATTATCTGTTAAGATTAAAACAACGAATTACAAATTGTTTTAATATATCATTCTTTGATTTAATTCAATTTTTTTTATTAAATTCATTTTAACAAATATAAAAACTATGAAACTAACAAAAACAAACAAATATTGAATACAACTGTGGATGATATGAGTACTTACCTTCCATTGGAGCCAATCCACCTCCACATCCACCTCCAAAGGGTCCAATGCAAAATGCTAGTGTGGTATTTTGCAGGTGCAGTTTTTCGTTGTCCCAATATCTCCTCACTATGAAAATAACAAATTGAGGCCCGCGACCTTTGTTTTTTTAGTTTCACATATCGCATGTGCGATATATCGCATATATGATTTGTAACTATTTGAAAATGCACATGTGATATATCACATATGCGATATCGGCTAAGTAACCTTAGCCTCATCTTTGGGCTTGGGTTTTCCAAACGTAGCATCAATAACGCATATGCGTTATGGATTTACATTTCGGAAGTGTGTTTTTGATTTCTAAAGTGGCACTAAAAGGTGGAACCAACTTCGTGCGAACTCCTTGATGTATATGCTACATTTTGACCGAAGCATAGAGGTGAATGCATGTGTCAAATAATTACTGGTATCATTTCAAGGTAGATTACTATGGATCAATAGAAAAATTTATGTGGATTTCGTGCTGATAGAATTAATTACAAGACTACTACTGAAAGGCATGGACTTGACGCTGTTTTAAAAAAAATACCAGGACATTATGCCAATGAATAAGATAAAAGATAAGTATGATTTGTCCATATATATTATAGGATTTTTAATAAGCTCCATTGATGACCATATTGTTTGGTTCCCAACTAAGGTTTTAGAGACCAAATTGTTATGGAAGATGCGACCGAACCAATGTACTGTAGGTATGATCGTAGTAGCTGAAATATGTGTGGAGGGAGTTCAAATGAACTAGTCACATCATTTACTGAATGATTTATTAGAATATGTATAAAAGTTGTAGGAAAAGGTATTGCATTTCATAATTCATGGTTGCTCATTTCAATTTCATTTGTCTCATGGTAAGAACCAATGAACTAATAAGGGGTAGATATACCAGTGCGAGGTCGAAGAGCTTGATACCAAAATCTATGGTTCGAGAAAGATAAAAATGAGGGACAGAGAGACAACAATGTGCAATTATTTATGCATGGAGATATCCAATGAAACATCAAGTAAGAATCACGAATGAACCGTTCAACATTTTTGAAACATTATTAAATTTAGAATTGGCCCCCATCATATCTTGTTACAGCCGCGACAAGATCCACAACAACAATGGTTGGAGAGTCAATTCTTATTGTCTGAAGAAGAATTTGAGGCCATTACCCAAGATTGGCCAAAATAATGGCTAGTTCCTATCCCCGATGACCTATTATCTACCGAATATGACATGTATGCGATAGGAATATCCACTAGTGCAGAAGGATGGAGAATAGGGAGGGGACCCACCACCACCAACATGAGAACTGTAGAATTCTCCCAACCCTCCCCTTAATGATTCAAGAAGAAACCTAACATATCCAGTGGTGGGCGATAAAAGGAAGTAGACTGAGCCCCTAAATGAATTTTATGTGATACAGAATGCCACAATTGTGGAAATGAAAGTTAGAGAAGGCTCATTGATCAAGAAAGTGCGCACATCAAATAAGACTGTTTGTAAGATGAAGAAAACAATCAAAGAAATTGAGTATAAATCCAAAAATTGGGAAGAGGACATGATCAGGCTCGCCAATGCTGTAACACTTGCTTGGAGTAATTGTACAGATGAAGAAATAACATATGAAATGTTTGCAGAGGCCAAGGTCATTCAACTTAGTGAAATAGTAGAGGACCTTCACAAAATGGTCGTAGAGTTAGAAGCGCAGGTGAGACCCAATACACCCCCAAAGGTGTTGGAAGAAAGAAGGATGAAAAAATAAGCAGTTGTGAATAAAATTGAAGAAGCAGAGGAACCATGCACCAAAGTAGTCGAACAAGTTTCTCATTCGTGTCAAGAATTGATTTACAATGCAGAGTTAGAAACATTCATAGAGAAGTTGTGCATTACTGAGACAGAGGTGAATCATCTAAAAAATTAAACGAAGAAGTTTCCCTTAGCAAAGAAAATGGATAAGGATGATGACATGAAAAAACTACAATAGTAAGTCGCAGCGTCACGCACTCAAAAGTAGCAGAAGAATGACAAATTTGCCAAATTGAAGAATGAAGAAGAAATAATTACAAGCACTATTCAAGCTATACATCAAAAAGTTGGACAAGAAACCGATTCCACAAAACCTACAATGTCGGAACACATCAGTTACGACCTTATAGAAAATTTACAAAAGGCAGAAGAAGATGTGTGATGGGAAACATAAGATATAGTGAAAATATTCCAATATTTTCAAAGTAAGGTTGCCAAAATGACAAAAGTTTTGGAATGGGATAGCGTGGCTCGAGACGAGCCACATGTGAGTGTTGGGGGCCTGTTGTCCTAGGAAAAGATAGGCATAATTCAATTAGAATTATGTTCAGATATATGAAAAGTATGGTCGCATGATAGAGGAAAATGCGATGGAGGAAGATATACGACTAAAGAATTAGCAGTAGAAGGGAAGTTGCGACAGAAGCAGTCGCGAGGGAATATTTTCACGATAGAATTGAGGATGCGATGAGATTAACCATAATTAAAGGAACCATTATTGAAGAAGGAATGCAACGGTTTAAAAGGGAAGCTAAGGATATCATGGGTAAGAATTTATTTAGGATAGCACATGCTTTAGGAGATAAATCATCTTTGTTTTTTGGGCCGATAGTGCCTACTGACAGTTGTAACTGAAATGAACGAGAATAAGAATGACATCCTGTCGGATAAAAGAATAAAGTCAACTGAATATGACATGTAAGAGTCTATAAAAGGGATAACCCAATTTGTGTGTGGGTTACTTCCTGGTTAGTTAGTTGGTTGGTCCAGGAGTTAGTCATGGTTGTTTGTGTCTGTTTGTAGAGTCGAAGAGTTGTAGAGTTGTAGAGAAGAGTTAGTCAATCAAGGCTATGTGTGGATAAAAAATAGAGTGAAGTAGAGGAAACCTTCAGAGACCTAATATTAGATATAATGAGAGGAGAGACAAGTCTGTATAGATTGTAGAAGAAGATCTAGAACTGAGTCTGCAAGCTAAAGTACGCAGATGAAATATGCCATATATTTCTCATGCCAGATGAAGAGCGCCTTTGTTGCTTTTCCCTAATGGGTTTCCATTCTAAATGTTTCCTATGTGTATATTTGATGAATGTGCTTATGAATGAATTCATTTTGTGAATGAATGTACGTATATTTTCTTATAGATGAGTCTTTATATGCATATGTTGCATTGTTGTTAGTTGGAACTGCTAACAAGGAACTATATTAACTGTTATAATCTCTGTTGGTGGACAAATAGAGTTATATCTTGAATGCATGAAATAAGAGAAGTAATATAACCACCGATTTTGGTCGAGAAAGATAGTAAGTTTCCAGAGAAGAGGAAATTCCCACACAGCTGTAGAAACCTGGTTCTAGAAGTTACCCATAAGAGATATCTTGGGTGAGACTGTATCTGCATCGCAGGTGCTGCCAACTAAGACCTTCTCTGTAGGGCTGATATCTTGGGCTTTGTTGACGGACAAAATAAGAACTGAACTTGGGTCGAAGGGAGAAACTCCAACAGATGGTCTTAGAAGGGCTCTAATTGAGGTGAGGAACGCTAATTGAATACATGGTTTAAAATTTGATGAGGTGGTAATTGTGACTCATGCTTTCTTTGTTGATGATATGCTTATGTTTTGGGGGATCCTAAAGAGGAAGATGCAGCAGTGAAAAAAATTATGGAGCATTTTAGTAAATCCACAAGTATGATGGTAAATTATAAAAAATTGACTTGTTACTCCAATGGAATTGAATACTCACAGTTATCCCGGTTCAAAGATAAGTGGTCTATGGACATATTTTACCTGTCTACGCAATTTAAGTACCTTGTATTTGTTATTAAACCTAACCATTAGAAGAATGAAGGATGGGATTTGCTGATTGATAAGGTGGAATCCATAGTGCATTTCTGGTGTAACATGTTCTTGTTAAGAGGAGGGAAAGCCATGTTGATTCTTGTTGTCCTTACTGCCATTCCGGTCTAGTGGAATGATTAATGTCTAGATCCCAAAAGGGGTTTTGAATAAGTTGAGAAAAATATTCTTCGATTTTTTATGGAATAGTAAATTTGAGAAAGGAATGCATTGGCCATCTTGGTCTAGAATTGCTAAAACTAAAGAAGAATGAGGGTGGGGATTGTTGGATTTGTTCAAATTCAGAGAAGCACAAGGGACTAAATTAGTATGGAATTTAATTTCTAAAACAAGTAAATGGAAATGAGTGATAATTAGCAAGTATCTAAATGGACATAATCTGATTGATTGGGTCAGTTCCTCGAGAATAACCTATAAAGGGGAATCTTTGTTCCAGAAAGAATTCAATCAATATTTTTTGGTGATTAGTGAATTGCTTCAATGGAAGATGGGAGATGGTAATTCGTTGTTGATAGGTAGGGATAGCTTAATGAGGTGCGGTTTGAGGTCCTTGTTATCAAAAATATTAATAGACCATATAAATCAAATGGGGGTGGTATTCCTAAGGGACGGTTTAGGAAACGAAGAACCCATTAGAGCATTTCAAATCTGAAAATTAGCAGAGAATTTGGAACTGATAGAGAAAAATTTTGAAGAATGGAAAGAATGGGTGAGAGAAATGAAAAAGGGTTTCATTAGTTTGAATGAGGAAGAAGATAGTTTGATTTGGAAGGGGAATATGGAGGGAGTATTTTATTCAGTGAATTTAGCTTATAAACTGTTCTAGCATGGGAAGATAGAGAATATAATTTAGTGCTGGAAAGTGTTATGGGAAATCTCAACTCCAAGCAAAGTTAAAATTTTCTTGTGGCTCATCTGCAAGGAGAGAATCCTTACTTTGGAAAATTTGAGGAACTGTGGTTTTAAAGGTCTAGGAGTTTGTTGTTTATGTATGCAGGATGAAGAATCAATTCGACATTTATTTCCTAATTTCCAATACTTTTCTCAGGTTTGAAAAGTGTTGGGTGAGACACATCATATGGGGATGCTTTGGGAGGATGGTGGCATTGAAGATAATATGAATCCTTGGTTCAATAAGATGGAGCTTAAAACTATGAGATATTTTCTACTGTTGACTATTTCTAAAATATATCTTGCAAGGAATGAATGCATTTTCAAGAGTAGTTTTATCCCAGCTTACATTACATCTATAAAGGTAGCTGCTCTAATTATCTCTTTCAAAGTAAAAGTGGTAGTGGAGAAGCTAAGAGTTCAAAAGACATTATAATAGATGGAAATGAAAATATAGGTTTTTCGATGGATATTTTTGTAACATATCGTATTTGGTTTACCCTCAAAATCTATCTCGATTGAATAAACCGATAGAAAATAGTTCCATGTTGAATAGTTATATAAGAGTAAAATGTGAATGATGGTTTTACAATGATAAAGTAGCATGAATATATAGGCCTAACATAGTGACTATTCACTAAGAGATATGTCCCTTAGTTAATCTAATTAATTAATATTTATTTCATTATTATTTATTAATGATAATTATTTAATTTTTATTTTCTACATTTCCTTCCCTTTAAACCTGCTTTGTTCTCAAAGTGTAGCTTATTATAAGACTTTGTTCTCTTTCTCAAAATGGATTTTCTTGATGTTGTGAGTTTTGAAATGCAATACTCGATGATGTTGAAGACATTTACCCAACATGCACACTTAATTTGGTCAATTTGGCCTTGTTAAACCACTATCCTAAGTTTTATTGAATTAATCGGCATCAGATGAGCACACTATGGCATCAACATGAGCACACCCATGCCTACCTTCAGTCAAGGAGGCCAACTAATCCTTCTCCTTCATTTAGGGAGGCTAACTGGGCTTCCTCCTTAAAACAAGGAGCACTCTGGGGGTGATCTGAGTGTCATAAATGCACCTAATTGCTAACTGATTGTTACAATCAGTTAATATAAGTGGTGAGGGAACCTCCACTCATTATATTGATTATTTTTATTAATATTTATGAACTGGAGTCAACTAGGGCACCTCCAACCACCTCTGATGACCATTTTGACTTCAGTTAACCTCATCAGGGTATTAATTCTTGCACATGATCTAGGAACTAGGAATCAAAATCATCAAAGAATAATTAACAAATACTCATGAATTGGAAATAACTGGAATACCAAATAGGTTTCCTCTCTGTATATTATATAAACAATAAAGGATTACAATTTCCATGCATAGCAATAGCTTAACTCCATGAAGAATTCGAATACCTAAGGGACAATTCAAATTCAGTGAGTGAGTCTAGCTTAACTGACTCTTTGCCATGCAATCTCACTCAGTTAACCACTTGACCAAAGCCCTAATTGACTCACCAAACCCTAACTGAAGTTGGAGTGCAATAAATGACTGAATCTCAACTGAAGGAGATCAAACACATGTCATAGCAATCCAATCATCAAGTGCTAGTACTACATGACTCCAATAAACCCTGATGAGGTTAATTGAAGCTGAACTGACCATCAGAAGTTGGTGAAGGCGCCTTGTTCACTCCAGTTAATTAAAATAATAATAAATAATCATTAAATAATCATTAAATAATATATTTAATGAATGGAGGCACCTTAACTGACTGTAACTGATTGGTTGAACTGAAAGTAACCACCAGTTAGCAATTAGGTGCATTAATGTCACACAGATCACCCCTAGAGTGCTCCAGTTAGCCTCCTTGACTGTAGGATAAGGCTAAGTTAGCCTCCTTGACTGTAGGTAGGCGTGGGAGTGACTAGGATGATGGTAATTAATGCTCCACTGATGTCAATTAAACTTAGGATAGTGGTTTAACTAGGCCAATTTGACTGAAGGAGTGAGTATGAAGGTAAATGTCTCCAACACCCCCCCTTAAGCTATACTTAGGAAGAGTTAGAAAACATAGATGCATAAAATTCGAGGGCCCTGGAAACAAAGGCCATAGGTCACCCTGTACAATAAAGTAACTGCTTAATATAACCAAGGAAATGGGAAAAACCTCATGGGAAAAATACCCCCCCTCAAACTAAGCAGTAAATCAAGAATTGGTTCTTCTATGCAGCATCATCCTGAGACTGTGCATGTGAACCTATAAATCCAAAATAAATGAATATGTCTGGAGGAATCTTCCACTTTGGAAGAAAAACAATGCACTCAACTGAATCAGAAACATAAACAGCTGCACGGTGAAAACTGGACCCATGTAGAGCAACTGAAATCATCTGAAGAGAGAGCAAAGGTTCCTGAGGATTTGAACCATGTGTGGAACACTCAAGAAACTGATATGTTGCAGCCTTGAACAGCAAACCATGAGTGGTAAAATCATCCCCAAATCATAGGATCAAGTGTCCATGCGGATGCAGAATGTCTTCCTCTTTACTAGTTCTGTGAGGAGATGAGCTTGTGACCAAAGGTAGAGAATCCCTGGGACTCTGGAGAGCGAATGATTGAGATCCATAATCTGATATAGCTTCAGAAATATATAATGATTCACAAAATAAAATATCAGCAACCTCACAGGAGGAAACTAACACCAAATCCCCATAAGCAAATTTGAAGAAGAATTGCGGTACTTGATTTTTCACACCGGAATTGATGAGAGCAGCTACAAGCATGACTGAAAGCTCTTGGATTTTGAAATATGAAAAAAATAATATCAGATAAGAATGTAAATCAGATCTAAATAAGTTCACAACAGATCCAAAACTGTGAAATGAAATAAAATCCCCAGCAGTAGTTTTGTAGGAGACTTGCGGTACTTGTTTCTTCACACCGTTGATGAGAACAGCTACAAGCAGTACTGAAGGTTTATGAACCTGAAATTTTGAACCAATAAATATCATATCAGATCCAAATAATATCATATCAGATCCAATAAGGTTCATATCAGATCCAAAATTATGGTCAACCGAGACGGTAGATGCACAGTTTTCTTCTTCTTCAAAATTCTGAATTTTGGTGCATGCAATCTTGCAGGAATTTGCTAGAAGATCTAGATCATGGGGAGCGAATGGATCACTCTGGTAATCTGATATTTCTTCCAAAATATCCAAGGTATCACATATTTGCACACCAGCAGCAACATTAGAGGAAGAAAATTCAAATTTCTCCTCACTTTCGGAAGCAATTACTGGTAAATTTTGCACAGAATTCAAAGGAAAATCACCGGTGAATGTTTGCATGGAAGTGCAGCAGAGTTTTTCTTCAATATAAGAGATTCAATTGTATTCTTCCGTTTCAGCAATATGAGAAGATGAGATATCAGAGATCTCATGAACTTCTGGAGCATCAGGAGAAGGAGTCACTTCATGGAGACTTTCTTCAATTCGAATTGAATGTGTAGAAGATTCTGCTTCATCTTCATCTTGAACAACTTCATCAGAGAGAGTAGAGGCTGAGAGTTTTGAGTGAAGAACTCTTGTGGTTCTGGCTGTAATCTCCAAAGTACTTTTATGATCCTCATTGTGCTTGCCAAAGGTTTTGTCCAATCTTGTCCAGATATCCTTTGGGTGTTCAGCAGAATAAAAACAAAGTACAAGTCATCATCAAGGGCCAGAGCTATTGATCCAAAAGCTCTGTCAATGTCATTTAGCCAGTCATTCTCATTCTCATAAGTCTCTCTTCCAATTCCAATAGACACCTCATAGAGACCTCGTCTCTTGAGATATGCAATCATCTTCAACTTCCATTCCGAATAGCTTGTGAATGGGGTGAGAGGAGGGATTGATGAGTGCATTCGAAGTTGTACCTGTTAAGACCTGCAAATCAAAACAAAAGGGGCACCGTAAGGTAGAACAGACTACACATTTAGGCTTTCATCACACCCAGCATAGTCAATGAAGCAAGCTTAATCAACAAGTTCTTTACTTGGGATATTGAGTGGTAAGCCTTGGCTTCTGGTGCAGTGCTGGATTCTTGAGCTATTGCTCAAATTTCATGGAGAAATCTGTCAAAAATCTTGTTCTTGATAGATAGATCTTCGTCCCACCGCATGCTCTGATACCATATTAATTCTTGCACATGATCTAGGAACTAGGAATCAAAATCATCAAAGAATAATTAACAAATACTCATGAATTGGAAATAACTGGAATACCAAATAGGTTTCCTCTCTGTATATTATATAAACAATAAAGGATTACAATTTCCATGCATAGCAATAGCTTAACTCCATGAAGAATTCGAATACCTAAGGGACAATTCGAATTCAGTGAGTGAGTCTAGCTTAACTGACTCTTTGCCATGCAATCTCACTCAGTTAACCACTTGACCAAAACCCTAATTGACTCACCAAACCCTAACTGAAGTTGGAGTGCAATAAATGACTGAATCTCAACTGAAGGAGATCAAACACATGTCATAGCAATCCAATCATCAAGTGCTAGTACTGCATGACTCCAATAAACCCTGATGAGGTTAACTGAAGCTGAACTGACCATCAGAAGTTGGTGAAGGTGCCTTGTTCACTCCAGTTCATTAAAATAATAATAAATAATCATTAAATAATCATTAAATAATATATTTAATGAATGGAGGCGCCTTAACTGACTGTAACTGATTGGTTGAACTGAAAGTAACCACCAGTTAGCAATTAGGTGCATTAATGTCACACAGATCACCCCTGGAGTGCTCCAGTTAGCCTCCTCGACTGTAGGAGAAGGCTAAGTTAGCCTCCTTGACTGTAGGTAGGCGTGGGAGTGACTAGAATGATGGTAATTAATGCTCCACTGATGTCAATTAAACTTAGGATAGTGGTTTAACTAGGCCAATTTGACTGAAGGAGTGAGTATGAAGGTAAATGTCTCCAACACAGGGTTCACTGGAGTTAATGATGTGCTACCACTTATTGGTTGGCATCCAGTGACATGTGTTTGAGCTAATTTCAGTTAGACTCAGTCATCCATTGCACTCTGACTTTAGTTAGGACTCAATTAAGTCAATATGGACTTGATCAGTGGGTTAACTAGGAGTGTTTACTATGGATTACATTAAGTTAAGCTACACCGATTCATTCAATTCGAATGACCTCCTTGGGAATTCGAATGGTCTTGGAATTCATGCACCTTGCATGATCATTGTATTGTATTATTCATTCTTTATTGATTATATAGAGATGCTACTTCCATTGTAGCACCATTATGCCAATTTTATGCTTAATTATCTAAAATATTCTATGAGACTGTCTTTTAGTCCCTAGATTAATGTGATAGATTAATACGGTATCAGAGCTCATGGTGGGACAAAGCTTAGATCTCTCAAAAAACATGGTTTTTGATAGATCTTGCATGAAAAATTGAGCAAAGCTCAAAATTCCAGCACTGCACCAGAAGCAAATGATTAGCACTTAATACCCCAAGTTAAGGAATTATTGATCAAGCTTGCTTGATAAACTATGCTTGGTGTGATGAAAGCCTAAAATGTGCAGGATGTTTGACCTTACGGTGCTCCTTTTGTTGTGATTTGCAGGTTTTAACAGGTGAAAAGAATTCACTACAGCAGTTTGAGATGGCTTCTTCCATCGAACTCTTGACTCCGTTCAATTTACATTCATGGAAAGGAGATATGGAGATCCAGCTATGTACCAAAGGACTCTACTGGGTCACTATGGACAGTGAAGAAGAGCCTACTCATGTGACAGACAAAGATATATTCTTGAACAAGAAAGATGAAGCATTCATATTCTTGCGCCTCTCTATTTCCTGGGATCTTCTTTTCCATCTCTCGGGATTGGAGACTCCAAAAGAATTCTAGGACAAATTGGACACCCTGTATGGAAAACAGATGATTTGAGAGTATACCATCTTGAAAACAATTTGATGTCTCTTCAACCTTCCAATTTTGAGACCTTAAATGATTTTTTCACAAAGTTCAAGCACATTGTCTTACTGTTGAAGTAGTGTAAGGTGGAGAAGGAGGATGCTCATCTCATCCTCACCATACTCTACAAAATTGGAGCTAATTATTCGGTGCTTGTCTCTACATTCTGTCCGGGGAAGCTCACAACCCCTGGATGGAAGATGCCTTCACTCAATGCCTTCATTGAGTCCCTAACAAGTGAACATGATAAGCTTGTCCAAATGGGGATCATCATATCCTCCCGAGATCAATCCTTCTATGTCTCAGGGTCCAAATATCTAAAGGGTAAAGGAAAGCAGTAGAAGAACCCAAAAACCAAATTCAAAGCTCCTAATCCTAAAGTTGAAAACCAACAACATGAAGAGCCTTCCAGCTCAAAGAAGAACAAAAGCAAAGGGCATCATAGAAAGGAAAGAGTCAAGTGTTCATACTGCGGGAAGGGCTTCCACCTTAAACATGTCTACATGAAAAACAAACTTGATGAAGCTACTTCTCTTCTTGAGAAAAATCACATCAATCTTCCGGAAATCTTTCGGAGGAGAGATCAACAAGATCGGGAACCATAGCATGAAAGAGGTCATGCTGTCATGGAAAGAACTTCAAATTCCAAAGCTATTTGGATAGATTCTGGAGCTTCAAATCACATCATGGATGAAAGAGACTCTTTCTCATCTTTGGAGACTGGAAAATCCATTCACATCCACATGGGATATGACTCCACAATCATATCTGAAGGACAAGGTACTGTAGATCTTGGACATGGTTATTTTTTCAATGTTCTGTATGTACCATCTCTTGCATCAAACCTCATAAGTGTTTATCAAATGACACATACGAGAGTACCCAAGAGAGTCTCCTTCATCCCAGATGATGTAGATATCACAGAACATGCATCTGGAAAAATTGTGGCAAAACGCCTTACAAACCATCATGCAAAAGCCTACGATTTCTCCCATTTTGTGGCGGATGCAAAGCCCACTGCATTGTTGATTCATGGGAATGAGGTTAGTAGACTATGGCATGAGAGGTTCAGCCACCTAAAATTTAAATACTTGCAGAAATTACAACATAATTCTATGGTTGAAGGCCTCTCGATCATCAAAGCTACCACCAAAATTTGCAAGGGATGTGTTGTTGGCAAGCACCCTGAGCATAAGTTTGATCGGGGGAAGGCAAACCAAGCATCATGCATATTGGGAATGATACATAGTAATATCAGTGGTCCCATGCCTATCACATCCATGAATGGATTAAGGTACATTCTCACTTTCATTAATGACTTTTCCAGATACACATGGGTTTTTTTCATAAAAAAGAAGTCGAAAGTCTTGGAAAAATTCACTGAATTGAAGGCTTTGATTGAGAATGCATCTGGCAAAAAGATCAAGATTTTGAGATCTGATAATGGCAGGGAGTATATCAGTAATGAGTTACTACATATATTTTTCCAAAGTGGTATTCATATCCAGCATTTCGTCCCCTACACTCCCCAACATAATGGTGTAGTGGAGAGGAAGAATCGGTCTCTCATGGAGATGACCACTTATATGCTGGAATCAAAGAAGTTGGCTGAAAATTTGTGGGATGAAGCCATGAATTATGCAGAATATATTTAGAATATATTTCTACACTCATTTGTGAAAGGGAATACCCCTTTCAAAGCATATTTTGGACATAAGCTGGATGTGTTGAATCTAAGGGTGTTTGGGTCCACTGCATGGGCCCGAATTTCGCTTGATAAAAGGAGGGATTTGCAACCGCAAAGCATGGAATTTATGTTTATTGGATATCCCAATTAATATAAATGTTTCAAGCTGCTATATATCATAAAAAAATATATCATCATTGAAATAAGTGTCATGTTCGATGAGCCTCTTCAGGAGGTAGAACTAGTGAAGGAGAAAACTGCTGAATTTCCTTCCTATTCTACTGAATATTTGGATGATGTAATTGGGGGTGATGACCATGATTTGGATGCTATGATTTCTGATATTAGTGAAAATAAAAAAATATATTCTGAATCAGAACCTGAAGTACAAAATCATATCCCAAGTTGGGCTCGACAGACACTCTTTTTCGCAGGTGATAACATTGGAAATCTGGATGATCCAAGGAGAACCCGGTATGATTTCCAAAGAGCAGGTATTGTGCTCTATTGTCCTGATTATTTTCTGTCCAAATATTGTTATTTAATGATAAGTTCATATCCTAAGTATTACTACCATGCTCGGAAGGATCTGAGATGGCAAGCTTCCATGGACAAAGAGGTGAATTCTCTTCAGAAAAACACTACTTGGGAACTAGTTTCTCTTCCTTCGAGGAGGAAATTGGTTCAATGCAAGTGGGTGTTTAGGACTAAGGTTGTTGTTGATGAAAAAAAATATAAAATATAAGGAAATTATGGTAGAAAAATGTTTCTCCCAGGTCCAAGGTGTGGACTACCATGAGACTTTTTAACCGGTTGCAAAAATGGACTCCATCCGCCTAGTTTTGGCAATTTCTGCATATAAGCATTAGGAAGTGCATCATATGGATTTTAATTCTGAATTTATGCATGGATATGTTAATGAGTAGATATACATCAAGCAGCCTGAGGGATACATTTATTATCCATATTTGGTTTGCAAACTAAAGAAGTCACTATACTGGTTAAAACAGGCCCTAAGAGAGTGGTATTCCAAGATGGAAGCCTTCCTTCTCTCGCAAAACTTCCAAAGGTGTGAATCAGATCCGAATGTGTATATACAGTAGTATGATGGTAATTTGATTATTATTGTTTTATATGTTTATGTCTTATTGATTACAGGTAGCTCATTTAGTTTTATTTCAGTCATCAAAACTGCTCTCCACAATGCATTTGAAATGAGCAATTTGGGGCTCTTGAAGCAATTTCTGGGGCTCAAAATTGAGAAAAATATTGATGGGATAATGGTAAATCAGTCCAAATACATATAAGAACTATTATTAAAGTTTAAAATGGCTGAATGTAATTATAATCCATTCCCTTTCCTTTCAGGGATCAACCTTGAAGAAGGAAAAAACACACCTCCCATGGACTGCACTATTTATCGACAACTGATAGGTAGATTGCTCTACTTGACTCATTCTTGGCCTGATATCTATTATGCTGTGAATGTTGTGTCAAGATACATACATAAGCCTCATGATATTCATTGGAAGGAATCCAAGAGGATCCTCCAGTATATTCAAGGAACCAGGAGCTACGACATTCACTATGCTGCAGACTCCGAGATAGAGCTGGTTGGTTACACAGATTCTGATTGGGAGGGTGATTCTATTGATCATAAGTCTACTTCCAGATATGTCTTCATGTTTGGTGGTGGACTCATTTTCTAGTCTAGAAAAATGAAGGCCTCCATAGCATTGTCTTCAGCAGAGGTCGAGTACCGAGGAGTGGTGAATGCTTGCGTCCAAGCTATTTGGTTGCAAGGAATTCTTTCAGAGTTTGATATTGGTAGTACTTTGTCCACTGTCCTCTTTTGTGAAAATAAAAGTGCTATTAATATATCCATAAATCTAGTTACCAGGCAGAGGACCAAGCATGTAGAGATACACATGCACTATATTAGGGAATTAGTGCATGACAGGACCATCATTATATAGTACTGCCCCACTGATGCGCAGATTGCAGACATCTTCACCAAGAGATTTTCATAAAAGAAGTTCACTTACCTCCGTTCAATTTTGGGGGTGAGTTCATCAGGGTGATCAGACTACTTTCAGTGTTCAGCTTGAGGGAGGGTCTTTCCCACTGGGTTTTCCCTCTTTTCCTCACTTAGATTTATTTTTGAGCATTGTTTGAGTTACATTATTGTACAAGGTGACCTATGGCCTTTGTTGCTGGGGCCTTAGCATTTTCATGCACTTTATTTTACTTCTCTCGAGTATATATTAATGGGGGGTGTTGGATACATTTACCCAACATGCACACTTAATTTGGTCAATTTGGCCTTGTTAAACCACTATCCTAACTTTTATTGACTTAATCAACATCAGATGAGCACACTATGACATCAGCATGAGCACACCCATGCTTACCTTTAGTCGAGGAGGCCAACTAATCCTTCTCCTTCATTCAGGGAGGATAACTAGGCTTCCTCCTTCAAACAAGGAACACTCTGGGGTGATTTGAGTGTCATAAATGCACCTAATTTCTAACTGATTGTTACAATCAGTTAATCTAAGTGGTGAAGGAACCTCCACTAATTATATTGATTATTTTTATTAATATTTATGAACCAGAGTCAACTAGGGTGCCTCCAACCACCTCTGATGACCAGTGTGACTTCAGTTAACCTCATCGGGGTTCATTGGAGTTAATGATGCAGTACCACTTGTTGGTTGGCATGCAGTGACATGTGTCTAAGCTAATTTCAGTTAGACTTAGTCATCCATTGCACTCCAACTTCAGTTAGGACTCAGTTGAGTCATTCTGGACTTGATCAATAGGTTAACTAGGAGTGTTTACTATGGCTTACATTCAGTTAAGCTACACCCATTCATTCAATTCGAATGACCTCCTTGGGAATTCAAATTGTCTTGGCATTCATGCACCTTGCATGATCATTGTATTGTATTAGTCAGTCTTTATTGATTATACAGAGCTGCTACTTCCATTGCAGCGCCATTATGCCAATTTTATGCTTAATTGTCTAAAATATTCTGTGAGACTATGTTTTAGTCCCTAGATTACTGTGACAGATTAATAGATGAAACCCTGCTATATAATCTTCAGAGTCTTGAACTATTGTGTTTCATTTCTAGGGTGTAATCCATCCCAAATCTACTTCCATTGGAACTATTTGATGGTCGACTAATCATGTAGAATTCTCATTTTAGGTTTCCATAAAAGTTGTCAATATTGTCTTCATTCATTTTCAATGTTGTAGTTGGTTTGTATGTAAGATTGTAATACCCCATGTGTTAATCCCTTGACATATGTAATTTGTAATTGTTTATTATTGTGGCACAAGGTGATGAAAAAGGGTCTTTAAGTACCTAGAGACATTATTATTATTTTGTAAATAATTAATTAATGAAAACAACTAGCACATTGGGGACAAATAAAAGAGTATGGGAGGCCCAGATCCACAATTTTAGGGGGAATGGGTACATTCCTAGAACTTTAGAACTTTGTTTGGTTGATCTTGGTTCATATTTATGTTTTTGTGGCTTTATTAGTTGATGATCATGAAAACATTGTACATTGGACCCAACTTTTGATTATTTTAGCCTATGTTGGTATTATTGAGCCCAATTCATGATTTAGTGGGCCTCCTTGGTGTTTGAGTGGGTGCCACTTGTTGATTGATCCCATTTGATGGTTTTGTAACTTCTTTGTGGAGGTTACACTTGGTTTTGTAACTCCCATTTGCACAAGTATTCCCTCACTAGATATTTTTAGCCTTATCACCTCAAAAGTTGTGTAAATACTTGTATAAATCCTTGTGTAACCCCCTTTTTCTATTTTGTGAAGATGCCTTGGCTTGTGTGACACCTCACATCACTAATTTTTATTCCTCTTCATAGATTATGTGTCCACTGGAGTGGCTTGGAGTCATTCTCCTTGAAATTCGAATTGCTTAAGTTGGATTAGAGTTAACCTCTTGTGGTTGAACCACCCCCCTTGGATTGACTCAAGTTGGATTACCTTGGTTTGATTTGACCCCATTGAGTTAGAATTACCTTCTTTGTTGTATAAATACATGTTTTATCTCCTTGGTTTGGTGGTTGTTTTTCATGGTTCTCTTGGATGGTTGTTGATTATGGTTGTTCACACCTTTGATGGTGAGAGCTTGGGAAACCATGAATGCTTTGTATGTGAATGAAATTTGTACTTGAAGCACTGTCATATTGTATGGTGTTTGCGGTAATCTTGGAAAACTATGGTTTAGTTCCTCCATTTCCACTACTTGGCTCTGTCCTAAACCTACACATAAATTTTGGTGGTGAATGGAAATATCTTGGTGTCCTAGGGGGTCTGAATTACCATTGCACCTGGTAGTGGGGTGGAAGAGGAAGTATGTGGTGATGAATAGAGTTTTGTATTATGAAGCTGATACTTGATTTATTTTTTAGTTCACCTCTATAGTTATACATTGATAAGATAAGTGATTTATCTCATGTTTATTTAATTTACTTGGATCTGATATGATTTATTTATGGATGCACATGAAATGTTTGATGAAACATATAAGTTATTTTTGGAATAAATTTCTTATAGAATTCAATCTATTTATGCAAGTAAATTTTATGAAGGAATTGGAAACTAGTTTTTGGGATTTTGTGCATAAATTGTTTGAGGAAATAATTATTTTGTACATCTTATACAGAACTAATATTTATTCCCTTGTTCATTATATATTGTGTATTTTGATAATATAGTATCCTCAGAATGGTTTAAGACACTTCTCTTTGATGCTTCTACCTTTTATTTGAAAACTAGTTCTTTGATTGGACTATTTGGCATAGTTTGGAGAACTATCACATGAAGTTTTTGTAAAAATTCATGACTGTTACTTTTATGCTTATTTATGATAAATAATATTGAAATATGTGTGATAATGTAAGGAGAAATCTTTTGGGTAGTGTTGGGGAAATGTCTATTGAAAAGATCAATTTCCAATTTCTAGCTCCTTCAATATAATTGTCTTGAGTAGATTTGTGACTTTGCATATGAAGTGTTTGAAATTTTTTTGTAATGATATATACCTATATTATGACTGAAAAACATGTTATTTAGAGATTTAACTGAATTTTAATTATTGTCTAAGAAGTATATTTAATTATTCTAAAGATTCCTAGAATTGCTAGTCAATTCAGATGAGTATAATTAACTTGTTTTGTGGATTGTTTAATGGACTGTTTATGGGTGGAAATATACAACCATATGAATTTAAGTGATCTTTTATATGATTTCCATGATCTCAAATATTCTTATATTTCTCTTTATTTGGCATTTGGAAAGTTCAATTGGAAACTAGGTACATTGCAGTGAAATTGACAAATAGTTTTTGGATTTGAATCTCTGTTTTTGGTAAAAGATGAATGTACAACCATATTCTCTGTTATTGGTGCTTTAATTTTCTTGTAGAATTCTATTTTATGGATCTGTACCTTCATGTAATTTTTCCTTAGAAATTGGTAGGATTGGTTTGATTGAATTCCTCGTAGTGTTTATTAACTAGTTGTTCTGATTGAACTTGAAATATCCTTCGTTTATGTACTCAGATCAGATCTGAAAAAAGTACTTTATTTTATTGTACATGCATGGTTAAATATGTGTATAATGTCTGTATTTCCACTTTTTGGTTCATTATCAAGGTTGTATGTCAAATTTTTGCAATACTAGTTGTTAGGATTAAACGACTAGTTAACTAGTTCTTGTGGAATCATTTTCATAATTACTATGTTTAATTAATTGAAAAACGACAATTAGGATTGATTTACATGTTATTAGGTGTTAATTATATATTTTAATTTATAAACATTAGTTAAGTGATAAACAAATGAAATTATAATAAGTACCGCCAATTGTGCACTAAGTGTTGCTAAGTATTGTAATCGGAACACTAATCACTAGTTAATAATGATTAAGAGTAAATGACCTTTAGAGGTGGAATTTAGGTCTAAATTGGATTGGGGTGGATATTTGATTTTGATACAAGGTGTTAGTAATCCTTACCATCCCTTGGATCACATGTTGGAATAATTATTGAATTTATTTTAATTTATTGGTAATTAAAGGGACTTTGTCGTGATTAAATATTGAAAACTGAATTTTAATATTTGTTTAATAATTCGTTGTGCTGAAATTATATAATTATACTTATAGAGCTAATTATATTTCCCTCAGACCCATTGATATCCCCAAGGGACATTACAAGTGGTATGAGAGCTTAGGTTCCAACACCATGACTGTTGGGCCTTTTACAACGTTAATATCTTTTGGAGTTTATAAATGTGCTTGGTGAAATGAATTTAACCTCCCTTATGTTGATAGAAGAACAAGAAGCCCCACTTCAAATATTAGTCCATTGTATGCCTTGAAATTAATTAATATTGTATATTTGTTGTTCAATTGATTGATTGGTAAGTACTATGTGGTGCATATCTAATAATTGAGTGAATTGATTGATTGATGCTTGTGCTTTGCCTCTTTTACTTCTCGTTGAATTGTTAATATTGAAATTCTTATTGTAGTATGATTATTAATTGATAAGTAAATAATTGTCATTATAATAGTATGTACTATTTCCTAGTATTAGTTTAATTCTAAGTTATTAAGACGATATAGTTCTATTATTATTAAATATTAATATAATTTATTAAGTGACATTTATACCATATATTGATTTTGTATTCTCTATGGATGTCATGCTTTTATAGTCTTATTTATATCACTTGGATGGTTGTGGTTACATGGATGAGTAACTTCCTAGCTATTTTAGGAATGGTACACTTGTCTAAATGGTGTTTCCAATTCTCCTTTTTATTTTATGCATGTAGTAGTATGCTTTTATACCAATTATTAATATGATTACTATCTTAACTTATCTAATCAGTTAGTGCTGGATTTGCCACTTGGAGGTAAGCATAACTATGGGATATTTTTGTATTCTAATATTTATTTGATTTATTTTTTTGTTAGTGGTGGCATTATTACTATCCTAGATATTTTATTAATTTATTTATTGAGTGGAGAAACTGAGTCACTTGTCTCTAATGGTTCATATTCTCTTTTATTTTATTTATTTATCTTATGGAGATGTAAATCCTTATCTATTTTCGTCAGTGCATTTAGACGGAAGGGCTTTCAATGCCGTCGGAGGTAAAAAGGTGACGACACAGCTGAAGTGTCGGTGAAGATCACCTGAAGGAAGCCGATACATCAGAAAATTTTAGACGATCGAGCAGCCGGTGTAGTGGATGAAGGAAGAAATTTTTCCAAAGTGCTGGAAGCGTCGGAGAAATTTAGATGATCGGTCCACCGACACGTCGAAAAAATTTAGAGGATCGGTTTGCCAACATGTCAGAAGCTAGAGGAATATTGGCCCAAAACGTCGAAGAAAATTAGTTGATTGGACCGCCGATGAGCGTAAAAAAAATATAGTTGATTGGACTGCCGATGAGCATCGGAAAAATTTATTTGATTGGACCACCGATGAGCGTCGGAAAAATTTAGTTGAGTGGAATGCCGAAGTGTTGGAAACTTAGTTGGGAAGAGACCCGATTTAACAAAGGAAAATTTTGAGTTTCAAGTGGGATTTCTCAGCGAATTTCACCGGTTTTTCAGTGAGATTTTCAACAGTTTTTCAGTAGATTTTTAGGGCTGAAAAGGAAGAAAATTTTGTGTTTGGGAAAAATTGTTATTCTATGATTTTTCCAGGAAAAGGTAAGTAATTTTGATTTATATCTATGCTATGCAGCTAACAATTGTGTTACTAACTCGTTTGCAGAATCGTAGACACCTTCAAGGGAAGTATTCCAGGTAGTGTAGTTTGGTAAGTAAGTTGTGGTTCAGTAATGAGAACCCATGACATATATGATGCTTGGGATTCCTATGAGCATGTGCGAGATGCCATGGGAGAAAATGTCCGTAATGGAAATGATCACATAAAATCTAATGGAAGGAGATTCCAAGAGACACCGTCAGATATCACAGCCACCATGAGAAGCTTGATTAAAGCCCAGGAAGAGCAGCATCAGTTGAATTCTGCTATGTTGCAGTGTTTGACAGACTTGCAAAGAAACATAGACTCTGGGTGGGGTACAACAAGACCAGAAGGTAGTAAGAGAAGCACTAGGAGGAGAATAAGGACTTCTAGTGGATCATCTGACTCCAAAGAATCCAGCGGGGATTCAAGCTCTTCTTCTCGCAAAGGGAAGAGAAAGAGGCACCATAGGGATATCTCTCGAGATGAATTTAAGAAGGCTAAACCTCCTACAATTGATGGTGAGCTAAAGACTAGACAAGAGGTTGAAGCTTGGTTTCTTGGGATAAAGAAGTACTTCCGAGTTCAGGATTATTCGGGAAACATGAAGGCAAGAGTTTCCATATTCAATCTGAATGGAAGGGCATCCATTTGGTGGGAACACTTCAAGCAAGTAAAGAGAATCAGTGAAAGGATACTTAAGTGGAAATAGTTCAAGAAGTATTTCAAGCAGAAATACCTCTCTGACAGGTATTATGATGACAATATTAAGGAGTTCCATGAGTTGAGATTGAGACAGCAGACCATGGAAGAGTATGCAAATAAGTTCTTGGAATTGTTGAGGTATGTCGGGTACATCAAAGATGAAAAAGTGAAGGTCCAACTTTTTCTGAGTGGATTGCCTTAGTATTACAAAGATAGAATTGAGTTTTATGAACCTAGAACTCTTGAAGAAGCAATAAGGAAGGCTAAGTATTGCTATGAGCAAAGCAAAGGTAAACCTGATTACCATAAGACATGGAAGGACAAGAAGAATGAGAAGTTTTACCAAAGAAGGAAAGGTTTCAAACCTTGTAACTTCAAGAATCAGCAAAAACAGCCATCCCAAGCTGCGAGTAAGCTAGTTGGAGTGATAGGAGAAAAGACTAAAGATCCACCACATAATAGAGGACCACTTCAATGTTGGAAATGTGGAGGACCCCACATGCGCAGAAATTGTCCACTCGAGAATGAGAGTGCAAGGCTAGCTTACAACATTCAAGAAACAGAAACAGTGGGTCAAGTAGCAAGGGCAGTCTCTAGGATTTACGCAGCATTGGAAGACCCCCAGGTAGATCACCAGTCAACTGTGGTTGAAGTTGTAGGTAAGTTTGTTGAGAAATCTGTTTCTATTTTGATTGACCCTGGTTCTACTCACAATTACATTACTCTTATATTAGTGGAGATTTGTGCTTTTAAGAAAGTAAAGCATAGAAAATCTTGGTTAGTTCAGCTAGCCACTGGAACTAAGAGAAAGGTTAGTGAAGTGGTAGAGAAATTTCCATTGGTCATGAATGGACTAATCACTTGTGTAGATCTGAATTTTCTACCACTTGGTTCCTATGCTGTTCTCATTGGGATGGATTGGTTAGAAGCTCACAGGGTGAAGCTTTACTATTATTCTAAGACTTTTGAATGCATGGATGAAGAAGGAAACCAGTAGTTGTGAAAGGTATTCCAAAAGTGATTTCAGTACGGCAGGTTTTAGCAATGCAGTTGAAGAAGTTTTGTAGGAAGGGTTTCCAGTTGTATGCAGCTCATATTTTGGAGGCATCGGAGGATGAAAATCCCAGGTTGGAGGACTATTAGGTGTTACAGGAATTCAAGGATGTGTTTCCTGATGATATTCCAGGACTTCCTCCAAAGAGGGACATTGATTTCACAATTGAACTTGTGCCAGGAGCAGCACCAATGTCCAAGACACCCTATAGGATGAGTACACTAGAGATGCTAGAATTGAAGATGCAACTGCAAGAGCTGTTGGAAAAGAATTATATCAGGCTGAGCGTGTCCCCATGGGGAGAACTAGTTCTATTTGTAAAGAAAAAAGATGGTACACTCAGGTTGTGTACTGATTACAGACAGTTGAACAAAGTTACCATGAAGAATAAATATCCTTTGCCTAGGATTGATGACCTCTTTGAACAAACGAGAGGAGCAAAGGTATTTTCCAAGGTTGACTTGAGGTCTAGTTATCATCAGGTGAGAATCAAGGATGAAGACATTCATAAGACAACCTTCAGAACAAGGTATGGACATTATGAGTTTGTAGTGGTACCTTTTGGTCTCATAAATGCACCTGCTACATTTATGTGCCTTATGAATAGTGTCTTCAGTAGATATTTGGACAAGTTTGTTCTTCTTTTCCTTGATGACATTTTTATTTATTTTAAGAATGAGGAAGAGCATGAAGAGCATTTGAGATTAACATTGCAATTTCTCAGTGAGCATCAATTGTATGCAAAGTTGAGCAAGTGCGACTTCTATAGAGATAGAATTCAATATTTGGGGCACATTATTTTAGAAGAGGGTATATCTGTGGACCCTGAAAAGATCAAGGTGATTATGAATTGGCCTACTCCAAGAAATGTAACAGATGTAAGATCTTTTATGGGGATTGCAGGATACTACCGGAGATTCATTGAAGGATTCTCCAAAGTTGCACATGCCATCACTTCTTTGCAAAAGAAGGGGATAAAGTTTGAATGGACATCAAGGTGTGAAGAAAGCTTCTAGCAATTGAAAAATCTTCTCACCAGTGCATCGGTATTGAAAGTTGTAGACCCAGAGGAGAATTTTGTGGTGTGTACCGACGCATGCATACAAGGGCTTGGAGGAGTCCTTATGCAAGACAACCACGTGGTATGTTATGAGTCAAGAAAGATGAAGGAGCATGAGAAGAACTATGCCACTCATGATCTAGAGCTGGTAGCCATAGTACATACTCTCAAGATGTGGAGGCATTACTTGATGGGTAGAAGATTTGAGCTAAGGACAGACCATTGTAGTCTGAATTATCTATTTGATCAGCCTACTCTAAATGCTAGGCAAGCGAGATGGCTAGAGTTTTTATATGATTTTGATTTTGAAATCAAGCAAATAAAGGGAAAAGAGAATAAGGTAGTTGATGCACTCAGCAAGAATATGCAGGAAATGCATGTGGCTTCTCTTAGTATTTTCCAATCAGATTTGAGGCAGCAAGTTGTTAATCGTACTGCTGGAGATGAATTGTATGAGCTAGTAAAAGACAAGTTGCGGCATCAAAGTCTTGAGAAGAGGTATGAGGGAGGTAAATTGGAAGAAGACAGAATCCTTACTTATAAAGGTAGAATTTATATTCCAAATGTAGCAGAGTTGAGGAGAGTTGTTATGGATGAAATCCAGCAAGATCCGTATTCTAGTCACCTA
Organism: Pseudotsuga menziesii; assembly: GCA_001517045.1. NCBI lineage: Eukaryota > Viridiplantae > Streptophyta > Pinopsida > Pinales > Pinaceae > Pseudotsuga > Pseudotsuga menziesii. The sequence goes on along the minus strand of LPNX010883328.1, from coordinate 240,954 downwards.
GGATACCAGAAGACAATTGCTACTGCCAGAAAACAGTACTTTTGGCCAGGAATGAAAAAGGACATGGCTGAATACATTTTGAGATGCATGAAATGTCAGCAGGTAAAGGTTGAGCATCAACATCCGGCAGGTTTGTTGTAGCCTTTGCTAGTTCCAGAATGGAAATGGAAGTTATTTCCATGGATTTTATTACAGGATTGTCGATGACTTGGAGACAACATGATTCCATCATGGTTGTGGTGGATAAGTTGACAAAGGTAGCACATTTTATACTGGTGAAGTATACACATAAGACTGATGACATTGCAGAGATCTTCATGAAGGAGATTTTCAAATTGCATGGATTGCCGAAGGCAATAGTCTTTGATCGAGATGTCAAGTTCACTTCCAATTTTTGGAAGGGGTTGTTTGCAGATTTGGGTACAAAGCTAAACTTCAGCACTACATACCATCCTCAGACAGATGGGTAGACAGATAGAGTTAATCAAGTACTCAAATATATGCTTCACATGTATGTGATGGACAAACCAACCAAGTGGGAAGATTACTTAGACTTGGTAGAGTTTGCTTATAACAATGGACAGCAAGCATCCTTGGGGATGAGTCTGTATGAAGCTTTGTATGGAAGAAGGTGTAGGACAAGAGTGATTTGGGATAATCCAGAGAATAAGGTTGTGCCTGGTCCATAATTGCTCAGGGAAATGGAGCAAGAGGTTGTAAAGATCAGGCAGAATCTGAAAGCAGCACAAGACATACAGAAAAGCTATGTAGACAAGCGTAGGGTGAACAAGGAGTTCAGTGTTGGGGATCATGTTTACCTCATAGTGAGAGCAAAGAAGAGTTCCTTGAAGCTTGGAAGTTGTGCCAACCTGTCACCAAGATATTGTGGACCGTTTGAAGTGCTTGAAACAATAGGGCCAATCGCATATAGACTTGCATTGCCTGCTAGCACTAGAGCTCATAATGCTTTTCATGTTTCCTTGCTTAAGAGATATGTACATGATCCTAACCATGTGATAAATTGGGATGTGATTCAGGTGGAAACTGAGGGAGAGTTCCAAATCGAGCCAATGCGCATCCTCGATAGGAAGGTCACAATGCTCCGGAACAGAGCCATAGGATAGGTAAAGGTGCAAATGGGAGCACTACGGACCTGAAGAGGCTACGTGGGAGCTGGAGGATGCCATGCGGTTGGCACATCCATTTTTGTTCAATTCTACGGAGCACTGAGGTAGTACCAGTGTAGCATTTTGTTCAAATTTTGAAAAGCACTAAGGACAGTGCTATTGAAGGGGGAGGGGAATGTAACACCCCATTTTTGACCCCGTTTGCATTAAATTTATATGATGTATATATTGTAATTAATCGTGGTGTGGAGCTAAAGGAAAAATCCCCACCATCGATTTTGTTGTGTTATGTTCGGCGATTAAAAATCGTTGCCGATGGTATATCGTGATATACAGCACATTACAGTTTTGGCATCATGTAAATATGCATTTTAATTAAAATGAACCTCAACCAGCTATGTTAATGCAACCATGATGAAAAGGGCATGATTTTCCTAAGGATAAGGAGGGGGAATTGTTAAACCATGAGTCTAAGGGGAAAAGCCATGTGTCAGCTATTAAAACCTGATGTTAGTTGGTCAGTTATTGTTGGGTAGTGGTGGGTGGTAGGACTGTCAGTCCTTTCCCACACGCACACTCCACCGATAGACACTTCACCCTCACGTAGGAAGGGAAACCATTACCCATTACTCCACTCTTTCTCATCTTCATGCATAGGATGGAATTACTCATCCTCACGCACAGGATTCTCCATTGTTTAACCCATCTTCACACAGAGATGTTCTCTCTTCTCCTCATGCAGAGGCTGGGGTTGTTTTACTCATGCAGAGAACTGGGAAGCCATTTTTTGTCACCCATGATTTTCCTGCGAAGGAGCCATTCACGATTTGTGCTAGGTGTGTATGTATTTTCCCTTACTGACTTGAGGATTCTGGGTACTATGTTTTCCTCATGTCCATGCTGAGAGTCTAATTTCTCTCCCATTTTTGGGCTGTGTATCTTCCCATTGCTTCGTTGTTGAGAATGGGGTTGTTGTTTTCCCCATGCTTTTCATTTGTTGTGGTATCATTTACATTTTTGAGCTGCTGTAGGTTGTTATTGAGTCGTTTTGGCCACGATACGACTGAGAATGACTCAGGAATTGGATTTCCCTGTCACAAGCTATGAATCACTTGTTTGGTTGCGTGTATATAGTGGTTGGTATTTGGAATGTGTTAGAGTGGGGATGAAGGATTGGATTGCTTCGTAAACCTGGTGTGTTTGGGAACCACACAGACAGAGCTAGAAGGTTGGATTTCTTCTCCACAACCCATGAATAGAACTGGAAGGGAGGTCAGGGCCTAAGGGACTGTGTAGCAGAGAAAGGGCTGATTTCCTTGTGTTGGGTGTGTGTGGGTGTCCTAGAATTCAAGCTAGTTTTGGTGTAGGTGTCCTTATCTCTTCAACGAGCTCACCATCTTAGCAATCAGTCTTTCCCAACTCCTTGATGGCCTGATAAACTCAACTGTGTTGGCTTGGATGATTTGCTGTTGGCCTGCTAAACCCAACTGTGTTGGCTTGGTTGTTTTGTGTATCCTTGGCTATGTGTAATCCTGCTTGTTCCTTATTCCTTGGGGAATCATGCCCATCTTAGGGGTGGCAGCGTTGCTGAGAGATTAAGGAGCAATCTGGCCTATGGTTGGGTGGAACGTTGCAGCGACATAGATGGTTACGGGACGAGTTCTTTATAAGATAAGTATTCTTGTCTATTTCACTTCTGGAATCATAGTCGATGTTTAATGAATTATGATGAACAAGTTCAATGCTGGAATGTATGGTTTTGCTTCCATTGTATGTTAAACAATTATGCATCTCTGCATGTTTTTACTTCCAAGCATTTTATTTCAGTTTATATGTATGTACATGTTCATGGGGCTAGTTTCCTGGATGGTTAGTGTATCGTAGCATCCTCTTCACCGGTTGGAGGGTCAGGGACGTTATAGATTGGTATCAGAGCCCATGTTGTAGCATGGGCCTGAATGGGCCATGAAGAATTAGCTAGTAGAGGCAGGTTTCCCTCTGCCCAACAAAAATCTGAGAATAACAGAAAATATGACGGAATTTTCTAAGTGTTGAGATCGTCGGATTGTCGGAAGGCTTAGTCGAAATCTCATTCAATGCATCGGACAGCCTAGACGGAAGTTCGCCCGATGGGGAACTGGCAAGAAGAAAAATTTCAGAAATTTGTCAAAGTTTGGAAGTTGTCGGTGGTTTCGACGAAGAGGAACCGAGGGTTTCGACGGAGAAAAGGTGAAGACGGAGCTGCAGTGTCAGCAAAGATCACCTGAAGACCATCGAAACATCAGAGAAAATTAGATGATCGAGTAGCTGACATGGCGGCGACAAGAAGAAGAGAAAAATAATTTTTTTTTGAAGTGTTGAGATCATCGGAAGTCTTCAGCTGAAGACCACCGAAATGTCAGCTTAGACAAGCTGAAGACCACCAAAAAATCGGCTCATTTAGCCAAAAGACCATCCGATATAGACCATCGGCGATGGCGAGAGATAGAGGAAGGAAGAGCCGATGCAGCGGCGGGGAAAGGATGTTCAAGTTGGAGCCGTGGTAGCGGCTGGGAAAACTTGAAGGCACCACAACGGCGACGACAGACAATGCATGATTGAGTCGACGTGGGTGAAAATTCAGAATTTTTCTAAGTGCCGAAATCATCGGAAGCCAACAGCTGAAGATCGCCGAAACGTCGGCTCAATTTAGTTGAATATCGCCGAAACATTGACGCATTTAGATAGGAGGGCTTCCGATGCCGCCAAAGGTAAAAAGGTGACAATGGAGCCGAAGTGTCAGTGAAGATCACATGAAGGAAGCCGATACATTAAAAAATTTTAGACGGTCGAGCGGCCGATGCGGCGGACGAAGGAAGAAATTTTTCCGAAGTGCTAGAAGCGTAAGAGAAATTTAGATGATTGGTCCATGGACACGTCAGAAAAATTTAGAGGATGGGTCCATCGACATGTCAGAATCCATAGGAAGATTGGCCTGAAATGTCGAAGAAAATTAGTTGATTGGACTACCGATGAGCGTTGAAAAAATTTAGTTGATTGGACTGCCGATGAGCATCATAAAAATTTAGTTGAGTGGATCGCCAAAGTGTCAAAAACTTAGTTAGGAAGAGACCGATTTAACAAAGGAAAATTTTGAGTTTCAAGTGGGATTTCTTAGCGAATTTTAGCGGTTTTTCAGTGAGATTTTCAGCAGTTTTTAAGTTGATTTTCAGGGATGAAAAGGAAGAAATTTTTTTGTTTGGGAAAAATTGTTATTCTATGATTTTTCCAGGAAAAGGTAGGTAATTCTAATTTATATCTATGCTATGGAGCTAACAGTTGTGCTACTAACATGTTTGTAGAATCGTAGACACCTTCAAGGGTAGTATTCCAGGTAGTGCAGTTTGGTAAGTAAGTTGTGGTTCAGTAATGAGAACCCATGACAGATATGATGCTCGGGATTCCTATGATCATGCATGAGATGCCATGGGAGAAAATGTCCGTAATGGAAATGATGACATAAAATCTAATGGAAGGAGATTCCAAGAGACACCGTCAGATATCGCAGCCACCATGAGAAGCTTGATTAAAGCCTAGGAAGAGCAGCATTAGTTGAATGCTGCTATGTTGCAGAGTTTGATAGACTTGCAAAGAAAGATAGACTCTGGGTGGGGTACAACAAGACCAGAAGGCAGTAAAAGCAATAGTAGGAGGAGAAGAAAGACTTCTAGTGGATCATCTAACTCCGAAGAATCCAACAAGGATTCAAGCTCTTCTTCTTGCAAAGGGAAGAGAAAGAGGCACCATAGGGATCGCTCTGGGGATGAATTTAAGAAGGCTAAACCTCCTACATTTGATGGTGAGGTAAAGACTGGAAAAGAGGTTGAAGCTTGGCTTCTTGGGATAAAGAAGTACTTCCAAGTTCAGTATTATTTGGGAAACATGAAGGCAAGAGTTTCCATATTCATCCTGAATGGAAGGGAATCAATTTGGTGGGAACACTTCAAGCAAGTAAAGAGAATCAGTGAAAGGAGACTTAAGTGGAAATAGTTCAAGAAGTATTTGAAGCAGAAATACCTCTCTGATAGGTATTATGATGACAAGATTAAGGAGTTCCATGAGTTGAGATTGGGACATTAGACCATGGAAGAGTATGCAAATAAGTTCTTGGAATTGTTGAGAATGTCAGGTACATCAAAGATGAAAAAGTGAAGGTCCAGCGTATTTTTCTTCCTGCCAGTTCCCCGCTGGGCGGACTTTCATCTAGGCTATCTGATGCATTGGAAAAGCTTCTGACTAAGCCTTTCGATGATCCGACGATCTCAACACCCAGAAAATTTTGTTGAAATTTTCTGTCATTCTCAGATTTCTGTTGAGGAGAGGGCAACCTGCCTCTGCTAGCTGATTCTTCATGGCCCATTCAGGCCCATGCTGCAACATGGGCTCTAATACCAGTCTGTAACATCCCCGACCCTCCAATCGTCGACGAGGATGCTACCATACACTATCCATCTGGGAAACTAACCCCATGAACATGTACATACATATAAACTAAAATAAAATGCTTGGAAGTAAAAACATGTAGAGATGGATAATTGTTTAACATACAGTGGAAGCAAAACCATACATTCCAGCATTCAACATGTTCATCATAATTCATTAAACATCAACTATGATTGTAGAAGTGAAATAGAGAAGAATACTTATCTTATAAAGAACTCATCCCGCAACCAACTACGTCGCTGCAACATGCCACCCAACCATAGGCCAGTGCACTCCTTAATCTCTCAGCAACGGTGCCACCCCTGAGTTGGGCATGATTCCCCAAGGAATAAAATAGCCAAGGATACACAAAATAGCCAAGCCAACACAGTTGGGTTTATTAGGCCATCAAGGAGCTAGGAAAGGCTGATTGCTAAGCTGGTGAGCTCGCTGAAGAGCTAAGGACACCTACACCAGAACTAGCCTGACTTCTAGGACACCCACACACACCCAACACAAGGAAATCAGCACTTGCTCTACTACACAGTCCCTCAGTCCTTGACCTCCCTTCCAGTGCTATTCAGGGGTTGTGGAGAAGAAAGCCAACCCTCTAGCTATGTCTGTGTGGTTCCCAAACACACTAGGTTTATCAAGCAAACAAAGCCCTCATCCCCACTCCAACACAGTCCGAAGACCAACCACTACATACACACAGCAAAACAAACGATTCACATCTTGTGACGGGGAAATCCAATTCTTGAGTCATTTTGGCATGAGCCAATTGTCCCTAATGGTTCATATTCTCTCTTATTTTATTTATTTTTCTTATGGAGATGTAACTCCTTATCTATTTTGGAGGAGAATGAACCATTTGTCTCTAATGGTTCATATTCTCTTTTATTTTATTTATTTTACTTATGGATATGTAACTCCTAGTCTATTTTCGTAGGAAATGAGCCACTTGTCTTTAATGACTCATATTCTCTTAACATTATTTATTTTATTTTGTGTATAAGTAAGTAGTGTTGGAGTGTAAGATAATATTATATAGATATGACATCGACATAAATATGTATAATATGATATGTGTGATATGTATAGTTGTTAAAATTATATACAAGAATAGATGCATTATTATTAATATGAATACTTATATGTTTGTATATACTATAATATGTATTTTATTATATGTAATAGTTATTAGTATTACATGTATGTAATATTGTGAATATACTATATTTATAGAGGTGACCGTATGTAATGACGTAAGTGTAAAATTTGGAGGTGTTTGGAAGTGCTTGAGTGTTTGGAGGTATTTGAAATTGCTTGGAAGTATGAGTTTGGAAATATTAGGAAGTATAGTGTGATCAAAAGTGTTATGTTAGTATATATCTTATGATTTACGTATCAATATGATAGTATTGGGTTATGTAGTATTGGGTCATGTAAGTATTGCTATAATTGTATTGATATTATGGTATAACATAATAATTCTATGAGTATATTAAATATGGAATATATAGGTTATATGACTAATATGTTGTGTATATGATTAATAATAATTTTATATATGATTGAAGAATTATAATATGTATGTAAACAAAACGGGTGTATCTATATAATACATAGTAATAGTAAATATGGTATAAGGTATGACCGTATAATAATATGTTGTATAGCTAGTAATTATCTTATTGTAGAATATTAGAAGAATTTGGTGGTAAGATGTTTGGTTGTTTGAGGTGACTATGTATTTACTTTGATTGATAAGTAGTGCAATACGTGTAAATAATTAGTAATGCAATGTATTATTATATATATCCTCATGTGCTAATAAGTTTATGTAATATTATGATAAATAGTAACTACTTGATATGATTTCTATAGTTGATGTATGTTGGTTTATATTATTGGTTGCTATTGGATGTTATTGTTTGACATTGGTTGATTAATTGTTGATACCTGTATGACATTTTCAACATTATATATATGGCTAGTATTGGTTTTCCTTGGTTGTTATGGTTGTTACGTGTATGATTGATGCATCTTGGTTGATGTCCTCTGGATGATATATTCTGATTGATGTATTATGATCATTGTATTATGCTTGATGAATCTTGGTTGATGTATTATGATAATTATCTTTTGCTTGATGAATCCTAGTTAATGTATTATGATTGTGTATTCTAATGGATGTATGATGGTTGATGTTGTTTTCTTAATGTACTATAATTGATGCTTGTATGGTTAGTTGATGCATGTATCATTTTTCCTTGGTTGATATTACATGATCAATATATGATTGATATAGGTTGAGATATTATGAATTGATGACCGATGTCTATATGGATGATGTATGCATAAGGGTTGTTCTATGATTGATATTAGTTGATGAATAATGTCTTTTTGAATGATATCTAAGAAGAATTATGATTTGCGTTGATATGAAAAGTAATATGTTGTTATGGCCCTTTTTGGTTCTTAGTTAGATTAGGACTGTTGCATATAACTTCGCTTTGCTTGTTACATTAAAATGAAAAAGTACTTAGGTGATCTTTGAAAAAATTCATCCTTGTGATCTTCATTAGAAAATTATCTTTTGTCATTATTGAAAGGTATACTAGTAATAAATTGGTGGTATTTTGTATATCCCTGTTGAAAAGTAGGTACTAACCATGTAACTGATTAAGTATGATAACTGTACCTTTATTGAAGATGAAATTCATGTATCCTTATATATTCAATACTAATTGTGTATAATGTGGTAGTAGTATCTTTGTGAGGAAACTATACAAGGATCTTGTTGAAATAATATATATCCTTGTGATCTTTGTTGAAAGTATCTTTCTTGGGTATCCTTGTAGTATATCAAATACCTTTGTTGAAATGCATCTTTGTAAAATATCATAGTGATAGTTCAGGCATCTTGTTGGAAAAATATCCTGGTGACACTCCATGCATCCTTGTAGGAAAATTATTTGAGTGATAAATCATGCAGAATCATCTTGGTAATGCATATCATATGATTAACTTATCTGAACAAATTCCATGTATATTAGAAGCATTTAATATGATTGAAATTCATTAGAATAAGATTCAGTTAGATGCATTTAAAGTATTTTGTTGAAGAAGTATCTATATCTCGAGTACCTTGCATATACTGAAGTATTTCATGTAATTAATTAGAAAATTTATTTTTTGAAAGATGTATTTTAAGAATCTTTTTGAATAGTATATATGTTTAGTGCTAACCATGTGTATGTTGGGAATGTGAAAAAACATCCTTGTTAAAGAAGAATCTCTATTTCAAGTATCTTTGTTGAATAATATGGTTTAGCTATTGGGACTGAGTTCCTGTATTTCCTCGGAGAGAAGTCTAGTATCCATTTCTAGAGAGGTATTATGGTTGATTGTCACCCATTTTCTTCTGTCATATCACTCTACTAGTCTAGGTTCTCGCACAGGAAACTAGGAAATGGGATGGTGACCCCATAGGCAGTGGAGATGGACATTAAAGTAGTAGTGGGAAGCATTGAGGTTCTCAGAAGAGGTAGTTCTGAGAGTTTCTAAATTGATTGCACTCTTCTTATGGGATGAACATTGCCTCGTTGAATCTAGTTTCCCAAAATTGAGATAAGTATTCTCTCATGTGCTATTCATGCTGTTGTATTCTGTATAGGTTCCATGGTGACTGATTTATGCTATCTTTATGTCCATGGTTTAGTAGTTAAAGAATACTCTTATATCATATATAGTACATTTTTATACTTGATGTTAATCATATGGTTGATTGAAATATGATTTTCACGTGAATGTATCTGTGTTGATATTTGAAGACCCTGTAATGGGGATTGAATATTGACCCTTGCTACTAGGCTTGGTTCTCACACAGGAAGCCAGAAAATGGGATGTCGATATCTTGAGGAACAAGTTAAGTGAAGGGAGTCACATCCCATAGGCAGTGGAGATAGAGAGGAAATTAGTCATGGGAATTATTGTGGTTTCTCGGAAGACAAGTTCCAAGAAATACTACTTGAAAACTGAAGGTAGTGATCCCTTTGAAAGTTGTAAAAGCATGTATGTATTATGCATTGAGAACGATGCATGGTTTAAGGGGAAGGGGATTTAATACGTCATGTGTTAAGACCCAGACATATGTAATTTGTAATTTTTTATTATTGTGGAAGAGGGTGACGGAAAAAGGGTCTTTAAGTGCCTAGAGACATTATTATTATTTTTTAAATAATTAATTAATGAAAAAAACTGCCACATCGAGGACCACTAAAAGAGTAAGGGAGGCCTATATCCACAATGTGAGGGGGAATGGGGACATTCTTAGCACTTTAGAACTTGTTTGGTTAATCTTGGTCCATATTTATGTTTTTGTGGCTTTATCAGTTGATGATCATGCAAACATTGTACAATGGACCCAAATTTTGATTATTTTAGCCTATGTTGGTATTATTGATCCCAATTCATGATTTAGTGGGCCTGCTTGGTGTTTGGGTAGGTGCCACTTGTTGATTGATCCCCTTTGGTGGGTTTGTAACTCCTTTGTGGAGTTTACACTTGGTTTTTTAACTCCAATTTGCACAAGTGTTCCCTCACTGGCTATTTTTATCCTTAACGCCTCAAAAGTTGTGTAAATACTTATGTAACTCGTTGTGTAAATAACTGTGTAAATCCTTGTGTAACTCATGTAAATCCTTGTGTAACTCGTGTAAATCCTTGTGTAACCCCCCATTTTCTATTTTGGGAATATTCCTTGGCTTGTGTGACACCTCACCTCACTAATGTTTATTTCTCTTCATGGATGATGTGTCCACTAAAGTGGCTTGGAGTCATTCTTCTTGGAATTGAAATCGCTTGGGTTGGATTAGAGTTAACCTCTTATCGTTGAAATAGTCCCCTTGGATTGACTCAAGTTCACTGACATTTGTTTTATTTCAGCCCATTGAGTTAGAATTACCTTCTTTGTTCTATAAATACATGTTTGATATCCTTGGTTTGGCGGTTGTTTTTCAGGGTTCTATTGGATGGTTGTTGATTATGGTTGTTCATACCTTTGATGGTGAGATCTTAGGAAACCATGAATGTTTTGTATGTGAATGGACTTTTTACTTGAAGCACCTTGATCATGTACGATGTTTACTATAATCCTAGAAAACTATGATGTAGTTCCTCCATTTCCACTACCGCACATAAATCTTGGTGGTGAATGGAAATATCTTGATGGCATAGGGGGTCTGGATTACCATTGCACCTGGTAGTGGGGTGGAAGAGGAAGTATGTGATGAGGAGTATAGTTTTGTATTCTCAAGCTGATACTTGATTTATTCTTTAGTGCACCTCTATTGTATATCTGTGGCCTCAGCTTGGGTTTTCCCTGTCAAAGTGAGATCTTGCTTGGCAATTCCAAAGGCTCGGTGGAATGTGGTGTGGATGGTGCCAGTTGCACATTGATAAAATAAGTGATTTATCTCATGTTTATTTAATTTACTTGGCTTTGATTAGATTTATTTGTGGATTTGCATGAAATGTTTGATGAAACATATGAGTTATTTGTGGAATAAATTTCTCATAGAATTCAATCGATTTATGCAAGTAAATTTTATAAAGGAATTGAAAACTAGTTTTTGGGATTTTGTGCATAAATTGTTTGAGGAAATATTTATTTGGTACCTCTTCTATAGAACTGATATTTATTCTCCTTTTAATTATATATTGTGTATTTTGATAGTACAGTATCCTCAGAATGGTTTAAGTCAGTTATCTTTGATGCTTCTATCTTTTATTTGAAAACTAGTTCTTTGATCGAACTCTTTGGCATAGTTTGGAGAGTTATCACATGAAGTGTTTGTAAAAATGACTGAGTGTTACTTTGATTCTTATTTATGATAAATAATATTGAAATTTGTGTGACAATGTCAGGATAAATCTTCTTTTTAGTGTTGGGGAAATGTCTACTGAAATTCTAGATCAATTTCCAATTTCTAGCTCCTTCAATAGAATTGTCTTGAGTAGATTTGTGACTTTTCATATGATGTGTTTGACAAAATTTTATAATGAGATATACCTCTATTATGAATTAAAAAAAATGTTATTTATATTTGGAATTGCATTTGAATTATTGGATGAGCAGTGGATTTAATTATTCTAGTGATTCCTAAAATTACTAGACAATTCTGATGAGAAGAATTAACTTGTTTTGTGGCTTATTTAATGGACTGTATATGGGTGGAATGCTACAACCATATGAATGTAATAGATCCTTGATATTATTTCCATGAGCTACAACATTCATTAATTTCTCTTTATTTTTCACAGTTTAGAAATTTCAATGGGAAACTAGGTACATTACAAATAGTTTTTGGATTTGAATCTATGTTTTGGGTAAAAGATGAGTGTACATCCATATGCTCTGTTATTGGTGATTTACCTATCCCATAGAATGTTATTTTCCAGATATGTACCTTCACCTCTATGTTCCTCGGAACTCGGTACGATTGGTTTGATTGAATTCCTGGCAGTGTTTATTAACTAGTTGTATTGATTGAACTTGAAATATCCTTCGTTTATGTACTTAGATCATATCTGCAAAAGTACTTTATTTTGATGTACATGCATGTTTTAATATGTTTATAATGGCTGTAGGTTCACGTTTTGGTTCATTATCATGGTTGTGTGTCGAATTTGTGTAAGACTAGTTGTTAGTATTGAACGACTAGTTAATAAGTTCTTATGGAATCATTTTCATAATTACTATGTTTAATTAATTTGAAAATGGTAATTATTATTGATTTACATGTTATTAGGTGTTAATTATCCATTTGAATTGATAAACAGTAGTTAATTGATAAACAAATGAAATTATAATAAGTACCACCAATTGTGCGTTAAGTCTAGTTAAGTATCGTAATCAGAACACTAATTACTAGTTAATCATGATTAAGAGTAAATGGCCTTTAGAGGTGGAATTTATGTCTAAATTAGATTGGAATGTATATTGTATTTTGATACAAGGTGTTATTAATCCTTCCCATCTCTTGGATCAGACGTTGGAATAATGATTGAATTTATTTTAATTTATCGGTAATTAAAGGGACTTTGTCGTGATGAAATATTGAAAAATGAATTTTAATATTTGTTTAACTAAACCGTTGTGCTAAAATTATGTAATTATACTTAGAGATATAGTTGTATGTCCCTCATACCAATTGATAGCCCCAAGGGACATTACAAGTGGTATCAGAGCTTAGGTTTCCAACACTATGGCTGTTGGGCCTTCTATAGAGTTATTTCTTTTGGAGTTGATAAATGTGCTTGGTGAAATGAATTTAACCTCCCTTATGTTAATAGAAGAACAAGAAGCCTCACTTCAAATATTAGTTCGTTGTATGCCTTAAAATTAACTAATATTGCATATTTGTTGTTCAATTGACTGATTGGTAAGTACTATGTGGTGCATATCTAATAAGTGAGTGACTTGATTGGTTGATTCTTGTGCTTTGCCCCCTTTACATCTCATTGAATTGTCAATATTAAAATGCCTCTTGTAGTATGACTTATTTACTGGTACACTATGATTATTAATTGATAAGTAAATAATTGTCATTATAATAGTATGTACTATGTCCTAGTATTTGTTTAATTCTAAGTTATTAAGATGATATAGTTCTATTATTATTAAATATTAATATGATTTATTAAGTGGAATTTATACCCTATATTGATTTGGTATTCTCTATATGATTTATAGTCTTATTTATGTCACTTTGATGGTGGCGGTTACATGGATGAGTAACTTCCTCGCTATTTTAGGAATGAGATGCTTGTCTAAATGGTGTTTCCAATTATCTTTTTTATTTTATGCATGCAGTATGCTTTTATACTAATTATTAATCACTAATCTCCTAACTTATCTAATTTGTTAGTGGTGGAATTTCCATTTGGAGGTAAGCATAACTATGGGATATTTTTGTTTTCTATTATTTATTTGATTTATTTTGGGGTTAATGGTGACATCATTATTATTATCCTATATATCTTACTAATTTATTTATTGAGTGGAGAAAATGAGCCACTCGTCCCTAATTATTCATATTCTCTTTTATTTTATTTATTTTTCTTATGGAGATGTAACTCCTTATCTATTTTGGAGTAGAATGAGCCACTTGTCCCTAATAGTTCACATTCTCTTTTATTTTATTTTTTTTCTTATGGAGATGTAACTCCTTGTCTATTTTGGAGGAGAATGAACCACTTGTCTCTAATGCTTCATGTTCTCTTTTATTTTATTTATGGAGGTGTAACTCCTAGTCTATTTTTGGAAAAAATTAGCCACTTGTCTTTAATGACTCATATTCTCTTAATATTATTTATTTTATTTTGTGTATAAGTAAGTAGTATTGGTGTGTAAGATAATATTATATAGATATGACATGGACATAAATATGTATAATATGATATGTGTTATAGATGCATTATTATTAATATGAATGCTTATATGTTTGTATATACTATAATATGTATTTTATTATATGTAATAGTTATTAGTATTACATGTATGTAATATTGTGAATATACTATATTTATAGAGGTGACTGTATGTAATGACGTAAGTGTAAAATTTGGAGGTGTTTGGAAGTGTTTGAGTGTTTGGAGGTATTTGAAAGTGCTTGGAAGTATGAGTTTGGAAATATTAGGAAGTATAGTGTGATTAAGAGTTTTATGTTAGTATATAGCTTATAATACATATCTAATATGATAGTATTGGGTTATGAAATTATTGCTATAATTGTATTGATATTATGGTATAACATAATAGTTCTATGAGTATATTAAATATCGAATATATAGGTTATATGACTAATATGTTGTGTATATGGTTAATAATAATTTTATATATGATTGAAGAATTATAATATGTATGTAAACAAAATGGGCATATGTATATAATACATAGTAATAGTAAATATGGTATACGGTATGAGTGTATGATAATGTGTTGTATAGATAGTAATTATTTTATTGTAGAATATTTGAAGAGCTTGGTGGTAAGATGTTTGGTTGTTTGAGGTGACCATGTATTTACTTTGATTGTTAAGTAGTGCACTATGTGTAAATAATTAGTAATGTAATGTATTATATATATCCTCATGTGCTAATAATTCTATGTATTATTATGATAAATAGTAAGTACGCGATATGATTTCTATAGTTGATGTATGTTGGTTTATATTATTGGTTTCTATTGGATATTATGGATTGATATTGGTTGATTAATGGTAGATACCTGTATTTGTCAACATTTCATGTATGGCTATTATTGGTTGTCCTTGGTTGTTATGTGTATGATTGATGCATCTTGGTTGATGTCTTATGGATGATGTATTATGATTGATGTATTATGATCATTGTATTATGCTTGATGAATCTTGGGTGATGTATTCTGATTGTGTATTTTGATTAATGTATTCGAATTAGTGTATGGTTGTTCATCAATTTTGATTGATGTATTACGAGAATTGTCTTTTGCTTGATGAATCCTAGTTAATGTATTATGATTGTGTATTCTAATTGATGTATGATGGTTGATGTGCTTTGCTTGATGTACTATAATTAATGCTCACATGGTTAGTTGATGCATGTTTGGTTGTCCTTGGTTGATATTACATGATCGATATATGATTGGTATAGGTTGAGATATTAGGAATTGATCATCGATGTCTATATGGATCATGTATGCATGAGGGTCATTGTATGATTGATATTAGTTGATTAATAATGTATTTTCAAATGATCTCTAAGAAGAATTATTCTTTGGGTTGAGATAAAAAGTAATATGTTTTTATGGCCCTTTTTGGTTCTTAGTTATATTAGAACTGTTGCATATAATAGTATATATCTTTACTTCTAACCATGTGTCTGTTGGGAATGTGGAAAAGAATCTTTGTTAAAGAAGCATCTCTATTTAAAGTATGTTTGTTGAAGACTATGGTTTAGCTGTTAGGACTGAGTTCCTGGATTCCCTCGGAGAGAATTATATTATCCATTTACAGAGAGGTAGTATGGCGGATTGTCACCCCTTTTCTTTCATCATATCACTCTATTAGTCCAGGTTATCGCATAGGAAGATAGGAAATGGGATGGTGACCCCATAAGTAGTGGAGACAGGTAGGAAAGTAGTAGTGGGAAGCATTGAGGTTCTCACAAGAGGTAGCTCTGATATTTTCTAAACTGATTGTGCTCTTCTTATGGGAGGAACATTGTCCCGTTGAAGCTAGTTTCTCAAATTTGAGATAAGTATTCTCTCATGTGCTATTGACGTTGTTGTATTATGTATAGGTTCCATGGTGATTGATTTATGATATCTTTATCAGGGATGATTTTAAGGAACCATACTTATTTAAAAGTGTATAAATGTTGGTGAATATTACCAATTCTTAAAACACCAACTATAAAATGATTGGGAATATTTTTCAAAAAATATTTTAATTTCCAAGGATTTTATATCGTTTATATAATAATTTGGTGATTTTTAGGGTGAAAACTTTTTATCCCATCAAAATTGGGCGAAACAGGGCTTCAAAAAATGCAAAATGGAGAATCGTTTTTGGGAGAAAAACATGGAAAAATAGCCCACTGGGCTAAAATTCGCCCCTAAAATTATCCCTGATCTTTATGTCCATGGTATAGTATGTAACACCCCGGTTTTGACCCCGATGCATTAAATATACATGATACATATATTGTAAATAATCATGGTGCAGGGCTAAAGGCAATTGCCCCACCATCAATTTGGTTATGTTATGTTTCAGATTGGAATTGTCACCGATGGTATATCGGGACATACAACACGTACTAAATTGTGGCATCATGTAAATGTGCATTTTAATTAAATGAACCCAACCAGCTATGTTCACTGCAACCATATTTAAAAGGGCATGATTCCTAAGGGTAAGGAGGGGGAATGTTAAACCTTGAGCCCATGGGGGAAAATCCATGTGTCTCCACCTTGTTTAATTTGCTCACCTTCCCTTGTCTCATCCAACTGCCATCTTAAATGTTCTGCTGTTGGTTGGGGTAGTTAATGCTGGTAGTGGAGTGTGGCAGGACTGCCATGCCTTTCCCACACGTACACTCCACCAGGCTGACCCTCATGCTGGTAGGAAAACCACTACGCCCACGCTACCATTCTCTCCACTACTGCACTCTCTCCAGCACCAACGGTTCATTTTCCTCACGCGGGCTGAGATAAAATAATTCACGATCCTTGTGTGTGGGTTGGTTCTCCATTTTCTCTAGGATTGCTAGTCTGTGAGATCTTCTTCCTCCCATTCACGCAGAAACATTGTTCCCTTTTTCCTGTTTTGCGCTCCTGTTCGGACGGGGTAATGTCCTGGGTGTTCATTGTTGAACTGTGGGTGTTGGCTACATTTTTTTTCTGTCACGTACATATTGGGAGTCTGCTCCTTCCCCATTTCTACCTGTGTAAGTTCCCCAGCGTTTTCATTGGAGATTGTGTGCTGTGGTTTCATGGTTGTTCGTTGGTTGTGGTCTCTTCCATGTTTGAACTGTTGTAGGCTATGGATTGAATTGTTTTCGCCACGATAGGGCCAAGAACGATTCAGGTGTTGATTTCCCTTACCCAAGCTGTGAATCGATTGTATGGCTGCATGCACGTAGTGTTTGGTCTTCGGACTGCATTGGAGTGGTGAATGAGCACTTGATGTGCTTGATAAACTTGGTGTGTTTGGGAACCACATAGACATAGCTAAAGGGCTAGCTTTCTTCTCCACAACCCCTGAATAGCACTGGAAGGGAGGTCAGGGCCTGAGGGTCTGCGTTGCAGAGAAAGGACTGATTTCTTTGTGTTGGGTGTGTGTGGGTGTCCTAGAATTCAGGCTGGTTCTAGTGTAGGTGTTCTTAGCTCTTCAATGATGTCATCAGCTTAGCATTTAGACTTTCCCAGCTCTTGGATGACCTGATAAACCCAACTTTGTTGGCTTGGATGATCTGTTGTTCTCCTGACAAACCCAACTGTGCTGGCTTGGCTAACTGTGTACCCTTGTGGTGTTGTTATCCTTGGCTATGTGTAAGCTTGCTAGTTCCTTATTCCTTGGGGAATCATGCCCGGCTCGGGGGGTGGAAGTGTTTCTGAGAGATTAAGGAGCATGCTGGCCTATGGTTGGGTGGAACGTTGCAGCGACATAGCTGGTTGCAGGACAATTCCTATAAGATAAGTATTCTTGTCTATTTTACTTCTACAGTTATGTTTATTGTTAATGATTTATGATGAACATGTATACGAATGAATGTTGTTTTGCTTCCGCTATGTATATGAACGATTATGCATCTTAGTATGTAGTATGTTCAGGCTTTTTGTTTCAGCATTTTATGTTTGATCATGTTCATGGGGCTAGTTGCCCGTATGTTTTTTAGTTGAGTAGCGTCCTCTTGCCCAGTCTGAGGGTCGGGGGCGTTACAGTGTGGTATCAGAGCCAAAGGTTGTAGCATGGGCCTGAATGGGCCATGAAGATGTAGTGACAAAGCTTATGTTGCAGCATTTGGGCCTCAGAGGGCCATGAAAGATCAGTTAACAGAGGCAGGTTGCTTACTTCCTAGAAGAAACTAGGAGGAAATGGGTGAATGACAGGAAAATCCATATAATTTTCTAAGTGCCAGAATTGTTGGCTCATTGAAAAACTTAGTGAGAAGTTCTTTCGATGCAGTGGATCACTTATTTGGAAGGTCACCTAAAGTACGTTAATTGGAGGAAACTCGCAGAAGGGTTTTGCGTTCGTCAGCCGTCGGCTCATCGGAGGACTAAGTGAGAAGGTCCTCCGACACAGCGAAATGTTAGTCTGAAGCTCACCTGACATCAGAGAGGAAATTTTGAAATTTTTTTGAAGTAGTGAAATCATCGGTGATCAGCAATGATTAGTTGATCACATCGCCGATGCTTAGATGATTAAGTTACCGATGCAGTGGAGGGAAGAGAAAATTTCGGTGACTACATCGGAAGAGATTAGCTGATTTTGCGTCGCCATTGCAGATGGCTAGAGGACTATCCTTCTAACGGATAGAGTCCCAGACTGCCGATGCCATAGAGGATAGTTGTTTCGATGGCCGATGCAGTGGAAGACAAGGCAGAACATTTCCAAAAATTTTCTAAGGCATGAGATCATCTGCGATCGAAAACATTTAGTTGTTGGGATCATCGATGAATAGTTGTTGGGATTACCGATGCATAGAAGATAAAGCTGCCAAGGCTAGTGAAGTGGATCGGTGAACGTTAGTTGAAGGAAGAGCCGATGTAAGAAGAAAATTAAAAAAAATTTCTAAGCATTGATTCCATCGACAATCAACAGAAGTTAGTTGTATTGGTCACTGATGAACATCGAAAGGAATCAGTGGTTCGTGTGCCACCGTTGTGGAAGTCTAGAGCACTAATATTCCAATGGATGAAGGTTCTGACTGTCGATGCCGTAATAGTTGTGCTTTCGACCGTCGATCATAAATTATTAGTGGATCAGACCGCCGATCGGAAAAGGTTAAACGATGATGAACTGCCATTGTAGCCGCCTAAGGGACTAACCGTCTGATGAAATAATAGATCCGGTCGTAGACGGATAGAAGATGAAGCTATCGATTGGGCATAAGGTCTATGGATACCATATTGGGAGTACCACCCACAGTTGCGGCTTCCTAGTTAACTATCCACCCGATGCCATAGTGGTCAACTGTTTCGACCACCGACGGGTGCCCTGCGGAGACCACAGTGAATTTGCTGCTCGCTGTTGCGGCCACATAAGGGACTATTCACCCGACGAGAAGTGCATCCGAGCATCGATGCCGCAAATAATAGTCGCTTCGACCGTCGACAAAGTTGTGAAACATGGAAACCTTAGAAGGTCTGTTGGCTGCCGTTGCAAAAGACAAGACGACTAGCCACCCAATGCACAAAGCACCCGACCGCTGATGTAGCGGTTAGTCGATTTTCTCGCCGATGCGATAAGACTTAATGGTCCCAATCACTAATGAAAATCGGAGTATTAGACCACTACAGGCCCGATGCAGCGGAAGGAAATAAACAAACAACCCATCGAGGAGCAGTAGAGAAAATTAGACGTTTTAGCCGCTGAAACGCTGAAAAGTTAGTGGGGAAGAGACTCGATGAGGAGAAGGAAATTTTGGGTTTTTCAAAGTGGAATTTTTCTTAGCAAATTCCAACTGTTTTAGCAGATTTCAGCAGACTATTGGTGGATTACAGGGCTGAACAAGAGAGAGAGAAAATTTTTTGTTTTAGCAAAATTGCTATTTTATAAATTTCCAGGAGAGGAAGGTAAGTAGTTTTGATTTACATTAATGATATGCATCTAACAGTTTGCTACTAACACATTTGCAGAATTATAGACACCTCCAAGAGCAGTATTCCAGGAAGAATAGTAAATCAAGAGGTGGTTCAGTCATGAGAACCCATGACGGATATGATGCTCGAGATTCTTATGAGCATGCAGGAGATGCCATGGGAGAAAATGTCCATAATGTAAATGATGACATAGAGTCTAATGGAAGGAGATTCCAAGAGACATCGTCAGATGTTGCAGCCACTATGAGAAGCTTGATTAAATCCCAAGAAGAGCAGCATCAGTTGAATTCTTCCATGTTGCAGAGTTTGACAAACTTGCAGAGAAAGATAGACTCGAGACGAGGTACGGCAAGGAGGAAAGGTAGTAAGAGTAGCACCAGGAGAAGGAGAAGGAATTCTAGTGGATCATGTGATTCTAAAGAATCCAGTGGAGATACAAGTTCATCTTCTTGTAAAAGGAAAAGAAGAAGACACCATAGGGATCGCTCTCGGGATGAATTTAAGAAGGCTAAACCTCCTACATTTGATGGTGAGGTAAAGACTAGACAAGAGGCTGAAGCTTGGTTCCTATGATGTTCTCATTGGAATGGATTTGGGATAAAGAAGTACTTTCAAGTGCAGGACTATTCAGGAAACATTAAGGCAAGGGTTTCCATATTCAATCTGAATGGAAGAGCATCCATTTGGTGGGAACACTTCAAGCAAGTAAAGAATATCAATGAAAGGAGACTGAAGACGAAATAGTTCAAGAATTATTTCAAGCAGAAATACCTCTTTGACAAGTATTATGATGACAAGAATAAGGAGTTCCATGAGCTGAGATTGGGATAGCAGACCATGGATGATAATGAAAATAAGTTCTTGGAACTGTTGAGGTATGTCTGGTACATTAGAGATGAAAAAGTGAAGGTCCAGTGGTTTCTGAGTGGATTCCCTCAAGCTTACAAAAATAGAATTGAGTTTTATGAGCTGAGAACTCTTGAAGAATCCATAAGGAAGGCTAAGTATTGCTATGAGGAAAGAAAGGGAAAACCTGATTACCATAAGGCATGGAAGGACAAGAAGAATAAGAGTTTGACCAAAGAAGGAAAGGTTTCAAACCTTATAGATTCAGGAATCAGCAGAAGCATCCATCCCAAGCTGCGAGTAATCCAGTTGGAGTGACAGGTGGAAATCCTAAAGATCCACCATAGAATAAAGGTCCACTCAAATGTTGGAAATGTGAAGGACCCCACTTGCGCAGATATTGTCCACTCAAGAATGAAAGTGCAAGGCCAACTTATAACATTCAGGAAGCAGAAACAGTGGGTCAAGTAGCAAGGGTAGTACCTAGAATTTATGCAGCACTGGAGGACCACCAGGTAGGTCACCAGTCAACTGTGGTTGAAGTTGTAGGTAATATTGTTGAACAATCTGTTTCTATTTTGATTGACCCTGGTTCTACTCACAGTTACATCGCTCCTAGAATAGCGGAGATTTGTGCTTTTAAGAAGGTAAAGCATGGAAAATCTTGGTTAGTTTAGCTAGCCACTGGGACTAAGAGAAAGGTCAGTGAAGTAGTGGAGAAATGTCCATTGGTTATGAATGGATTGATCACTTGTGTAGATCTGAATGTTCTACCGCTTGGTTCCTATGATGTTCTCATTGGAATGGATTGGTTAGAAGCTCACAGAGTGAATCTTGACTGTTATAACAAGACTTTTGAATGCATGTATGAAGAAGGAAATCCAGTAGTGGTGAAAGGTATTCCAAAGGTATTTTTAGTAAGACAGGTTTCAGCAATGCAGTTGAAGAATTTCTGTAGGAAAGGTTGCCAGTTGTATGCAGCTCATATTTTGGAGCCAACAGGAGATGAAACTCCTAGGTTGGAGGACTATCAGGTGTTACAAGAATTCAAGGATGTGTTTCCTGATGAGATTCTAGGGCTTCCTCCAAAAAGGGACATTGATTTCACGCTTGAACTCGTGCCAGGAGTAGCACCAATGTCCAAGACACCGTACAGGATGAGCACACCGGAGATGCTAGAGTTGAAGATGCAACTGCAAGAGTTGTTGGAAAAGAAGTATATCCAACCAAGTGTATCTCCTTGGGGAGCATCAGTTCTGTTTGTAAAGAAGAAAGATGGTACACTCAGGTTGTGTATTGATTACAGACAGTTGAACAAGGTTACTGTTAAGAATAAATATCCTTTGCGTAGGATTGATGACCTCTTTGATCAAATGAGAGGAGCAAGGGTATTTTCCAAGATTGACTTGAGGTCTAGTTACCATCAAGTGAGAATGAAGGATGAATACATTCATAACAAAACCTTCAGAACAAGGTATGGACATTATGAGTTTGTAGTGGTACCATTTGGTCTCACAAATGCACCAGCTACATTTATGTGCCTTATGAATAGTGTCTTCAGCAAGTATTTGAACAAGTCTGTCCTTGTTTTCCTTGATGAAATTCTTGTTTATTATAAGAATGAGGTGGAGCATGAAGAGCATTTTAGATTGACATTGCAATTGCTCAGGGAGCATCAGCTGTATGCAAAACTGAGCAAGTGTGACTTCTACAAAGATCGAATTCAATATTTGGGTCACATTATCTCAGAAGAGGGTATATTTGTGGACCCTGAGAAGATTGAAGCCATTATGAATTGGCCTACCCCAAGAAATGTGACCAATGTAAGATCTTTTATGGGACTTGTAGGATACTACAGGAGTTTCATTGAAGGATTCTCCAAAGTTGCACATGCCATCACTTCTTTGCAAAAGAAGGGGATAAAGTTCGAATGGACTTCGAAGTGTGAAGAAAGCTTCCAACGGTTGAAAAATATTCTCACCAGTGCACCAATATTGAAAGTTGCAGATCTAGAGAAATATTTTGTGGTGTGTACCGATGCATGCAGACAAGGGCTTGAAGGAGTCCTTATGCAGGACAACCATGTGATATGTTATGAGTCAAGAAAGATAAAGGAGCATGAGAAGAAATATGCCACTCATGATCTAGAGCTTGCAGCCATAGTACACGCTCTCAAGATGTGGAGGCATTACTTGATGGGTAGAAGATTTGAACTGAGAACAGACCATTGTGGTTTGAAGTATCTATTTGATCAGCCTACTCTGAATGCTAGGCAAGCGAGATGGTTGGAAGTTTTATGTGAGTTTGATTTTGAAATCAAGCACATAAAGGGGAAAGAGAATAAGGTAGTTGATGCACTCAGCAGGAAGGTGCAGGAAATGCATGTGGCATCTCTTAGTATTTGCCAATCAGATTTGAGGCAGCAGATTGGTAATCATGTTGCCAGAGATGGATTGCATGAGCAAGTAAAAGACAAATTACAACAACAAAGTCTTGAGAAGAGGTATGAGGGATATAAATTGGAAGAAGATGGACTTCTTACTTATAAAGATAGAATTTATATTTCAGATATAGCAGATTTGAGGAGAGTTGTTATGGATGAAATCCATCAAGCTCTGTATTCTGGTCACCCAAGATATCAAAAGACAATTGCTACAGCTAGAAAGCAGTACTTTTGGCCAGGAATGAAAAAGGACATGGCTGAATACATTTCAAGGTGCATGAAATGTCAACAAGTAAAGGTTGAGCATCAACATCCAGCAGGCTTGTTGCAGCCTTTGCCAGTTTTGGAATGGAAATGGGAAGTTATTTCCATGGATTTTATCACAGGATTGCAGATGACTTGGAGACAACATGATTCCATCATGGTTGTGGTAGACAAGTTGACAAAGGCAACACATTTTATAACGGTGAAGTCTACGCACAAGACTGATGACATTGCAAAGATCTTGATGAGGGAGATTTTCAAATTTCATGGATTGTCGAAGGCAATTGTCTCTGACAGAGATGTCAAGTTCACTTCCAATTTTTGGAAGGGGTTGTTTGTAGATTTGGGTACAAAGCTAAACTCCAGCACTGCATACCATCCTCAGACGGATGGGCAAATAGAAAGAGTTAATCATGTGCTTGAAGATATGCTTTGCATGTATGTGATGGACAAACCAACCAAGTGGGAAGATTACTTACACTTGGCAGAGTTTTCTTATAACAATGGACAGCAGGGATCCTTGGGGATGAGTCTATATGAAGCTTTATATGGAAGAAGGTTTAGGACACCAGTGATTTGGGATAATCTAGTGAACAGGGTTGTGCTTGGACCAGAGTTGCTCAAGGAAATGGAGCAAGAGGTTGTAAAGATCAGACAGAATCTGAAAACAGCATAGGACAGACAGAAAAGCTATGCAGATAAGCATAGGATGAATAGAGAGTTCAGTGTTGGGGATCATGTCTACCTCAGAGTGAGGGCAAAGAAAAGTTCCTTGAAGCTTGGAAGTTGTGCCAAGATGTCACCAAGATATTGTGGGCCGTTTCAAGTTCTTGAAAGAATAGGGCCTGTTGCATATAGACTTGCATTGCCTGCTAGTACTAGAGCTCATAATTTTTTTCATGTTTCTTTGCTTAAGAAATATGTACATGATCCTAACCATGTGATAAATGGGGATGTGATTCAGGTGGAACCCGAGGGAGAATTCCAAATTGAGCCCGTGCGCATCCTCGATAGGAAGGTCACAATGCTCTGGAACCGAGCTATAGGGCAAGTAAAGGTGTAATGGGAGCACTACGGACCTGAAGAGGCTACGTGGGAGCTAGAGGATGCCATGCGATTGACATATCCATTTTTCTTCAATTCTGCGGAACACTAAGGCGGTGCCAGTGTAGCATTTTATTCAATTTTGTAAAGCATTGAGGAAAGTGATATTGAAGGGGGAGGGGAATGTAACACCCCGGTTTTGACCCCGATGCATTAAATATACATGATACATATATTGTAAATAAGCATGGCATGGGGCTAAAGGAAAAGGCCCCACCATCGATTTGGTTATGTTATGTTTCGGATTGGAATTGTCACCGATGGTATATCAGGACATACGGCACGTACTAAATTGTGGCATCATGTAAATGTGCATTTTAATTAAATGAACCCAACCAGCTATGTTCACTGCAACAATATTGAAAAGGGCATGTTTCCTAAGGATAAGCAGGGGGGATGTTAAACCTTGAGCCCATGGGGGAAAATCCATGTGCCTCCACCTTGTTTAATTTGCTCACCTTCCCTTGTCTCATCCAACTACCATGTTAAATGTTTTGCTGTTGGTTGGAGCAGTTAATGTTGGCAGTGGAGTGTGGCAGGACTGCCATGCCTTTCCCACATGCACACTCCACCAGGCTCACCCTCACGCTGGCAGGAAAACCACTATGCCCATGCTCCAATTCTCTCCATGACTGCATTCTCTCCAGCACCACCGGTTCATTTTCCTCACGTGGGATGAGATCAAAGGAATCATGATCCTTATGTGTGGGTTGGTTCTCCCTTTTCTCTGGGATTGCTAGTCTATGAGATCTTCTTCCTCCCATTCACACAGAAAGATTGTTCCCTTTTTCCTATTTTGCACTCCTGTTTAGACGGGGTAATGTCCTGGGTGTTCATCCTTGAACTATGGTTGTTGGTTGTGCTTTTCTTTCCCTCACGTACAGATTGGGAGTCTGTTCCTTCCCCATTTTTGCTTGTGTAAGTTCTCCAACGATTTCATTGGGGATCATGTGTTGTGGGTTCATGGTTGTTCATTGGTTATGGTCTCTTCCATGTTTGAACTGTTGTAGGCTATGGATTGAATCGTTTTGGCCATGATAGGGCCAAGAACGATTCAGGTGTTGATTTCCCCTGCCCAAGCTGTGAATCACTTGTCTGGCTGCATGCACGCAGTGTTTCGTCTTCAGACTGCATTGGAGTGGTGAATGAGGGCCTGATGTGCTTGATAAACCTGGTGTGTTTGGGAACCACACATACAGAGCTAGAGGGATGGCTTTCTTCTCCACAAGTTACCCCTAAATAGCACTAGAAGGGAGGTCAGGGCCTGAGGGATTGCGTTGCAGAGAAAGGACTAATTTCCTTGTGTTGGGTGTGTGTGGGTGTCCTAGAAGTCAGGCTTGTTTTGGTGTAGGTGTCCTTAGCTCTTCAATGAGCTCACCAGCTTAGCATTTATCCTTTCCTAGCTCCTGGATGGACTAATAAACCCAACTTTGTTGGCTTGGCCGATCTGTTGTTCGCCTGATAAGCCCAACCATGTTGGCTTGGCTGAACTGTGTACCCTTGTGGTGTTGTTATCCTTGGCTATGTGTAAGCTTTCTAGTTCCTTGTTCCTTGGGGAATCATGCCCGGCTCGGGGGTGGAAGCGTTGTTGAGAGATTAAGGAGCACGCTGGCCTATGGTTGGGTGGAACATTGCATCGACGTAGCTGGTTGTGGGACAATTCCTATAAGATAAGTATTCTTGTCTATTTTACTTCTGCAGTTATGTTTACTGTTAATGATTTATGATGAACATGTATACGAATGAATGTTGCTTTGCTTTCACTATGTATATGAACGATTATGCATCTTAGTATGTAGTATGTTCATGCTTTTTGTTTCAGCATTTTATGTTTGATCATGTTCATGGGGCTAGTTTCCCGTATGTTTGTTATTTGAGTAGCATCCTCTTGCCTGGTTGGAGGGTCGGGGACGTTACATAGTAGTTAAAGAATACTCTTATATCATGCATCACACATTTTTATACCTGATGTTAATCATATGGTTGATTGAAATATGATTTTCAAGTGTATGTATCTTTGTTAATATTTGAAGACCCTGTAATGAGGATTGAATATTGACACTTGCTACTAGTCTTGGTTTTCTCACAGGAATCCAGAAAATGGCATGGAGGTATCTTGAGGAACAAGTTAAGTGAATGGAGTAACATCCCATAGGAAGTGGAGACAGATAGAAAATTAGTAATGGGAACTATTGTGGTTTCTTGGAAGAGGAGTTCCGGGAAATACTACTTGAAAACTGAAGGTAGTGATCCCTTTGAAAGTTGTAAAATCATGTATGTATTATGCATTGATGATGCATGGTTTAAGGGGGAGGGGATGTAATACCCTATGTGTTAAGCCCCATACATATTTAATTTTTAATTGTTTATTATTGTGGCACATGGTGACAGAAAAAGGGTCTTTAAGGACCTAGATGCATTATTATTATTTTGTAAATAATTAATTAATGAAAACATCTGGCACATCGAGGACTAATAAAAGAGTATGGGAGGCCAAGATCCACAATGTGAGGGGAAAGAGTATTAGATGCATTTCATATGATTGAGATTGATTAGAATAAGATTGAGTTAGATGCATTTCAAGTATTTTGTTGAAGAAGTATCTATATCTTGAGTACCTTGCATATATTGAAGTATTTCATGTAATTAATTAGAAAATTTATTTTTTGAAAGATGCATTTTAAGAATATTGTTGAACAACATATATGTTTATTGCTAACCATGTGTGTGTTGGGAATGTGAAAAAGAATCCTTGTCAAAGAAGCATATCTATTTCAAGTATCTTTGTTGAATAATATAGTTTAGCTGTTGGGACTGAGTTCGTGAATTCCCTAAGAGAGCAGTCTACTATCCATTTCCAGAGAGGTATTCTGGTTGATTGTTACCACTTTTCTTCCATCATATCTCTCTACTATTCCAGGTTCTCGCATAGGAAGCCAGTAAATGGGATGGTGACCCCATAAGCAATGGATACAAGTAGGAAAGTAGTAGTGGGAAGAATTGAGGTTCTTAGAATAGGTACTTATGAGAGTTTCTAAACTGATTGTGCTCTTCTTATGGGAAGAACATTGTCCCGTTGAAGCTAGTTGCCCAAATTTGAGATAAGTATTCTTTCATGCATTATTCATGTTGTTGTATTCTGTATAGGTTCCATGGTGACTTATTTATGCTATCTTTATGTCCATGGTTTAGTAGTTAAAGAATACTCTTATATCATGTATCGTACATTTTTATACCTGATGCTAATCATATGGTTGATTGAAATATGATTTTCAGCTGAATGTGTCTATGTTGATATTTGAAGACACTGTAATGGGGATTGAATATTGACCCTTGATACTAGTTTTGGTTCTCGTACAGGAATTCAAAAAATTGGAGGGTGATATCTTGCGGAATAAGTTAAGTTGAGGGAGTCACATCCCACAGGATGTGGAGACATATAGGAAAGTAGTAATGGAAAGTATTCTGGTTTCTGGGAAGAGGAGTTCCAAGAAATACTACTTGAAAATTGAAGGTAGTGATCCCTTTGAAAGTTGTAAATGCATGCATGTATTATGCATCGAGGACGATGCATGGTTTAATGGGGAGGGCATGTCATACCCCTTGTGTCAATCCCCTAACATATGCAATTTTTAATTGTTTATTATTATGGCACATGGTGACAGAAAAAGGGTCTTTAAGGACTTAGAGACATTATTATTATTTTGTAAATAATTAATTAATGAAAACAATTGGTACATCAGGTAACACTAAAAGAGTATGGGAGGCCTAGATCCATAATGTGAGGGAGAATGGGGACATTCCTAGCCACTTCCTAGCACTTTAGAACTTGTTTGGTTGATGTTGGTCCATATTTATGTTTTTATGGATTTATTTGTTGATGTTCATGAAAAAATTGTACAATGGACCCAACTTTTGATTATGTTAACTTATGTTGGTATTATTGAGCCCAATTCATGATTTAGTGGGCATCCTTGGTGTCTGGGTGGGTGCCACTTGTTGATTGATCCCCTTTGGTGGGTTTGTAACTCCTTTGTGGAGGTTACACTTGGTTTTGTAACTCCCATTTTCACAAGTGTTCCCTCACTGGCTATTTTTATCCTTAACACCTCAAAAGTTGTGTAAATACTTATGTAACTCCTTGTGTAATACTTGTGTAAATCCTTGTGTAACTCTTGGGTAAATACTTGTGTAAACCCCCTTTGGTATTTTGGAAAGATTCCTTGGCTTGTGTGACACCTCACCTCACTAATTTTTATTCCTATTCATGGATTCTATGTCCACTAGAGTGGCTTGGAGTCATTCTTCCTTAAATTTGAATTGATTTGGTTGGATTAGAGTTAACCTCTTGTGGTTGAAATACCCCCATTGGATTTACTCAAGTTGGATTACCTTGGTTTGATTTAACCCCATCAAGTTAGAAGTACCTTCTTTGTTCTATAAATACATGTTTGATATCTTTGGTTTGGGGGTTATTTTTCATGGTTCTCTTGGATGGTTGTTTATTATGGTTGTTCATACCTTTGATGGTGAGATCTTGGGAAACCATGAATTATTTGTATGTGAATGAAATTTGTAGTTGAAGCACCGTGATATTCTATGGTATTTGTGGTAATCCCAGAAAACACTGGTGTAGTTCTTCCATTTCCACTACTTGGCTCTATCCTAGACCTGCACATAAATCCTGGTGGTGAATGGAAATATTTTGATGGCTTAGGTTGTTTGGATTACCATAGCACCTGGTAGTGGGGTGGAAGACGAAGTATGTGGTGAGGAATAGAGTTTTGTATTATAAATATGATACTTGAGTTATTCTTCAGTGCACTTCTATTGTGGATCTCTGGCCTCATCTCGGGGATGGCCTTTCAAAGTGAGATATGGCTTCATAGTGCCAAAGGTTAGTTGGAATGTGGTACGAATGATGCCAATTGCGCATTGATCAGATACGTGATTTATCTCATGTTTATTTAATTTAGTTGGATCTGATATGATTTATTTATGGATGAAAATGATTTTTTTTTATGAAATATATGAGTTATTTGTCAAAGAAATTTCTCATAGAATTCAATCTATTTATGCAAGTAAATTTTATGAAGGAATTGGAAACTAGTTTTTGGTATTTTGTGCATAAATTGTTTGGGGAGATAATTATTTGGTACCTCTTCTACAAAACTGATATTTACATCGATATTCATTATATATTGTGTATTTTGATAGTACAGTATCCTTGGAATAGTTTAAGACACTTCTCTTTTATGCTTCGGCCCTTTTATTTGAACACCAGTTCTTTGATCGGACTGTTTGGCATAGTTTGGAGAATTATCACATGAAGAGTTTGTAAAAATGAATGAGTTTTAATTTATTGTTAGTTCTGATAAATAATATTTAAATGTGTGTGATAATGTGAGGAGAAATATTCTTAGTTGTGTTGGGGAAATGTCTACCGGAATTCTAGATCAATTTCCAATTTCTAGCCCCTTCAATAGAATTGGCTTGAGTGGATTTGTGACTTTGCATATGAAGTGTTTGAAATTTTTTTATAATGAGATACACCTTTATTATGACAGAAAAAAAAACTATTTTGAGTTGGAATTGCATTTGAATTATTGTATGATCAATGGATTTAATTATTCTAGTGATTCCTAGAATTACTAGCCAATTTAGATAAGTAGAATTAACTTGTTTTATGGATTGTTTAATGGAAAGTATATGAGTGGAAATATATAGCCACATGGCTATAAGTGATCCTTTATATTATTTCCATGAGATACAATAGTCATATATTTATTTTTATTTGGCATTTGGAAACTAGGTACATTGTAGTGAAATTGACAAATAATTTTTGGATTTGAATCTCTGTTTTAAGTAAAAGATGAATGTGAAAACATATGCTCTGTTATTGGTGATTTAATTGTCCTGAAGAATTCTATTCTCAAGATATTTACCTTCACCTGTTTGTTCCTCGGAACTCGGTACGATTGGTTTGATTGAATTCCTGGCAGCGTTTATTAACTAGTTGTACTGATTGAACTTGAAATATACTTCATTTATGTACTCGGATTAGATCTGAAAAAGTACTTTATTTTATGTACATGCATGCTTAAATATGTGTATAATGGTTGTAGGTTCAATTTTTGGTTCATTAGCATGGGTGTGTGTCGAATTTGTGCAATACTAGTTGTTAGTATTGAAGGACTAGTTAACTAGTCCTTGTGGAATCATTTTCATAATTACTATGTTTAATTAATTGGAAAATGGTAATTATGCTTGATTTACATGTCATTAAGTGTTGATTATACATTTGTATTGATAACAAATATTTAAGTGATAAACAAATGAAATTATAATAAGTACCATCAATTATGCGCTAAGTGTCGTTAAGTATTGTAATCATAACACTAATTACTAGTTAATCATGATTAAGAGTAAACGGAATTTATGTATAAATTGGATTGGAATGGATATTTTAATTTCATACAAGGTGTTAGTAGTCCTTCCATCCCTTGGATCAGACATTGGAATAATTATTGGATTTATTTTAATTTATTGGTAATTAAAGGGACATTGTCGTGATTAAATATTGAAAAATGAATTTTAATATTTGTTTAACTAATTCATTGTGCTAAAATTATCTGATTATCCTTAGAGAGATAATGATATGTCCCTGAGACCCATTGATAGCCCCAAGGGACATTACAAGTGTTATTCGAGCTTAGGTTCCAACAATGCGAGTTTTGGGCCATCTATAGAGTTAATATCTCTTGGAATTTATAAATGTGCTTGGTGAAATGAATTTAACCTCCCTTATGTTAGTAGAAGAACAAGAAGCCTCACCTCAAAGATTAGTTCATTGTATTCCTTAAAATTAATTATTATTGCATATTTTTTGTTCAACGGATTGATTGGTAAGTATTATGTGGTGCATATCTAATAATTGAGTGACTTGATTGGTTGATGCTTGTGATTTTCCTCTTTTACTTCTCATTGAATTGTTAATATTTAAATGCTTCTTGAAATATGACATATTTAGTGGTACAATATGATTATTAATTGATAAGTAAATAATTTTCATTATAATAGTATATATTATGTCCTAGTATTAGTTTAATGCTAAGCTATTAAGATGATATAGTTCTATTATTATTAAACATTAATATGATTTATTAAGTGGAATTTATACCCTATATTGAGTTTGTATTATCTATTGTTGAGCCCAATTTATGATTTAGTGGGCCTTCTTGGTGTTTGGTTGGGTTCCACTTGTTGATTGATACCGTTTGGTGGTTTTGTAACTCCGTTGTGGAGGTTACACTTGGTTTGGTAACTCCCATTTGTACAAGTGTTCCCTCACTGGATATTTTTAGTCTTAACACGTCAAAAGTTGTGTAAATAATTATGTAATTCCTTATGTAAATACTTGTGTAAATCCTTGTGTAACTCTTGTGTAAATCCTTGTGTAACCCCCGTTTTTATTTTGGGAAGATGCCCTAGCTTGTGGGAAGATCTTTTTGATGCATTTTGTAAGCACACATAACCAATGCAATAGTGGATTATTATAGAAATATAAGAGAAGCAACGCTGCTCATATCTTTACCGCTTTACCATAATCAGCTTCCTTCAGAAACTTGATGAAGAATACATATGGAGTGGGAACTATAAGATTGAATTTCAGTTGATTTAATATTGTATGCTCTTGCCAGGTATTATTATCAATTATCAATCAAACGACATCTTTGGAGACTGTTGTAATGCAATGAAAAAGAAAGATATCATTTAGAGATAATTACCACAACCACCATCTCTTCTGATGTGTAGTATTTTGGAAAGATTCCAACGAAGCCATTCACTTGTAGCCATGTATGAACCAGTTAT
This sequence comes from Pseudotsuga menziesii, assembly GCA_001517045.1. NCBI lineage: Eukaryota > Viridiplantae > Streptophyta > Pinopsida > Pinales > Pinaceae > Pseudotsuga > Pseudotsuga menziesii. Next base: position 208,463 of record LPNX010883328.1, on the reverse strand, counting down.
TATGTCAATTTGTTGTAATCCATTATGCAATATTTTTGTACTGATACACACACAAAAGGTGTATATATATATTCTCCTTATGGATGTCAGTGAGTCATCTTATCTATGGAGGAAAGATTTCTTCATATTTTCAAGCTATAAGCATTGCAGTGATACCCGCTAATTGTAATTTCCCCTTTGTAACACTCTGAATAGAAAGGTATCTATCAATGATGTTTACAGTGAGATACAATGTCTCTAGCATCATGTCAAATTTCAGATTCACCTGTAAATTTTAATATTCAAAAGTCAAGCTTAAGAAATAGCCCAAATAAAACCTCTTCTAGATCTAAGAATTACATCATAATAGAACTAGAAAAGGAACAATTTTGTACCTCTATCAACCAATCAATGAATATTTCCCTTATCTTCTCATTGATTTCAATCTTCCCTGTCATATAATCTGGAGGTATGCAACTCATTATTTGGACATACAGGGCTACCAATTTTAGAAATACAAATAAATTTACCTTTAGGATTCACAAAAATCTGCAATTATTGAGAAAGAGACATCCTCAATCTTCTGGTAGAATTTGTATATATCTTCAACATATCCAACAACTACAAATTTATTTTCAAGGTCTCCATCATCAATGCTAGGGATAACTTCATGGAAGTCCCTGCATGCATCCTGAAATACCCATATCAAGATTATTAATCATTTTCATCCCACATACAACATAAATAGACACAAATATATCATAAGCCATATAAAACCTGTGAGTATTTTGGCATGGACATGGGTACCTCTGGAGTCTGTTTGTTTGCATTTGAAAATTTTGTAGACAAAAAAGTATCTGAGAACTAATAGAAATTTAATAAAACAAACCTTGCTTCTAGCTGTAAGCGATGCATTCAATGATTGTGCATTGAGGTTCCCTGCTTTCACTTGGCTAGGTGTTTCTAGTGCCCCATCTTGTGGAATTGTCTCTACGTTATCATTTGTAGAAATGACAGTATCCTTCAGTGTAACAGTGGCATTTTGAGCATTCCCTTTGATAGTACTACTCTGTTTATTTCCCCCGATTATTGCCTCTTCTTTTTCTTCTTCCTTCACAACAATATTCTCTGCTTGGGATTGCTGAAATCAAAAGGAAAAAGATAGAACGGGTGAGCTCCCCTATGTGGGATCCCAGAAAATAGAAAGCAGAATCAGATTCCAGGAACGAAAAGAAAAACAACAAACCAAACATGCCCAAAAAATAAGAATACTAAGCAGGAATATTGACAAAACAGAGGTTGTCCTTTAAAAAACCCTGGACATAGTTCAAAAGCTCTTCTAAAACACAAAAATTCAAGTTGCTACATTGTATGTTGTGATTAAAATTACCTGAATGTTGGAAGTGGATTCCCTGTTGGAATTGACAACAAAGTTTACTCGAGACCTATAGAAACAGTAATCATTCCACAAGTTTAGAACAGGGATTAAAATAGAATCACAAAAACAAAAATCCAACTACAGAATGTCAAGACTAGTGACAAATGACAAGGGATTGATTTAGTATGTATAACCCAAACAATTATACTCCTCATCTAACACATCTAAAGAAGCATTACCCTTGAAATCCCCAACCGCGTCTCGCAGTGTTGGTAAGAAGGTTGGTATCAGGACACGTTGGGATTCCATTAACCTTGTTGTAAGAGCACATGATACCACTAGCACTCCTTTGCTCAACACAACCCTTGAACAGTGGTTGATATGTATCTAACAAGTCTTGTTTGCTCACCTATTCAAAAATAGTACATCAAAAAACTCTATTAAATGAGCACAAACCCATTCATATCTAACTTCTAGTTACCAAGATCATCCATCTATGTGGAATGCACATATGCATAGTGGAGATTTACCATTAGACTGGTTGCACATAGAGAGAACCGAGGTAATTGGGGAGATATTCAACACTGCAAAGTTATTCATTGTGGTTTGCATTCTAGATTTTTATCCAAGACACTTCATATTAGGGCTATTACAAAGGATTCTTTTTATGGTTGACTGCACAAAGGAGAGTGAAAATCCAAGCAAGCAAGACCACTACCCTCCTTAATAGATGCTAAATTTAGAGGGGACTGTGCTGCTATGTTTACTAGACAATGAAATTAATAAGAAAGTAATCATTATGATGGTAGTGGTATAGAGGCTGAGGAAGATGAATATAGTCCTCTGTACCATTGGACATACAATCATTTAAATCCGTAGAGGTACAGTCAGCATTGGCATACTGTATGCCCATATTTTCAGTGATTGTATTGCTGAATTTACAATACCATTGGCATTAGAGTGTAATATTAACATTTTAGGCTGGCCCAAATGTGAAAAGGGTACATCCTGCAAGCATAGAATGTACCGACTGGCATAAAAATATGCAACTTGAAGGGCATCGAGGACCATATCTACCTTGCCGGGAAGGAAAAAAGAGAAAATAAGAAAATGCGGAGTTACAATGAATTTTTACCATACCATTGAAATAAAATCGAGTATGGCCCTCCCAGTTATCCATGTCGTAAGCTGTGAAATGCTTGTGGCATGCATAAGCTCTAAAATGAGTAGAAGGGAGGACTTTTGTCTTTCAAGAGAGGACTTTATGCAATAGATTGATGATGGGAAATCTAAATTATGTATTGATGAAATATTAAAGGATTCTACAGAGAAATTACAGTTTACAAAAAATGATAAAATCCAAGAAGCAACTGATTAGTCAGAGGAAATGTTGAAAATGAAAAAAGATACATCTAATCAAATGCATTATGATACTTTTTTCAAGAAACATGATACTAAGAGGGAAGTACATAGGTAGGAAAACTGGAAAAAGACACATGGGGCAGGTGAGAATAATAATAATCCCGCTACATCCCTGATATCGTCTGATAAAAAATATGGGAAGATGCTCAATTAAGTTCAGGTTGGGATTAAAAAGAACAGTTCATTATCAACATCTAAATCCGATAATATGAGGTCCATACTAAAAATAAAGAAGCCTACAAGAAATTTTGAGGACCATTTGAGGTCTGATGTTGCTGGTGCAATGCCTACAAGCCATTTTGAGAACCATTTGAGGTATGATGTTTCTTGTATAGTATCTTTAATAACTGAGCCAGAGTTGAAGACAACAAAGAGATATTTTAAAATGTCACCAGAGAGTGAAAGAAAAATTCATAATGATGGAGATAATTTTTTGAATTTTTCTTCTTATCTTGAAGAAATTAGGATACAATCACCATATACAGGCATTATTTCAGAGGAGACCATGAGTGAAAAGTAGTTTGGTCAGAAAAGGCAAAACATGGAAAAAAAATTACAGGTTCTTGATTAGTTCCTGAAAGTCAGTTCCTATATCATAGAAAAATAGTGACAGATAACATTGCCGGCAATTTTTAATCTTTTAAACATGGAAACACTGAAGAGAGCATTCAAGTTTCAAACTGAAAGAAAATTTGAAGGGTGAAAAATATTTTGAAAATATTCATGAAAATTATGTTCCTAATTTCAAAGATCATGTGATTTCTACATTTGTGACTAAAGACAATGAATTTAGGGTAGTTCCAAACACTTCTTTGCATCAGAATTCCATTCTGAAGAAGAAAATAAAGCTCTTGAAGAAACATACTTTAGGGTTATCAACTCTACCAGAGAGATCAGATAATCAAATAAAGATAAATATTTGCACAGAAGAAGAAAATGTTCTTGAAGTATTATCTGGAGTAGATCATCGAAAGAGAAGGACACAGATCAAGGCAAGGAAACTTAACTTTGATGAACATTTGCATTTGGTAAAAAGGGAAAGAATTGAAGTTGAAGATGACCCCAATAAAAATGTAGAAGGCTCAAACAAAGGAGGCATATCAAATGCCAATGAAAATAATTGAGAAAATATGTCATCGAATACTGCTTGTGTGTTAAATGACTTCCATTTGAGAACTAATAATATATTAAGTTCTAACAGTCTTGAAACTAAAGGTGTTTTTCCACATGGGAAGATGTATTCAATTTTTATGGAAAGGCCTATGTGTTTTCCATCGAAGGCTGATAAATATCATTTGTGAAGTAGCCTACCGAGTGATGAAGTTTCCCTGCCTCCCTCTAAATGACATCACCAGGATCAGGAAGCTATGTCTGCATGTGTTGCAGAGGCTGCAACTTCTTTAGTGGAGCCAGTGGCAGCTGGTGTGACTGGACAGGATGATGCATACAAGATTTATGCAGATGAAAAATCTTATACTAAATGCTTTGACAATGACAAGAAGTCAGTTAAGGGAAATGAGGAACGTGTCAAAGTAGACACATTGATCCAAAAAGAAGCAACAGAAACAAGAGGTAGTAAGAAACTTGTGGTGTCTTCATATTCATATTAATCCTTTACAAGGTATTCTTCAGATCCTGCTAAATGGGTAGAGGAGAAGCAAGTGGAACCATGGTTTGAAGATTCAATGTCCTCTAAGCATATGGATAAATGGCAGATTGAAGATAACGATGAGAGGAGTGCACATGCTATAATGTTTACTGAATCATTGGCTGGTCCAAAAATGGAAGAACAAAATCTATAGAGCGTGATTGCACCAGTGCTTCCTTCTAAAAAAAAGCAATATGTTTCAAATTTAGCTTCAAGGCAAGTCAATTGAATCACCAAACCTCCTATCAAGGCTTATGTTGCACAAAAGGGTGAGGCTGAGCAATATGAATACAAGTCAAAGGGCATCAGGGTGAATAAATATTGTGCGGACCCAACAAATAAAAATACCAGCGGACTTAAGAAAGATCATGGGCAGTCTGGCTCAGAGAAGTTTAATCAAGGGCAAGAAGCTAAGTAGTTATCTGTTCGCAAGCATGAGCAAGTTTCCCCTATCAAAAATGTCACTAAACCTTCATCAAAAAATTTGACTGGTTCATCAAAATTTAAGGTGAGGATAAACAATACTGTAGCAATGAAATTGGATGGTGTGTCATTGACTAAAGAGTTGCATTTAGAAAAATCAAACAACCTTAGACAGGTGTAAGTCTTATATTAATTCAATTGTGTTTCAAATTACAGTTTTTTTCCTTTTGTTGGATGATACATCAAGGACTAATTTCATTAAAGTGTATAAAAATATCTATGCTAATCACATGTAACTACTAACTTTCAAAACACAACAGGGATGAAAGGGAACCTACTGTTGGAAGGGGTTTTGGGACAAGTTAGTTGTGCAACATCTCGGATGTTGAGCAAGCTCAAGAGACACCGCGCAAGTGAAAGAGGGCACATAAGGCGGAAAACAGAATATGTTGAATATTTTATGTCACTTTTTGTACTTTGGACCATATTTTGTGGATATTGGTCATTATTTTGTAGAATCAGTTAGAAGTTAGTTAGGAAATCATCCAAGTGGACCATGAATGTAAAGGCGCAAGCCCATAAATAGAAGTAGAATTGCAAATATTGAGACACACTAGACAGAACTGAGAGATTGATGTCATAGATACTCGGAGACTTAGGGAAGCAATTGTTGGTTCTTGTTGAATTGTTTCCTGTTTTGAATCTATGGATTGTTGCGCAGAAGTAATATGATAAGAGGGGATTTGATCTAAATTGTTGTTTCTTCTATCTTTTTCTGCCTTATTGTTTCTGCGATCTAATGGTGAATGTGAATTGAATGTGCAACATGGATCTATGATGCAATGTTTCCTTCTTTTAAATGATGTTATCTCTATAGATCTGTTTGCGCAATAGTATGGTTATTTATGTTATGGATGAATAATGTGATCTATTAAGAACAATGATGAATGGCAATGTTAATGATTAAGTCACTGGTCATATATGTTAGTTGATGAATTGCCGATACTCATAGTCCTCTTCTATTATGAGGAAACTTGGTTCAGACAACTCTCCCTTGAACATCTTAGGTAAGACTTCATCCACTTTGTGGGTGTTGCCGGGCAGGGTAAAACCTGTCTAGGCTGGTGCTCAGGGAGATTGCGGTGAGTTGAGCACCGAAAAAGTGGGAACCCCTTTCAACTGGTTTTTGCTGGCTTGGTTTGTGCCAATAAATGGTTCTGTTGGAGCATGCACTTACCAAGGTATATAATGATAACCGCGATGAATGGAACTTGAATATTCTAGCAGTATTATGGGCATATCGCACCACTTGCAAGAGATTGACATGGAATACACCATTTATATTGGTATATGGACAAGAGGTAGTCATGCCTATAGAGTACATTTCGCTAGTATGTCCATTGCAATAGCGACGAGCATGAATAATGAAGCAGTGCTAGAGGAGCATGTGGCGCAGTTGATACAACTTGAAGAGGACCACTTTATAGTAGGTTTCCATCAGTGAGTCGAGAAGGATCGATAGAAGGCTTGGCACGATTGCCACATAAAGAAAAAATAGTTTCAGCAAGGAGATTTGGTACTGTTGTACGATAGTAATTTCATGAAGCATATAGGTAAGTTACTGATGCATTGGTTAGGTCCATATCTTGTTAATTCCATTACCTTAGGAGGCGTAGTTCAGCTGCAACAGTTAGATGGTGCAACAATACCAAAGCTAGTGAATGGTAGCAGATTGAAGCCCTATAGGATGAGCCTGCAACCATGCGGTGCTTGAGGCATTGCACAATGAAAAAAAAGGTAGATAGGATGATGGATGAATGGAAGGTGCACCAAGACCAGGTGGTTGCATAAGGATAGAGCTTAGTAGCACAATTAGGAGTTCATGCTACGATAGCCGCAAGGCTGTGAGAAGATGCCAAATCAGTAATCAATGAAGATAGTTAAAAGTAGTTTACCGGCGGTGATTCTATAAGTGACGTGTAATGATGGTTGATCTGACCATTGGGTTGGCAGAATCAGCGGTAGATTCGGGTAGTTAATGAATGATTTGGTCATGATGATCGAATTGATTTCATAATGATGAAGTATGAGTTGATTTCGCGCTATAAGAGGAAGCTTGCTATGGTTGGAAGACACAATTGTGCAGAGTTGAATTATGTTGAGTTGCAAAGTTACCGAGTTGTCGGGTAAACCGTTGAGAAAAGATGAGAATCTTAAGAAAGTTTCTAAGTCCAGAGAGGGTGTGAGCTTAGTAAGTCTGGAAGGGAATGGTGTGGCATGCAGAGTAACCAAGACACTGTAGATATTTTGAGTGAGCGATATTTACTGTTCAGATGAGTTGCAATTGAGAAAGAGGTTTCCATTATGCAAGTTGGCTCGTCAACGAAGAGGAAGGTGCAAAATCCTATCTCTCTAGTACCATAGAAGAGATGAACCAGAATGGCCACGAGGGCACAAGGAGAAAGTAGTGCATAGATAGGCCTGTCGATCCACGGAGTGATGGAATATACCATTAAAATAGGGGTGTCTGTCAAGGACATCCCTAGATACGTCCCCCCTAGTTGATGTGGTGCTTAGGCCAAGAAGCCCACAAAGAATTAGAGATAGCATATCCAGATGCCGACGATACCACATGAGATGGTATGCACTTCTGATATTCTTCCTACACTGATGCAGATGAAGTATGAAGACCATGACCTGCTTGCACTCAAGGATGTCACAAAGGAGATGTATGTACCAGTGGTATTAGTAGAAGTTTCTTCGATAGAGTGCATTCCACAGGATTGGGCAAGAATACTGGACAAAGATGGATTTATCGAGTTGATCAATATGTCTCACTTTGGGTGACCAACTGGGGTGAATGCACGTGTGAAACAACTTTTGGCGTGTTTACATGGTGGGTATTTATGGTTAGATGAGCTGGTTGAAGTCACGGTGGAGTTAATTTCAGCAATAACGGAGCTCTCCCAAGGATGGGAAAGGCCCCTCATAGTATATCCGTGGAAAAGATAAGGACAGGAAGTTGGAAATGACTCTACAGAAGTGTTATGCTCTAGAGTGCGGTAGGAGGGCCTACCGCATTGATAGCATCAATGACCGCATGATACGTATTGGTACCAGGATTCTGGCTAGTAAAGTAGTAAGGAAGAACCGCCCAGTTCAATGTAATTCTGTTATACCAAAATCCTATCACCATCATGTGATAAGACCTTTGACATACCTTCTTGCCCTGAAATCCCAGCTTCTAGAGGGAAGACTAAATGGTTTCTTATCAGTCTATCATAGAAATTCCCAGCACCGCTCATGCTCCCTTATCCAGGAGCGGTACCCCTGTTCGCACCGCTTTTCATCGGTTGTCCACAAGCGGTGCCACCACCTGTCACCCTTGGTCCATAGGCGGTTATTACCAGAACCGCTCTGTTAAAGAAGAAGAAGCACGGTACCCTGGGTAAAAGTGTAAAAAGAGAAGCTTCTCGAGGCTTCTAGATGATAAGCCTCAAGATATCTCTTATCCCTACTACTGTGGGTTGGTTGAGCTCGAGATCCCTCATCCTAGGATCTTAGAGGCCACCTCACCCACTAATTTCTCAAACATCTCTATCCATTAAAGCCCTATATATATGAGCTCATAGCCATGGTTGAGAGGAGAGAACATTGAAGGTATTTTTATGCTGTTGGACTGATTCTTGGCCCAATATCATTTGGAGAGAGCATAGAGAGCTAGAGTTGGATATTTTGGGGATGAAGAGCTGGTTTCATGGAGATGCTTGTCAACACTAAGGCTTGGTTGTAAAATTCTTCATATTTCTAATGCAAGTTGATTTTTTGTCCCATATATATTGTTGATGTTTGATTTTAGATATATATTGCTAGATTCCTTAGTCACTAGCATAGATTAGTAGATCATATTCTAGTTGCTTTGATTTGTTTCGTGTTGAACTCTTTTGCAAGTACATAAGTGAACTATCAAGGCCTTGTATTCCAGATATCTACAGCGTCTATGGGGGGTTATCAACCTCCGTGATCTATTTTTTCTGGATCTAAACCATTTAGACCAGCGGAACACCTTACTGTCCGTAGGAGGTGAAATATTCCGATCAACAAATCTGGCGACTCTGCTGGGGATCGAACCCAGAATTTTAACCATACAAGTTAAAATCTTCGGTAGTTGTAGGTTAAAATTTATGTAGTAACTTGAGTGATAGGTTAGAGACGTGTTCGAGCGTCATAAAATGTAAGAGCTATCGTTATTTGTCAGCATTACATTCCAGGACTCGCGCGGTTCTTCCACGTACCGTCGATATATCGAACGACCTTTCATGTACCCTTGAGGTATATAGAAAGGTACTTCACATACTTGATTGTATATCGAAAGGCCCTTTATGTACGGTTATGCATTAGATAACATTACTACCGATTCGAGCTCCCACGTACCTTGAGTATATCGGGAGACCCCACTAGGGTACCTTATCTATCTGAGCAAAGCCCTTTGGCCATCTTGTTTGGAGCCATACACCGAAAACAACATTCGGGGAGATTACTACGCACATACCCTCGAGGTATATCGCGAGTGGCACCGGCTTGACAATCCTAGTGAGAGACCTGACTTCTAAACTCCTCCTGTCATTTTAAGTCTGCTTGTTTTGACCTATAGTTTGAGTAGGGAAGTCTTTTGTTGTGTTTTTTCTAGATTTTCAGACCATAGGTTAGATAGGAACTGTACACACTAGCTAAGTTAAGACAGTCCAGGAGAGTACGGGGCTTGTCACCCAATTTCACTTCTGTTTCAAGAGGAAATCCAATGGAAGCTATCGACCGAGGAGCTGCAACCACCTCCCAAGTGGGAGATCATGTGGTGGAGGAAAGTGGAGTACCATATTCTTCACATTCGCCTCCCTTGGTCAAACAGCTCATGCGGATTCATCGCTCCACCCTCCCGCGAAGATCATGTTGATGATACCCGTCCAAATTTTGGTCCTAATGCTCCTTTTTGGGAGACACCTATCAGACAGACCATTGCCTCATTTGGCACCCGTGTAAGTTCTCCTGAAAGTGAAGAAGAACGCAGGAAATACCATGCTGCTATCCTCCGTGCATAGGAGGTAGAAAAGCAGATTGACAACATACTAGGCTCTTCACCAGTTCATTCCACATTCCTTCTTGTGGGATATCATTCATTAGCTGATTCTATGAGACCCATTGAACCGATTATAGATCATCCATTAAAAACCCACAACCCAGGTCAAATTTCCACCCCTATCACCTCTTATGTTATGTTTGATCCAATTTCGCCCAGAGCTTTTGCATCTGGGGCCCAACCTTCAATTCCTGTGTCTTCAGTACCTTTGAATGTCGGGGGGAAACCCTCGGCATGACCTACATTATTTGATCTCGGAGTTGTACCTAGTCAAGAGCAGACCTCTAGCATAGAAACATCTACAGTTTTTGTCCCTCCCACCAACACTAATGTGGTAAATCCCCCATCTAGTTCAGGTCAGCCCTTGGGGGCACAACTTGTGGCCGTTCAGTCTTCTAGTGGTTATGGTTATCAAATACATGTAGGTAATCATCCATCTAATCCTACTGGAATTCCATTCCCTAGAAACACTTTTACACCATGGGGGCAACCCAACTGGTCTTACATGCCAGCCATGGGAGGGATACCCATACATACTGCGAGAGGTGCGGGAGGACCACCTTATGGAGGTCCTCCCCCTAGGGGACCTAATGGTATTGGAGATCCTGGTGGTCCTCCTCTTGGTCCTGGCGGTCCTAGTGGTCCTGGGAGACCTGGTGGCTTTCCTCCTTATGGCTCTGGAGGGTCTGGTGGCCCTCCACCTAGTGGTTCTGGTGGCTCCGGAGGCTTCCCACCTCCTAGAGGTTCCGGAGGTTCTGGTGGTCCACCTCCTGGTGGTCCTGGTGGTCCCGGTGGTCTTGGTGGTCCTGAAGGCTCTGGCGGTCCTCCTCCTGGAGGCTCTGGTGGTCCTAGTGGTCCTAATTCCAGAAATAAACCCCCCATGGGCGGATTTCTCGGTAGTTCTTCCTCGCAACAACCTGTTTTTTAGTCAACCTATGGCCCTACTAGTAATTTCATGCCATATCAATATTACCAGTATGTGCAGCCCAATAGACAGTTACCTTTCCTTGCAACTTTGGACTTCGTGATTTGTCCAAGTTGATTAATGATCCCATTCAACATAATCCCTTGTGGCCTCCCATTCCAGTAAAGTTACCATCAGACATTCCAAAATTCGATGGGAAGCAGGGTGAATATCTGCGGAACGATGTCATGACTTTTCATTTGTGGTGTTCCTCGAACTCCCTCATGGATGATTTCGTCCGGTTACGACTCTTTTAGCGAACTTTGACTGGTACGGCCGTGAAGTGGTATATTGAACTCCCACAACATTCGCTTGTGGATTTTGGCTCGTTGGAAACCATATTTCTTACATACTTTTAGCTCCCTATTCGTTATGAAACAGGAACTGATATTTTAACTTCTCTATGACAGAACACCTCCACCCACATTTCTGATCATATTCATGAGTGGAGAAGGCAAAGAAGGCTTATTAAGGCCCCTGTTCCAGATTAGTTGTTAGTTGATTGGTTCACTAAGTCCTTGTTTCCTCCTATTTCCCGAGATGTGGCCATGGGTGGTGCCATTACCGAAGAGCAGGCTATTAGTCAGGCTCAGTACCTAGACTTGGTCTATTCCCAGTCTGGGACCCTTTATGACCTGATTCCTCAAGCTCCTTGCCCTAGCACTAACCCTGCCAAGCCATCAGTAGAAGTACCTATTGACAGGATTGTTGGTTCAATCCAGTACCCATCCACAGTGAAACCATCCAAGCAAACCCAACCTACTACTCCTTTAACTCCCAAGGTTTTCGTCGAGGTCAATTCTATTAAAAGTACTCAAACCTCGGGTAATAAAAAGAAAGGTAAAAATCAAAATAAAAATACTGGAAACCAACAGGAGACCCCATAATCAACCCATAATGACAACAACACAGGGAAAAGGAAGGCTAAATACCCTTGTCTATTATGTGGTGGTGACCACTTCTCTAAGGAGTGTCCCTGTCGGGATGAAATCTCCCAGTTTTTGAAGTCTAACCCCGGACCTGTAGTACTTGCATATCCTTTCCCCTCTCAACAACAACTGGTAGACTGCATGTCAAACTATGGCAACTCTAGTTCATCATAGGAAATTCATATGATGTCCTCAGATACCATCCATTCGCAAACTCGAAGCCAGAATTATGATAAACCCACAGATAAGGAAGAAGACCAATCTTCTTCAGGGCAATCTCCCTCCACTAGTTCTCCAGAATCCTCATCTACTATTCCCTTTTCTATCGAGAAGCCTACTCTCGACATGATTTTGCACCCACCAAAGAGTACTCTTCGGAAGGCTGTCTTTAATCCCAATGCTTGAGCTGCTCAATTCTATAATGTGGTTGAAGATCTCATTTAGGAACCTTGTGCGATGTCTACCCTATAAGTACTCCAAAGTTTCCCTACACAGCGCAAGAACTTGTTGACTGCATTAGGAGCTGTAGACCCAGATAACACTAACTTGATTCACTTCAATGTTGAGAACTATAAACCTAGATTACCACATAAACTTGCTTTTCAAGTCATTACAAAAGTAGTGGGAAAGAAAGTCTTTCGAATGGTACTAGATGAAGGAGCTTCGACCTCAGTGTTATCTTTGACTTATTGGAAAGCTGTTGTCTCTCCCGAGCTTGTTACATCACCTACGACCCTTAAAGCCTTTGATGGAAGAGGATTCCAACCCCACAGCCTCATATCAGCCCTAGCGGTCAAGCTGGGGGGCAAAACTGTTTCCATCCAAGTAGAAGTGGTAGATGCCCCTTTAGATTGTAACCTCCTTTTAGGAAGGAATTGGTTCTATGCCATGAATGCCGTTGCTTCAACAGTATTTCGAATGGTCCAATTCCCGCATCTCGGGAGAATTGTTACTATTGACTAGCTTGATTTCTGTACACCAGATGTTACTACCTCTATGGCTAATAACATCCCCATGTTAGGTCAGTCCCATCCTCCTTACTAGTCGATTGGGGTAGGTATGCTGAAGGATTCATCCCTTATGGGGATTTTTCCCTCCACTCCTCCTAGCACGGATACCGTGACAGTACATATGATCTCCTCTTTTGATATTGAGCCCCAGGGCACAAATGTTGTTGAGTCCACCTTGTTGAGCCCACATGAAGCTATGAATGACACCATTCAAACTTGTTCCGATGATCACACTAATGACATTCATTTAGTGGCTTCAGATCCTTACCATTTACCATACAGGTTAGCACATTCTTTTCCGGTTTTAGACTATCTCTCCATGAATTTTCCTTCCGATGAGTCCATTATAGAGATCATGAACACAGGTGAGCCCATTTGGGAGGATCACCATCATAGATCCATGTTCCTCCCCAATACCAGTTCAGGCAGCTATGATTTTGCATCCTTGTTTCCTACTGATATTGTTAATGTTCCGCAAAGTCCTATATTGTTGCAAGATACAGATTCTGAAGGAAACCTTTGCAACATTACTTAGATGAACCTAATTGACATATCAACCAAGCCTGATGTTGTTGAGCATGTTCATGTTGGGCAGAACTGCTCCACAGATGAATCTGAAGCATGTAAGGCACTTTTTAAGGAATTTCGTGATATTTTTTCCTGGTCCTATGAAGAGATGCCGGGGATTGACCCTTCCATTGTGGTCCACGAGATTAAAACTTATCCCACGGATAAACCTGTCAGGAAAAAAGTTAGGCAGGTCCATCCTAGGAAGGCCGCAACTATTAAAGCTGAGATTAAGAAACTTCTGAAAGCTGGTTTTATTTATCTCGTACCTCTGATGGAATGGATATCGAACGTTGTCCCTGTTAATAAAAAGCAGGGCACTATTAGAGTCTGTATCGACTTTAGGGATTTAAATAAAGCTTGTCCCAAAGACAACTTTCCTACCCCACACATCGATCATATTATCAACAATTGTGCTGGAAGTGTCATCTTTTCATTCATGGATGGCTTCTTCGGCTAAATCAGATTGAGATATTTCCCGCCGATCAGCATAAGACGACATTCATTTTCCCATGGGGAACCTTTGCATATAAGAAGTTACCTTTCGACTTGAAAAAAGCTGGCACCACGTTCCAGCGTGCGATGTCCTATGCGTTTCATGACATTAAACATATTATTGAACCGTACCTTGACAACTTCCCTGCTCATTCACAGTGATGGGAGGACCACCGTGGTCATCTTCGAGACATATTCCTGAGATGTCATCATTATAATAAATGACTCAATTCACATAAATGTGTTTTTTGCGTTGAGACAGGACGTCTACTTGGCTTTGTGGTATCCAAAGATGGCATCCGGATCGATCCTTTGAAGATTGCTGCCATCATTAATCTACCAGCCCCAACCACCATCCTTGAACTCCAAAGTTTGCAGGGGAAGACAAACTTTCTTCACCGTTTCATGTGCAATTTTGCTAAGAAAACGCACGATTATATGCGTCTCCTCAAGAAGAACACTCCATTCTTCTGGGATGACCAGGCCCAACATGCCTTTGATAGTCTTAAGCACGCTCTGATTCATTCACCCGTGATACACCCCCCAGACTATTCAAAATATTTTCTCTTGTATATTGCTTCCTCCACTACTACCATCACCATGATTTTAGTGCAGGACAATCTCCACGGTCAGGAGCATGTGATTTATTACGCCAGTAAGAATCTTATTGATTCTGAAACTCGTTACACACATGTGGAGAACCTAGCTTTGGCCATGGTCATTGCTGTGCAAAACATTTGTCACTACATTTTGCTTCGCACTACCACCGTATGGGCAGACCAGAACGCGATGTACTACATTCTGACTCGTCAGGTACTCGGGGGAAAGTACTCCCATTGGATCATCATCCTTCAGGAGTTTAATCTTGAGTTTTCCAAGGCTACATCAAAGAAATCCTTGGTTTTTGTCGAGCTTATATGTGACCTTCCCTGTGCTACCATGGAATCTAAGCCCAACGGTTCATTTTCGGATGAATTCCTGTTCCTAATTAGCACTACTGATCCTTGGTACGGAGATTTGTTGATTTATCTCCAGACCCAGCGTTTTCAGCCACATCTATCTCGCAATGATCGTTGCCGCATTCGTCACCACGCGAAATACTAACTCATTTTGCATGATACCTTGTATAAACGTGGGATTGACTCCATTCTCCGGAAATGCCTCACTCATGAGGAGGCTGAACACGTGTTAAATAATTGCCACTCTGGAGCATGTGGTGGTCATTTATCTGGGATGGCTACAGCCTAGAAAATTCTTCGTGCTGGCTATTTCTGGCCTTCTATCTTCAAAGACTGTCATGAGGCTGTTAAGAAATGCCCACCATGCCAACATTTTTATCCCAAAAAGTGCACCCATCCTGCTCCACTTCACCCCATCATTGTCGTTGGCCCTTTTGCCAAATGGTGGATTGACTTCATGTATTGTAAACCAACCTCAGCCGGGGGGCATGGTTACATCATCGTAGCCGTGGATTATTTTACAAAATGGGCTGAG
The DNA here is from genome assembly GCA_001517045.1 of Pseudotsuga menziesii. NCBI lineage: Eukaryota > Viridiplantae > Streptophyta > Pinopsida > Pinales > Pinaceae > Pseudotsuga > Pseudotsuga menziesii. The sequence goes on along the minus strand of LPNX010883328.1, from coordinate 193,017 downwards.
GCCATGCCTACATATGCAGAAGATGGTAAGAATGCCGCTCTCTTCTTGTTCAACCATATCATAGCTAGATTTGGAGTTCTGCAGTCCATCGTCACTGATCACGGATCCCATTTCCGTAATCAAATGATGGAGGAATTGAGTGCCAAGCTAGGTTTTCGCCATAAAAACTCTACGCCATATTATCTGCAAGCTAATGGCCAGGTAGAGGCCATTAACAAGGTTTTGAAAACTATGCTTCGTCGGATGGTTGGAGATCATAAATCCAATTGGCATCTCATTCTTTTTTCCGCTCTTTGGGCTTATTGGACTTCCGTGAAAACAACTACTGTTTTCACGCCATTCCAGCTTGTCTATGGACTCGAAGTTGTCTTGCCTATCCAATGTCAGATTCCATCTTTACAACTCGTCGTCGAACTTCTCCCAGACACTTCCGTAGAGGAAGCAAGATTTTTGTACTTGAATAACCTTGATGAGACTTATAGAGATGCTACCTTGGCTAATGAGTCACATAAGAAACCTGTCAAGGCGCAGTACAATAAATCTGTCCAGCCTCGTGTTTTCAACGAGGGTGACCTATTTTTAACTTATGACCAGAGATATGAGAAGCTAGGAAAGGTTAAGTTCAAGTCTATGTGGTATGGACCTTTCGTTATTTCCAAGGTGTTAAAGAAAGGATCCTATGAGTTGGTAGATTATGATGGAATCCCTTTAGGGAAACCTCGCAATGGGTTGTACCTCAAAAGGTACTATGCCTAGGTCTTCTTGGATGGTATCTTGTATATATGTATATTGATTGACTTTCAGTGTGTTTCAGTATTTTCAAGATGGTTTTGAGTTTTGGTGCCTGCATCTGTTTATACCATTTTTTGGTCATGCAGATGTCTTTCTATGGCTTCGCTGATGGTTCTTGCCATCACACCTTGAATCTAGCCTTGGTTGCTTGGGTTCTCTATTCCTCAGCTGAAGATTTGGTCAGTTTAGGAGCAGTTTGCTTAGGTCCCACTACTAATAACATCGCCAAGTATGAAGCAGTCATCGGTCTTCTGACTGAAGCTGCCTCCTAGGATGTCTGTGATCTAGTAGTTTTGATGGACTCTAAGCTCATGGTTTGTCATTTAAACCATATCTACACCATTAGGAACCCGATGCTCCTCCGCCTCTTCCGGAGGGTAGGTTTTTTAGAAAGATCATTTGGAACTATTACGTATAGGCATATCCCTAAGGAACATAATGTAGTTGCTGATTCATTGGCTAATTACATCCTAGATTGGCATATTGCCCATTCATGACGTTAATCAAACATGGTACATTGTAAATAAACATTTAAAGACACATAGAACTCATAGAAAATGCATTCATCCATTTGAAACGTATAAACATCATGTAAAAGTCTGTATATATATATATAAGAAAAATGTTACAAAAAATAGGTCCCGAGACCTCTTCTGAAGCACGTAGGATTTCAGGAAAAATCATCATACAAAATCCTGAAGCTATTAGCTTTTCGTATATATGTCTCATCTACTAGTGGTGCTCATGATAGCACATCACTGCTCGAGCCACCCTGCGAAGTATCCTACTAAATCAGCCTGGTACTCCCACCATAGATCTCTGATATCTAGTCAGGAGATCATCTATGTCAGCATCTGGGATGTCTAGAGTCAACCTCTCGAGGTTCTCCTCCAAATCCTCGGTGATATCATCACCCTGTGGCATGAAGTGAGCTTCGGCTCTCATGTCTAATGGATATGCTCCTCCAAGACTCGCTGCTCCAACATCTGCATGAAGACAAACGGGTCTCATCACTTATCATAAAAAACATAAAAACATTTTTCATCTTTAGGGTTTCTTGTTTCTTACCAATGTCTCCCCATTGCCCTCCAGGAAGGAGGGGTAGGTCAGGATCACCTGTAAAATCTATGCCTGCATAGGCATAGTCCTCGACCATGAGCATCTGATCCTGCAACCATCTAAAGAACGCGTCGCTGAAATTCACTCTGCCCCTACCCACTCCCGTGCGAGCCATGAATTGGACCCACCTCAGCATGTGGGGGTCCCGTGCTCTCAGACTCCGAAAAGTAACCTAGAGCCTCATCTAGGGGACCCACTCGAAGAAGAAACAAGCTAAGATGGAACCAAAGCCAAATTGCTTCAACTCTCCCTGCCGACATTTAGTCAGCTAATCCTTGAAGATTGGAAGCAATGCTTCTGCCCAGTTGAACACCATAGGTGCCATTGCCTCTAGGGCATACATCATATGTGCCCTGGAAGCCTCATGTACACCCTGGCTCCCTGCCACCCTCTACATGGTGAATAGAACAATATGTAGAGCCCTGTTTGTCCCTATCCTAATGGGGATTTTCTTCCCTGATGTTCCTGTACTTGGTGCATAGTGTTGATCTATGAGCTCTCTGGTGGTAATGTCTCTACCACGGGAACCAATCAGTGAGATAGGGGCACCCCGTATCGATAGGCCAGTCAGGAAGTAGATGTCCTCTACCTCCACTGTAAGTATATGTGCCCCCACCTAGAAATACTATTGTTCTAGATTCCACATTCCTAGTATGTGTTCTAGCAGTCTCTCGTGGGACACCATGCTTGGTGTCCAGAAGAACTTTAGAAGTCCACAGTTCCAGAGTGTGGAAATACACACTGGATTCCTTTCAGCAGCAGCATCCTCATCTACATGAGTTCTTTCCTTCCATATCACCATATTTTGGAAGCCTAAACCTGCCAAAACAACAATGGTATACATCAATATCATCCTTAAATAATTATAAATCAAAAGAATGAGCTAGTTTTGTATATATCATTGGTTAAATTTGTCCATGGTCGGCACCACCTATGCCCTGTTGGAGACAGGTGGTGGCACCAGCTGTTCACCTTGTCTTTGGCGCGGTTCTCGGGTGGCATCGCCTATCCCACAAGGGGTAGTCGTGGTGCCTGCAAATAGGATTTTAGGGCTTTCCAAATAGGCATAAAACCCCATCAAATCCCAAAATTAAATATATGAAATGAAATAAGAAGGTCTTAGCTCTTACCTACAACTGACGAGACTGAAAACGGATGGTGGAAACTCCCGGTATCAGCTGTGGAAGATCTATCTAAAAAATGCTCCAAGTGCTCTCTGCCAAGAGGTAAATAGTGAAATGTTTGGTTTTTTACTATTTACTTGCCTTATATAGACATTTTTTGGGTCTGACTTAGTATAGTTTTGATATTACATCATGTTCTAGTCAAAATCTATTTGTTGTAATCCTGTAATGTTGATTTTGGATGCATTTAACACTTGTTTATGAGTCGTCTGCAGGTTGATTTTAGTAAAAAGCTTTGGAAAGTTTGTTTATGGATTTTTCGTACTTTCACAAAATGGAAAAGGCCGTTGAGCGTTTATTAGGACACTTTGTCACGCTCATTAAAATCTAGTATCAAAGCTCCGAGTCTAGTTCAAGATTCTTTCCAGGCTCGTAAAATACAATATTGTGTAAAGAAACGTTATGGAGTCTTCTTTTCACATCTTCTTTTAGACTCCTTAAACATGAAAAGATAGTCGACTCCATTTTCGAATCTTTCCAGGCTCGTAAAAAGTGACATTGTGTAAAGAAACTTCATGGAGTTCTCTTTAAGCCCTTTTCAAACTCCCTAAATATGAAAAGATCATCGACTGATCTTGTATTCTTCACGCTTGTTAAAGTATTTGAAGAGTCATCTATCCAACGGTAGGTTATCTCTTTCTTGGTTCGGACAGTACTATTTACGAGAAAGGAATGCTCCAGCCAATCATGACTGGAAGAGTTCTCTAAGGTATGATTTTATACTTTTTCGGGCCTTAGAGACTAAATTATATGAAAAAGGACCCCCATGGAGTCTTCTTCCGTATTCGTTCAGACTCTCTAAACATGAACGATACCGAGTTTTATTTCAGTGGACTCGTTAAATTAAACATCGAGAGACCTGTTTTGGGAATGATCCCATCCTCTCTCAGGTTCGTAAAACATATGAGATTAGACTTGTCTTCTGACAAGCTATATCGAGTGTTTGTTACCCTCTTTGAACTCGTAAAACCGAAAAGAGGCACTCATCGATCATGATGGGGGAAATGGGAAAAGGAATCATTTTGCAAATAATGGCAGTTGTTTGTCGTTACCTTTGAACATGGCACTTGTCTGCACAATCATGTCAGTCAATTGGGTATTCAGCTGATCTTCGTGACGATCCACTTTCATGATTCATGCCAATCCTTTGAGTCTTTCAAAAGAAATGCATTGTCCACTGTCACATTGTGTATCTGTCCTGTCTAGTCATGATGCCAAGTCATTTTGTCGTGCCGCCTAATGTTCAAAGGGAATCCAAAGAAGTCTTACCTCTGCAGTATACACAGCCTTTGTGTTAGTATCTTTGAGTCAGTCATATGGTTACTATGTTCACATCATTCCAGAACTATGTTCCGTGTTTCGCATCGTCAATGTGGGACTCATCATGGCCCTCCGTCGATGAGACTATTCCTATTGACATCAACCCATAATCTGGGAAATAGTCTTAGAAACAATATTCAGTACCTTGAGATCTGTATGCCTTAATGACAGATTCTCTCGCTCTCAACATTGGTTCACATCATTGACCTTTGATCGATAGAATCGACTGGGTGTTCGACATCAGGACATCTATTCACACTCAGTAGATTGTACTAGGGTACCTTGGGAATCATTGACATTAATGGTGATCTCCCTCGCACTTGTTAACAGTTCACATCATTGGCCAGTAATCAAGTGGTTTCTACCATGTTTGACTTCAGATCATTGTAATCACATGGATAGAATTGTACTTCGTGGAAGATGAGACGAAGACCCTGGGTATTTGTTTAAAAGTGCCCATTGCTTTTCCCCAAGTTGCGATGGAGTTTTGTATATCTAGCATGGATCCACATTTGTATGGTCATGGCTATGTTCAAATTTGCATCTGTATAACATAGATATACATTATATGTCTGGTAGCTATGTACAAGTTTGAGTCCTCTATCACATGGATCTACGTTGTATTCTAGTAGCCATGCTTGTTTATTCCACTCATGGATCTGCTTTGTATTGGTCTGCAGCTATGAGTTTGGTTACTTGTGTCTATGAGTCAACATACTGAAGTACTACAAATGCCTACTTGACTGCATGCTCCGATCAAGCCAACATTTTCATCTCCTAGCAATGACTTGTTCTCAAAGCTCTCATTTATCGTATCACTCTAAGACTCATGCTTTGGGGGGCATCCTATTATACCAAAATCCTGTCACCATCATGTGATAAGACCTTTGACATACCTTCTTGCCCTGAAATCCCAGCTTCTTGAGTGAATACTAAATGGTTTCTTATCAGTCTATCATACAAATTCCCAGCACCACTCATGCTCCCTTATCCAGGATCGGTACCCCTATTCGCTTTCATTGGTTGTCCACAAGCGATGCCACTGCCTGTCACCCTTGGTTCATAGGAAGTTATTACCAAAATCGATCTATCAAAGAAGAAGAAGCACGGTACCCTGGGTAAAAGGGTAAAAAGAGAAGCTTCTCGAGGCTTCTAGATGATAAGCCTCGAGATATCTCTTATCCCTACTACTGTGTGTTGGTTGAGCTCGAGATCCCTCATCATAGGATCTTAGAGGCCACCTCACCCACTAATTTCTCAACCATCTCTATCCATTAAAGCCCTATATATATGAGCTCATAGCCATGGTTGAGAGGAGAGAACATTGAAGGTATTATTATGCTGTTGGATTGATTCTTAACCCAAGATCATTTGGAGAGAGCATAGAGAGCTAGAGTCGGAGCTTTTGGGGATGAAGAGCTGGTTTCATGGAGATGCATGTCAACACTAAGGCTTGGTTGTAAAATTCTTCATATTTCTAATGTAAATTGATTTTCTGTCCCATATATATTGTTGATGTTTGATTTCAGATATATATTGCTAGATTCCTTAGTCACTAGCATAGATTAGTAGATCATATTCTGGTTGCTTTGATCTGTTTCGTGTTGAACTCTTTTGCAGGTACACAGGTGAACTATCAAGGCCTTGTATTCTAGATATCTATAGTGTCTAGGGGGAGTTATCAACCTTTGTGATCTATTTGTTCTGGATCTGAACCATTCAGACCAGCGGAACACCTTGCTGTCCGCAGGAGGTGAAATATTCCGATCAACAAATTCTAGGGTGGTCGCATGTGTTGAGTTATGTGTGCAAGGCACACAAATGAATTGGTCCCTTTTGCTAATGAAACAGTTAGTGGAGGACGCAGTGGCCCCGTAGATGGGTGAATGACCATTCACATATGGTTGGCTCCCTCATTTTGATTGCACTGGTAGCTTAGATGGAACCAAATGAGTACCAAGGGATGGACGTCAAAGCAATAGAGGTATGTAAAGGTGTGGGATAGTATAACTTATGGTGGGTTAAATAAGTAGAGAGAATGGTAGAATGTTTGATCCAATTTTGGATCTACTGAGAAGCACTGCAGGCAACAATAGTGAAAGTTCCAATACTGATAGAGTAAGCCACAACAAATTATCATAGGATTGCATGTTTTACAATTGGACCCCATATTGTTTACATTCAAGCGCAGTGGGACCCTACTAAGAAATGGACAACAATGAGGTATAAGGTGACTAATTCCAATCTGGAGGCAATGATCAATAGTTGGCTTGTAGAGTGGTGAGAACTGGTGAGTATAGTAGAAGTTTTGAAAGAAACCCCAGTGGATGCACTTGAGGATCCTGTGCGCAAAGATGACCAACACTCTGATGATGAATCATCGACATAGGCACCTACAGACCCGGAAGCACAACGCATACTCCTGGAAATAAGAGGAAATAGGCACATGGATCGAGATGCGAGTAGTAACACTATATAAGCAATGAAAGCAGAACTACACCGGATTCTTAAGGTTGTTAATGACGTGACTGATTCCACCGCAAATGAAATGAAGAAATCAGCACAGGAAGGGTTCATCGAGGTAAGAGCTAAGTTGGATTCTGTTTATAATGTCATTTTGAAACATGAACTAGAGAGTGTAGCTGCGTAGGAGTACGCATCAATATGGACTGAGCCACGGGCCAGCAATGCTCAAATTCCCCCGACTGCGATTGATGCCGAATGGGAGGACTTGAACACATCCCTACAGTAGCTGCAAAATGTTTGAGTGGATATCAAGTACAGGATGTCTACAGAGACTTTGTTATACATGCAATAGGGTGCCAACTAGGAGTTGGCCGATAGGTAGAAGAATATCAGCGACTGGTACTTACGGACATAGGAGAAAGAAGAAGTGATGAAAAAGAGGTAGACGAATTGTGCCGAGCCCAGGAGAAGTTGATGGAAGACAAAGCACAGGAGATAGAAGTGCTGAAGAAAGCATAGGAAGAATTGAAGACAAAAACTGTAGAGGAGGTCACTCAGTTGAAGAAGGAAACTGATCACCTCGTTGTTGAGAAGGTGCATCTTTTTGATAGCTAAGTTTAATTAGAAGGGGGAGTAGCAGAATCCTACTAGCATATCTTGGAAATAACCGCAGAGGTGGATGTGGTATCTAGAGAAAAGAAACTTGGAATCATTATTGTGCAGCTACAGAGTGAAACCAGTATTTTGGATGTATTGATACACCCCTCCACACCTACTGAATAGATAGCTGTCAGGAAGGGCGAGATAGAAGAGCTAGCCACACAACTCGATGAGTTAGAGCAGGACGCCAAGAAATTCATAGATGCCACTATGCAATTTTGTGGCAGCATAGTGTAGGATGAACAGCTATAGAAACTGACTGCACAGTTGCAAGAAGAAGACGATAAATTTGCGACCTTGAAGATGTCGCTCAAATAAATTCCATTTATGATGTAGATCACCAAGGCGCTGAAATTAAAGGTGTTGCAGCAGTGAGTTGCAAGCGCAAGAGAAAGGAAACAATGATGCAGTACACAATTAGACGAGTTCCATGAGATTGGAGTGCAACTATTGGTGAAATTGGTCTCTACAGTCCAAGATACACAAAAAGGCAAGAAAAACAGTGCTGCAAAGATAGTTTATCACCATGTTAACCACGATCTGAAGGTGATCCAAGAGATTACTAAATGGGTCAAGGAGTGGGTCAAAGCGATCACTGAGCAGTTTGCAGATTTCAAAGCCAAGATCGCTGAGTTTACCATGTCCAGTTAAGCGTGGCTTGAGGGCGAGCCACAAGATTATGTTGGGGGCCTATTGGCAGGGGTTTTGGGACAAGTCAGTTGTGCAACATCTCGGATGCTGCGTAAGCTCAAGAGACACCGCGCAAGTGAAAAATGGAGTGTAAGATGGAAGATAGAATATTTTATGTCACTTTTTGGACTTTGGACCATATTTTTCAGATATTGGTCATTGTTTTGTAGAAGTGGTTAGAAGTTAGTTAGGAAATCATCTAAGTGGAACTTGAATGTAAATGTGCAATCCTATAAATAGAAGTAGAATTGAAAATATTGAGACACACTAGACAAAAATGAGAGCTTGATGTCATAGATAATCAGAGACTCAAGGAAGCAATTGTTGGTTCTTGTTGAATTGTTTCCTATTTTGAATTTGTGGATTGTTGCGCAAAAGAAATTATAAGATGGGAGTTGATCTTAATTTTTGTTTCTTTTATCTTTTTATGTCTTACTGTTTCTGCAATCTAATGGTGAATGTGAATTGAATGTGCGACATGGATCTATGATGCAATGTTTCCTGCTTTTAAATGATGTTATCTGTATAGATATGTTTGTGCAACAGTATGATTATTTATGTTATGGATGAATAATGTGATATGTTAAGAACAATGATAAATGGCCCTATTAATGATTAAGTAACCGGTCATATCTATTAGTTGACGAATTGTTGATATCCATAGTCCTCTTCTATTCTGCGGAAACTTGGTTCCAACAAATCTTCCTTGAACATATCAGGTGAGACTTCATCCGCTTCGCGGGTGTTGCCGGGTAGGGTAAAACCTATCTGGGCCGGTGCTCAGGGATATCATGGTGAGTTGAGCATCAACAGAGTGGGAACCCCCTTCAACTAGTTTTTTTCTGGTTGGTTTTATGCCAACACCTACAACCAACCATTAGAAAAACTTCAAATCATTTTCTATAATGATGGCTACCTTCATACCTCTCTTTTCTCCGTGTCTTATCAAGTCTAGCGTAATCCTCAAACCATGCATGCCTTCTTTCTGGAGGCTTATAGTCTGAACTACCTGGGCTTTGAATTTGAGAGGAATAACTACAAAGGCTTGGGGATGAATATTGTAATGAAGTGTTAGGAGAATAGTACCAATAAGGGCTCCAACCATGCTCATCATGTCTTGAGTTTGTAGTTGTAGCATGCATACCTCTTGGATAAATTAATAATAAATGGGAAATTAATTAGAAGCATCTGGAGAGCATCAAAATAGGATATTGATATACCTCTATGTGCCCCAAAGGTATAAAAACAAGATATTGATATACCTCTATATGCCCCAAAGAGGTAAGTGGATTATTTAGGCAGAACAATGTTTCTACACCCATCAAGGTTCAAGTCTATTTAGCCCTTAATTAAAGTGAATAACAGAACAAGCAAGTTAAAAAAAAGAAGGTATTGATATAAAAACAAAACGAAATAAGGTATTGATATGAAACAAAACTATGAGATATGTAAGGCATTGATATGAAACAAACCTTTGACATATGTAAAGAACACAGGATTAATCAGTAAACTCCCCCAAACAAAATCAACAAAATGGAAACTACCAGAACACAGATTATAAACACAGGTCAAAGAAAGAAACCCCTAATACTGAAATCTAGGTCGCTCGAGAAGGGAAAATACAACTGACACTCCAAAATAGCTTCAAAGGGGTAGTTTCTCTACAACCATGTACACCTAAAGTTTGTAGGTGTAAATATTGTTTTCATCCCCCCAAGCCTCTCGAAGATTTCTCAATGCCTCTCCATTCAGAAGATCAATTCCCTTCTCTCTCCCAGTGGCCATCACAGAAGAAGAATCGTAGAATCTAAATAATTTATCCCACTACAACTGTATCTCCATCTTCGTTACCATGGTATTATCCTCGCTACCCTGACCATTTTCTAGAACCGGATCGAAGGGGAAGGACAGAGTCCTATAGCCCTTTAACAAATGTTGAAGTTTCAGGGGCCGATAAGGCATGCTCGATTGAAGTATTCCCTTAAACCCTGCATCCATAGTAGGACTAGTGCGTTCCCTCAAAAACTCACTTCCTTCGCAAAAACCATTTGCATATGGTAAGGACTTGCAGTAAAAAAATCCCCTAACATATTGGGGTATTTATATAATAAATAATATAAGCCCTTATACCCTTATTATAGGCTCAATATATTGTTTTTTAATTTTTATTTCTTAACCCCCAATATGAATGAACGCGTTATAATATTGTTCTGTTAGCGATGCTCCTATGGGTACGATTGGTTTGATTGAATTCCTGGCAGTGTTTATTAACTAGTTGTACTTATTGAACTTGAAATACCCTTCGTTTATGTACTCGGATAAGATCTGCAAAAGTACTTTATTTCTCTTTAGATGCATGCTTAAATATGTGTATAATGGCTGTAGGTTCACTTTTTGGTTCATTAGCATGGTTGCATGTCGAATTTGTGCAAGATTAGTCGTTAGTATTGAACGACTAGTTCACTAGTTCTTGTGGAATCATTTTCATAATTACTATGATTAATTAATTGGAAAATTGTAATTAGGCTTGATTTACATTTTATTAGGTATTAATCATCCATTTGAATTGATAAACAATATTTAAATGATAAACAAATGAAATTATAATAAGCATCATCAAGTGTGCGATAAGTGTTGTTAAGTATCGTAATCGGAACAGTAATTACTAGTTAATCATGATTCAGAGTAAATGGACTTTAGAGGTGGAATTTATGTCTAAATTGGACTGAATTGGATATTTTCTTTTGATACAAGGTGTTAGTAATCCTTCCCATCCCTTGGATCAGACGTTGGAATAATTATTGAATTTATTTTAATTTATTGCTAATTAAAGGGACTTTGTCATGATTAAGTATTGAAAATTGATTTTTAATATTTGTTTAGCTAATCCATTTTGCTAAAATTAGCTAATTATCCTTAGAGAGATAATTATATGTCCCTCAGACCCATTGATATCCCCAAGGGACATTACAAATATTAACACTTTTTATTTTCCTCTTGACTATGATGTTGGTCATAAAATATATATATATAAATTAGGTGACGATAAGGCATTCGAGTAATTTATGAAACCCTTGTAGAAACTTCAATTGTTTGTTCTTTGTGTGATTTACTGCTTGATAGAAACTCTGAGGATTTTTCTAGCTACTCATCTTTTAATTTTTCTATTTGTTCAATTTTTTTAAATGAGAATTTTCTTTATCTTCTTCCGATGCATTCTTATCGAATTGTTTTTGGAGATCTACTTCTTTTTCGTGGAATTTCTTTTGTACTTATTCTTGCAATTTTTTTTTCTTTTTTTAATTTCTTGATCTGTGTGATCAATTCTTAACTATGTTTTTCAAATGGGTAATTTCTTCATCTTTACTGGAGGCAACCTTTTCAACTTATTTTTGGTTCTTTTGTTCTGACTTATGATTGTCATGTGAAATCATCTTTGATATATTCTTGAAGTGTTTAGATGTTGGATCTTCTAAATATGTCTTCATTGTAATGTCCTGCAATGTGATTTTCTTCTTTCTATAGGAAAATATTAGAAATTTCTTTTTGGCATTTAAGATGACAGTCCCCAATTTTCTTATCCTAGGTGAACCCAAAATTATGTCACCATAAAAGCTACATAAGGAGATAACAATGAATTTCCATGTGACCATAGAATCTCCAACATTCAAATCTAAGCTACTTATTTCAAATTATTTATTGTCCCAAAAGTCTATCCCTTCACCTATATTTGACGCGGGAATCACTATATGGTTAGTGAATTCAATACTAATATAATTATTACTTTCAATAGGTCCAATAGAAATAGTGATATCCTTTGCTCCAAGTGTCCATTTAATTCTAAATAGTATTGAAACATTCTTTTTGAGGTGATAGGAAACTTTTCCTTATTTTCAACATTAATATCCATAATCTTGGTTTTTTTCAAATTTTTGTCAATACCTTTTTTTTGTTTAATAATTATTATTACTATTATTAAAATTAATAATTATATTATACCAATATGGAATACACCGAACTTTGTAAACAAAATAATAAAATTTGATAAAGAATATGCACCAATAGCCCAATAATATATATATATATAATTATTAAACTTTTGAAACTTTCTCTATTTGATTTTATTAAAGAGTTACCTTATATCCCACACTTTGGAAAAAACCACGTGTATTTTTATTTTTATTTTTATCATTTTCTGTTCTAATGTTTTCTTTCTTCTTTTTCTTTTTTAACTTTTTCTTTTAATTTTTTTTTCTTTTCCCACTTCTTATTTGTACGAAATAATTAATTAATTCGAATGGATTGCCAAAATCCAAATTAGACAAAGCCTAAATAACGACCAAAGGCCCAGTACCAAGCCCAAGAGGGGGCTCTGATACCATTCTGGTATACCATATATGATTTATCCTCGAAATATATTTCAATTGAATATACCAATATAAACTAGTTCCATGTTGAATAGTTATATAAGAATAAAATATGAATGATGGTTTTACAATGATAAAGTAGCTTGTATATATAGGCCTAACATAGTGACTATTCACTAAGAGATATGTCCCTTAATTAATCTAATGAATTAATATTTACTTCATTTTATTTATTAATGATAATTATTTAATTTTTATTTGTTACACTTTTGAGGAGGCGTTTCCGGTTGGATGATTATATTATTGTTCAGAGAACAAATTTAACATTTTTTTGGCAAATAGTGAACCCGATTCAAATAACATAGCAAAAGGTCTAGCTTTGAGAGAGATGTTGAAGCTTGCATTAGAGGAAAATATTACATATATCCTAATGCATGGTGACTTTGAGATCAAGGTGGATTTTATGAATGGAAGAAATATTCTTCACAATAATAATCTTCAAGGCATAGAGAAATGTTTAGAGAAGTTGGATGGGGCTTTTAATACGTTTCACATTGTGCATATTTTCAAGGAGCAAAATTCTAAAGTTGACGTTTTATCAAAGAAAGGAAGAATTATTTTCCCTAGCAACCATACATTTTTCTACAAATCATAATGGAAGAGTTCATGAGAAAAATGGAAGGTTGGACTGCTCAGATCTAAAATTTTGAAGTTTGTTGTAAAAATTATGGCTATATTTTTATGAAAATAATTACAGTTTGATAATTTGAAAATGTAAAGGAAATTATCTGAAGATTGAAAACATTTTGAGCAATACTCTGATTAGTGGTATTTGCAAAAAAAATCGACATTTTGAAAAAATGAAAAATGTGAAGAGTTCATGAGAAAAATGGAAGGTTGGACTGCTCAGATCTAAAATTTTGAAGTTTGTTGTGAAAATTATGGCTGTATTTTTAAGAAAATAATTACAGTTTCATAATTTGAAAATGTAAAGGAAATTATCTGAAGATTGAAAACATTTTAAGCAATGCTCTGATTAGTGGTATTTGCAAAAAAAATTGACATTTTGAAAAAATGAAAAATGTGAAGGAAATAATTTGAAGATGGAATCTCTTTGAGTGATGCTCTAAGTTAGTGTTATAAGCACCTTAAGGATGTATAATTTTTTCAATATGAAAAATGAAATATAAAAATTTTTCCATAGAAAAAAAATGAAATTTAGATTTCCATTAAAACATAATTATTTAAGTATCAAGATATATTTATATTTTAAATACAAGATATATTTATTTTAAATTTCAAAAGGATGAAATTTCTTCACATATAACATGAAATGAAATTAAAGATTAAAAATATTACATTTATAAATTTGATAAATTGAAATTTAATATAAATCTAATAGTATTGTTTAAATAATATTAATATTAAATAATCACTACATACTTAAAATTTTAATATTGTTATATTAATTTTTAGTATTGATACATTTGCTTAGTCTTTAGATTTCATTTTATTATGACATTACGTAAAAATAAAAATAAATATTAGTTTGAAGTATGACCGTAAATATAACAAATAATATTTAAATATATATAAAATGGAGCATATGGCTCATTCATGCCTAATAATTTGTGTTATTAGAATGCTTTATTATAAGAGAGTATTTTCACAACATTGGTACCTCAGGGTAAAATTTTAATATAAGTTTAGATTACTTTTGGTTTAGAATATATAAGTCTTTGAAATTAAAAACTATTTTAACAAATTGTAATTGAGATGATTGATATAAATTTATCTATTTTTAACATTATTATTTATTATTTTGGTTTCTATTAATATTTAGTGTTATTGGTAACTTATTCATACCTTATTAATCAAATTTATTTATTCTTATTAATAATAATGATTTGAGCTTGTAGGTGGGAAGAGTTATACAAATTTTTCTGGGGCTAGACCCCATTTGTGGCATAGGTGATGATTACAAGGTATCCCAAGAGTTGGTGCCGTAACTCAATCTAAAAAATATTCATGTGTTAAAACAAGTTCGTGTGGGCTATCAGATCAATAAGTGGGTTGTTTCTTCAGATCTAGGGCTGGTTGGATGCTTTGCAGATGAATGGGACTTGTTTATTTCCAAACTTTATCAAGGGAATATCACTTTGGGTGAGAAGCCAGATAAGTTGGTGTGGACTGTTAATGCTAGGGAAGGTCAGGTTACTACTAGTTTGGAATATAGTTCTATTGTATTAAAGAGAAGCTTCACTGGGTCTGATGGTGGACAAAGTGGCTTGGGAGGGGGTCTACACCTCTAAAAATCAAGTTATTTTTTTGGTTATGCTTGAACAACAAGATTTTGACTTGGGTGTTCTTTAGAGTAGGGGCTTTGTTGGACCAGGGAGTGTTAGAATAATCAACCCATAGTATTTACCCACTTAGACATTATTTCATTTATTTTGTCTTATTTGCCTAGTCCATGAGTCCCACCATGTGCAAGTTGCTAATTGCCTATCCATAGAGGTCAAACTTTCCATATTTGACTCATGTAGCGCCCTTGAGATATTTAGGAAT
>LPNX010883328.1:144664-177673 GCA_001517045.1 Pseudotsuga menziesii | reverse complement strand
CAGCTCCATATTCAGTCTCCATTGTTGATAATTTGCATGATCAATTGTTAATTGCTGTGAGTGAAATTAATCTACTGCAGGCCTGAATTTCTACAGGGAGATGCTCTATGTGTCATCAGAAGGTTGAATCCATCAACCATCTTTTTGGTGACCGTGTTTTCTTCCAAGATATATGGTTCTTACTAATGAATTTTTGTATGAGAAATCACAGTTGGGATGGTGCTTCTTTGAAGAAAAATCTGTTGAAGTGGATCAAAAGGAAAAATCACTACCATTATATTCCAGTCATTGCGTTGTGGGAAATCTAGAAAGCCAGGAATGCTTCTAGCTTTTCAAATTTTATTTAGAAGGATAAAGTTATAAATCTGAAGATTTTATCCTCCTTTTTAAAGTGGAACAAAGAGAAAACTTTCAGAATGTGGAATACGTGCTCTTATCCTTCTCTTTTGCAAGAGCATCCTATAGGTTTCTTTGATGGGGATTCCTTGAATGGTATTGTCAAGCAGGTTTGGTTATAAATATTGGTAATGAAAATTCCTATAAGGCTGGTTGAAAGCTGAGAGAGGCTCAAACACCCGTGTTGAAGTGGTGGGATTATGGAGTTTACTCTTTTGTGTGAAATCCTGGGGTGTTCATACCTTGCAAAACTTGGGATATCCCCAAGTCATTATTAATTGGGCCAAAGGAGAGGCTCAAGTGAAGTCTTTGGATAATTATCACTGGTTGGATAATATCAAGTGTATGATTAAAGATTTTGTTGGTCACTCTATATGCTAGTTAGTTACATCTAACATGCAGAATGATCAATATAAATTGTCAACCCAGGGAAGTCTTTTTATTTAAAAGATAATTCACACTGTCTATGCATAAACACTAAGTAGTTGACTAATTGAATGAAGTATTAAATATCCTACCTATCTGCTAAGTCAAACTCCTCTCATGATTAAACTGGTCTGAATTACCTACTTAAGAATTTTAGAATTGCAATTACCTTCCTACAACTTCTATCCAACAACTAATGATTCTATAAATAAATAACTAGGTTAATTTTGCAAGAATTTAAATCCTAACATTACTAGACTATATGCATATCCATCATCACTAGTTTAATTCCACTAATCTAGGAATCGTAAATAACAGGAATTGAACCAAACAATTCTAAGCTATAATCTGACTGAATTAGGAAACTTGATAAAGACAATAAATTAAAAGGAACTAGAGATGAGCTTGAATGTTACAGCTAACACACACTTGTTTAATGGAAACTAACCTACACATTCGACTGTCACACCACACTGCTACAGCTTAAGAGAAATGCAGATATTGATTATCAAAGAAAGCACAACGATTAACCATTAATGTTGAAGATACTGTAAACAATGCATATACTCTAACTTCCACACCACACAATAGAGGAATCAAAACATTTGATTAAATTGGTGATCTCTATGGGAAGGCAGGCCCAGCCTTCGAACAGAGACGCCGAAACTAAAAAAAATTAAAACATAGAAGTTTGAAGAATCTTGCTCCTTATATTAGAATGGTAAAATGAAAGTATAGTTCTCTGTCACATCTTACACGGTATAATCCAATATCAACCAACCCTTGGCTTAGGATGTTTTCCAATATTTATACATGATCAATCATAACCTTCACCCACTAATATCAGGTAGCCATGAAGATCTACGATATTCAGGCTTCCCTGTTACAGCAAGCTGTACATCCATGAGTGGAATTGAATGTGAGCAAAGAATATAGGGAATCCTGTTGTGTGAGTCGTTAATGAATAAACAGAGCCAATTTATGGAATACCCTATCTGTTGCAGCTAGACCTTAAGCAATGGAGCATTGTCATAGCTGAATCTGTTGCAGCTGAGCATGTTGCATAAATACATGAAATGATGACCTTTGTTTTATTCAAGCGTGTGGGACTACGACTAGAAAGTGACAACTGGTATCGAAAGCACATCTTCCCTTCAAACCACTCGGGTTGCTACACCTGTACTTCTCAAAGCTTGAACTATCTTTATTAAGTCATGATGTATTAGTATAATTCAAGAGACAGAGTTATGATTATATCAATAATAGGCATTAATAAGACAAAACAAAAAATAATCATAGCTATAAATATTCAAGCCTCAATGTGAGGATAGAACATCTGTTTGGTGCATAGAATGGACTAGGACAAGGAAAAAATGGTATAATAGGCATGGTAAAAAAGGGGCATTTTGGGACCCAACATCTCCCCCAACTATTTTGTTGCATGTCCTTGTGAAACAAGCTCCACTAGTCTAAATTTGATGTTGGAACTGTACCTCATTCATGGAGAGATGAAAAATTGTAGGAGATTTCAGGTGGTTCCTTTCCATCTAGATATCCATTATGGGAAACCCAATATTTACAACACTACTTCTTCTCTTCCTTTGTTAATGAAAAATCATCACTATATGGCCTTTTTGGCCACCACATAAGTGGAAACTTGAATTTAAGTCCCAACCTATTAACTCCACACTTCTTTATACATTCAACATACCCATCAACCCTAGGGAGCGCTTGATTAAAGTTTTTAAAGCAATAAGGGTCCCTTTTCTTCAGTGATGAAAGAGAATCCTGCCATCTATGCTTACTTCCTTCCAAAGCCAAATGTTGATTCCTAGAAATATGGCTAACATGAGTGGAGATAACCTGTTCTTGAATTTCAACCAACTGCTGAGTCTTTATGGGAGATTTAAGCCTCTATTCCTAAAGAGTAAGAATAAGGCAAGGAGATTGAGGTTCATGCTAAATCCAAAAATTAGAGTTAGCCTCATTCTAAGAAATTATCTGGAAGGAATTCTACCACTACACATGATTGGTGACAAAAGAATCAAAATACCTTAAATGGACCTCTCCTAAGTAAGGACAAGGGTTCGAATGACGGTCCAAGGGGCAAGCCATTTCTTGTAGATAAAGTTCACACAATAGGTTCTGCTCAGTGAAGCCTCTTTCCATAAAGGTCTCCAGAAATTCGGCAGAGGATGCCACTTCATAAGGTCTCCATTCCTTTGATTCCTTCAATTTAAACCAAGTTAATTGCTCATACAAAAACACAGGATAAGAGGGAGATGGAGCTATGGAGCTCATAAATTCCCGCGAGAGAGTGTACAATTGATCTTTTTCCTTCTGCATGGACTTGAATTTCTTCAACTCCTTCAACTCTTTCTGTACTTCTTCCTAATGAAACATCTCGAATGTTAACTCTTCTTACCATATTTCTCTCAATTCTTTGATAGTCTTTCTATGCTCAACAAGGGGAACCATTCCTTCCTGATATCTGTCCACCCGACCGTTCCATTTCTTTACTTCTAATTTCAGCATTGAGAGTTCTTCTATTAGTCCTTGAATCCTTCCATCTCCTGCATCCTTCTCCTCATTAGATTCTAAATTGACAAAGTCCTGGGAAAATTGAGTCCATACCTTATCATCCAATGTTATAGCCTGATCATTCTAAATTGGAAGTGAAACAGCTTCCTCTTCTACCAGCGATCCAACAACTCCTGCATGTAAGGGTAATTATGGGGATGATGGTTCTTACGTAACAACATCCTTATCCTGAAACCCCTTTCTATCAACTTTAAAAACCATTTGTGAAGATGTTTGTTCTTGTGTGACAACATCTTCCTAATTTTCAATCTCAACATCTTATTGAGTCTCGACTGCAGCTTCTTGATTCTCGACTGTGTGTTCGATAGGGAGCTGCAAAGATGTTGGTCCTTGTGTAGTATATTTTTTCCCTACCTCAGGATGTCGATGTTTCTCTTGAGTTACTTCCATATCCCCTAAAATATGAGACTAGTCCCTGAATACTTCAGTGTCCCCTTATATATGAGACTGGTCCCTGAATACTTCAGTGTCCCCTGATGGTTGGGACTGCATATTTTCGTCTTCTCTTAGCTCCAAATCAAGTATTATGTCCACCTCAAGGTCAATTGTCCCTAGCTGAATGGGATTATAAACAAGATTTCCTGAGGATGTTGGTTCTTGTTTGACAACATCTTGGTCAGCTTCAACATTTTCCTGTATCTGAGGTTCTCCCTCCACTAGTTCTTTGTCCTGATATTGTTCTAGGGTCATAGTAAAAAATTCTAAGTTCAGATCAGGAATTGTCTCAACCTCTGGCTCACCTGCTTCCATTTGAGTAGCAGCCTCAACAAAAATTTCTAAGGACATTGGTTCTTGTGTAACAACACCCTGTGGCTGTGACTGTAATTTCTCATGTTCCCTTACTTCCATATCGGGGATCATTTCCACTTATGGTTCATCTTCACCCCTCAATTCCAACGCAGATGTTTCTTTCTCTTCTCCAACTGCCTATGTAGGATTTTGTGCCACAAATGCATGCACTATGAATTTGTATCCTGATTGATAAAAAATTTGCCCACACTAAGGGCAAACCACTTTTTCCACTTCTTCACCTTCCTTGGCAGGAGGTGATCCTTCCAACTGATCTGCAGCTTCTACCAATGTGTGTAGCCTTCTTTCCACTTGTTTCTTGCATGTTTCCTTCCATCGTTCCAATTCCTTTTGTAGCGCTTGCACATCTCCCTTCAACAAATCATTTTCATACAAAAGTCCCTAATTCGAGGTTCTTCTGTAATAGGTTCTTGTGGGGCAACATTTAACCTGGGTCTCAAGATGGGAAATTCAATATTTGCATCAATGTTCACCCATCTTACATGTGCTGCTCCTGCTGTTGTGACAGATTTGGTTCTCCTTCTCTTTACTAGTCGTGATGCCTGTAACTCTTCTCTTGATCTTCTTCTCTTCCTCTACAGTACAAGGGTTTCTAATTTGTGGTTGATGTAGAAGGAACATCTCCCTCTTCAGTGACTCCCCTTGTTTCTGCCATCTCAATTTCTTCCTCAATTAAGGTTCCTCCCCATTAAGGAGAGGATTCAATGGTGAGGATCTCTGTATATCCTTATGTCCTTATAGGTCCCATAGCCTCAACTTCCACTTTCACAGCATACAATGCTGCTCCATTTTCAAATTCTGCTGCCGGAGCTTCCACATTATCTATTCTTTCCATAGGGTTTGATGTTGTTGCAGCCTCTCCCTTTTCCTCTTCTTGTCTCATTGAGTTTTTTTTCTAATACTAACTCAACTCCCCCCCCCAACTGAATTGGAGGGTCTTCGGTCCTCCTCCTCTACTTCCACTCTCCCCAACTGTGCAGGTTCCTCTTCTTCCTCTTCCATTGGGACGCCACCCAGAAGTGCAGGTGCCTAAATTATCTGAGGATGACCAGTGAATTGTTCCCAGGTTTGGTTTTGATGTGCTAAGGCCCTTATGATAAGCATTTTAATTAGGTCGTGGTGGGTGAGATAATAATATGGGTGTCGCGCTAATCTTACAAACCCCGCCATATGATGTAGGTCTTTAAACAAATAAAATGGTATGTTGAGTAAAGCCCTGTGGCATAAATGAGATAGTAGAGGAAACTCAGAGAAATACACAGTCTGATACCTACCTTCACATGTGATGTACTTCTTCAGAAGGAATGCCACTTCATTCCAAGGGTGAGGAAGTGATTGTGATGCTATTCATTTCTTCGCTTGGAGGACCTGTTCACCATCTACTAGAAACTCCCGCATTGCAACTGCATTGTGGGTTCTTCTTCCAAACCAAGTTCTTCCCACCTGAGAAAGACCAGTAACCTCAACCAAAATCTCCTTAGTAACTTCTATGTGGAGAAATTTGACTTCTGAATAGGTTTCTGTCAAATTTAGAGAAAACTGTGGACTATTTCTTGATGAAATCCATTTAAATTTTGAAATAAATCGGTCTAACCAGCTGCTTTGAAAATGCAAAAAAACTTTGTGTTTCTTCGTAGGGCCTCCGTATTTGCAGGTTCATACTGGGATGGGATACCCAAATCTTGTCTCTTGCTGAATTATGGTATCAACTCAACAAATTATAGACCCAGAAATAGAAGTTACAGCATAGGAACATGCATAAATAGTCGAGGTTGGAGTTGGATAAATTAGGAAATTTAAGACAGTCGTAAGCAGGGAATAATTGGTAAGATTTGGTCCCCAATTAGGAAAAATATGATGGTCAAATGGGAAGTTTGGGTACCATATAGATTGTGCAGATTGAAAGTTAAATGAGTACGGGTCTAATGACAAGTACAAAAGGTAAAAGCATGATTAGTTTTGTCAAATCCAATTAATGCCTAATCATGTAAATGATCGGACCCCGTACCTTAGAAATTAGGAGATGAACCGTGACTTTTCATAATAGTGCACTGTGTCATTACAAACATCAAATTAAACATTATTGCACATGTGATACTATGATATTACCCCTGGTGGATCAAGAACTGGGTTTTCAACCTTGGCAGAAACATAATTGAAACTACGAGGTAGGTCGGAATCGACAAAATCACAGGCGGTGAAAATTGAGGATGAATTTGGAGGAGTCGGAGCCATTCTTTGGATAATTATGGAGGAGTTGCAGTCGTGAAAATAAAGAAATAAAAAAAAATAGTAGAGTCGCAGCTGTGAAAATAAAGAAATAGGAAAAAATAGCGGAGTCGCAGCTATGGAAATGGACAAGTCCGAGCAGAGTCGTAGCTGCGGAAAATAAAAGGATCCAAAAAATTATCGAAGTCACAGCCGCAAAAAATAGAGAAACGTGTGGAATTTGGCATAGTTGCAGCCACGGGAAATAGGGAAATTTGCAGAATTTGGCGGAGTCGCAGCCATGAGAAATAAGGAAATATGCGGAATTTAGCAAGGTTGCAGCTGTGAGAAATAGGGAAATTCACAGAATTTGGAAGAGTCATAGCCGTGAGAAATCAGGAAATTGGACAGAATTTAATGGAGTCGCAGCTATGAAAATGGGAAAATGGACAAATTTGAATGGAGTCACAGCTGCAAAAAATGGGAAAATGGGAAAATTTGAACGGAGTCGCAGCTGTGAAAACAGGGATATGGGCAGGATTTAACAGAGTCACAGCTGCGAAAAACTGGAAAATGGGCAAATTTGAACGGAGTCACAGCTGTGACTAAACTGTTCATCATTCATTTTTTCAAGGATCATTTATGAAACATGAACATGGATTAAGGTGCTCATATTCATTAGGCCTAGTCATGACCGCTACTCATTAAGTAAGTTCCTACATAGATTCTTGAAATAAATCCAATCAAGCGTAAAGGAAAATAGAATAAAAATAAGACAAACATTAATTTATTTATGTACAAATTCCTATGTGGAAATCATAGTATCCTTTTAAAGATTGACAAAGACAGAGACAAATTCTTGTCCTTGCTTTAACTGGTATCCTGGATCAGCTGCAACCTGCAAGATAAATGTGTCCCTTGAGATTGGCTTGTGATACAGTCACAGCCTGTAACCATTAGTGAATAATGGCGTATGATCTTCATTAATAGTGACCAGGAATACTGTACCATTATCAAATACCCTGTCTATCTGGTATGGACCCAACCATACTGTTCGAAGCTTATCCTTAAAGTCCCTCTTGAACCTAGAATCATACAGCAATACCTAGTCTCCTTCATAGAAAACTTTCTTCTTTATGAACCGATAGTGCCACCTAGATCGTTGATGTTGAATTAATTATGTTTTATGTACAGCTACTATGCATTTTTCATTGAGTTCATTTAACTGGTTCAATCTGCTCCTCTAAGATTCGGTTAAATCTAAGTTTCCCTCCATAGTTGTCTTTAAAGTTTTTATCTCAAACTCAATGGGAAAGAAAACATTCTTACCATATACCAAGTCATAGGGGGAGAATCCCGTAGTATTGCACCAAGTAGTGCGATCAGCCCAAAGTGCCTCTATAAGTATGTCATCCTAGTACCTGCAATGGCTTTTGACTATTTTTGTGAGAATAGATTTAATCACTTTGTTGGTACTTTACACCTGGCCAGTTCTGTAACAGAGCTTCCAATTTATGTGACACAAACTGCGGTCCTCCATTTGTGATTATTTCCTTGGGTACTCCAAAAAAAGTGAATATTTCTCCATACAGGAAATCTATTATAGCTTGGTCATTGGCTTTCACCAAAGGCACAACCTCCATCAATTTTTGTCATATAATCAGTGCAAACTAACATGTAAACTTTTTTCTTTGAGGGAGGGTTGATGGGCCCAACAAAATACAAGGCCCATCTGTCGAAGGGTTCAACCACTAGTTGTGATTGAAGGGGCATATCGTCCAGTCTGTTAGGTTGTCCCATCCTTTGACAGCTATCACAAGCCTGTCCATACTTCTTCACATCCCTGATAACTATTGGCCAGTAATATCCCATTCGTAATACCTTATGACCTGTTCATTTATCAGCAAAGTGTCCCCCACAGGGCTTGTCATGACAAGCCTTCAAGATACTGAAAATTTCATCCTCTCTGACACATCTCTTGATTTCAAGATCAGGGCCTATGTAGAAAATATGACCATCTATCTAGCAGTACCTAGCACTTTGTTGGATGATCTTCCTTTTCTCTCTTTTTGACAAATGTGTTGAAAGCTTGCCTGCAGCAAAATAGTTAGAAACATCTATGTAGCAGAGGGAATGAGATGATACTACAAACAAATGTTCTTCTAGAAAAGAATCTTCAGCTAGCATGTTGTCATCACTGTTAGTAAAACAAGATAAAAAATCAACAACAACATTTTCCTTTCCAGGTCTGTCAATAATCGTAATGTCAAACTCCTATAATAGTAACAACCATCTAGTTATCCTAGCATTTGTAATAGGTTTGTTCATTAAATACTTGATGGATGAATGGTCAGTGTGCACAAAAGGGGGGTATCCAGTGATGCATTGTCTGAATTTATTGATGGAATGGAAAATAGCTAAAAATTCCTTTTCTGTAACAATGCAATTGAGTTCAACGGGGGCCAAGTTTTTACGGATATAGTAAATTGCATATGGGGTTTGACAATCCTACTTTCCGAATACTGCTCCAATGGTAGTGTCAGAGGCATCCGAAGAAATATGGAAAGGAAGGGCCCAATTGCCCCCCCTTAAGATAGGAGTTGTAGACATCCTCTTCTTAAGTTCAGTGAACGTTGTTTGGCATTCATCATTCCAAATGAACTTTACATCCTTCATCAACAAAGTAAATAAAGGAGAAACTAGTTTGGAAAATTTTTCTATGAATCTTCTATAATAACCGCATGCGCTAAGAAGCTAAGTGCATCTTTTTGTGTTCCAGGACTAGGTATGTTTTCAATTACCCTAATTTTGGATGGATATACCTGCATACCATCAACAAAGATGAAGTTCCCTAGAACAATACCCTCACTCATCATCATATGGAACTTTTAAGTGCTCAAAGATAGTTGGGTTTGCTCACAGCATGTTAAAACCTTCTCTAATTTTTTCAGTGCCTCTTCAAAGTCACGCCATACAACGTAAATTTATCCATAAAAATATCCATACTATCATTGACCATCTCTCAAAAGATGCCAATCACAGCTCTTTGAAAGGTGGTAGGTGCATTACACAAACCGAAGGGAAGTACCCTGTATGCAAAGGTACCCTAGGGACAGGTGAAAGTGGTCTTATCTAGGTCTTTGGGAGCGATTTTGGTTTGGTTATACCCACTAAACCCATCCAGAAAGTAAAATAATTTCTTCTCATACAAGGTATCAAGTACCTGATCAATGAAAGGTAAGGGAAATTTGTCTTTTTGCATTGCTTTGTTTAATTCCCTATAATCCGTGTAGACTCTCCATATCCCATTCTTCTTTGGCACTATCACGAGTGGATAAACCCACTCGTTGTCCGAGATCGGGTATATAAACCCTGATTCCAAGAGATTTTGAGTTTCCTATTTCATTATGTCCCTAAGGTTGGGGTTCATCCTTTGTTTTGGTTGGCACACAGGTCGGGAGTCACTTTTAATGGAAATGTGGTGGGTGCACAAATTAGAAGGGATACCCTTCACATATGTGTACTCCCAAGAAAATGCTCCCGTGTGTTGTTTCAGGAGTGTGACCAGAAGTTCTAGTTCACCCAGGGCAAGGTTGATATTGATATTCAGTGCTTTTCCTAGCTCTATCTGAACTGGAATACTTTTTCAATTCTTGAGTACTGGCAATATATTGGTGTCATTGACTAAAGTCTTCTCTGTAATATTTTCTTGTTTTTCTTCCTCTAGGGTACTATTCAGGATCTGGTAAACATGTTTATTGATAGATGTAGGCTCACTGATGAAACTATTGATAGCATCATACTCTGTTTCATCTTTAAAGGTTAAGATTTCCCTATCATTAATAGTGGTTGAACACCGTCTTCCTCCTCTAGCTCCACGCATAGTGGAGTTTCTAATTCTAAGCTAGGTCGAGATGAAGGGTATAAGGTAAGACTATTTGTCTCGGTCCCATCTGAAATGGTCATAGACCCTGACCGACAGCTGATGTAAGCATCTTTTGTGTCTAACCAAGGTCTTTCTAGGATCAGGGGGTGTCCACCTAGCTGTGACTTCGGTTGTAACACCAATAAGTCTGCAGGGTACTCCCATGAATCTACTGAGACAACAAGGTCATCCAAGATTCCCTCAAGTTTGATGGTGGACCTGTCAGCGAGTTCTAAAATGGTAGGGGTTGGCCGAAGTTTTGTGAGCCCAATTTTTCGTATAGTTTCTATGGTTATAATGTTAATGGATGCGCCTAAATTCACCAAAACATTCGGTATCTGAGTATCCCCAATTTGTACTATGATAGTGGGGTTCCTAGGATCATCGTATTTGGCTAAGAGGGTCTTTCCCATTATCAGTTCAGAGAGTTTTCCTAGAACATGGACAGTGGGAGGATCCCTAGGATTTCTTCCTAGTTTCCTTACACAAAGATCTTAGACTGTCTTGGCGTAGATAGGCACATCATGGAGGGCTTGTAGCAGTGGAATTTTGACATATAAGTTTTTCAATTCTCCCGAGAGGTTAAACTAAGGTTGTTCCACTATTTTATGTAGTGTCAATTGTTCAGGGTATGGTGGTTCTCTAATTAGTTGTGTAGGTTGTGTCTCGATAACTATTTCTCCTTGTCTTTCAATCAGTGTCTCGGTAGGACGTTCATCATCCTCAATAATGGGGATTTCTGTGTTGGATGGTATTGCTTATTCATCCTTACTTCAGTCACTAAAGATGGAACATCTTCAATGGATAAAGGCTTCACTACTCTCCCTGGTTGTATGTCTATGTCATTACAGGGAACTAGAGGGATGGAGTAATTTGGCATGTTGGCAGTCTCAAACTGGTGAAATTCTTTATTGTTTGGGTTGGGGTTAGGTTGGGCAGGTAGTTGTGATCGTATAGGCATGTTCATTGGTGCAAAGTTGTTCTGGAGCTGTAGTTGTGGCTACTGGTACTATTCGTGAGGATAATTATGAGGAGGGTATTGTTGGTGATGAAACTATTGATGGGGAAATTGTTGGTGAGGAGGTTGGTTATGAGGAAAATGATTTCCTAGATGGGAGTTCCTCACTGGAAGTGTAGTCGTAGCCGCGGAAAAGGATGTCAAACTCAAAGAGGAACTCATCTGTATCCTCTGTGGCCTTTCAATGAAAACGTGGTAATAATGATGGTGATATGTTTTTCATGGGGGCTTGTCCATCTGGCCGTCGAATGGGGAACTGGAGTGTGGGACTGTCCCCCATGCGGGGGGTCATCGTCATTGTGATGATTTTCCCCCACCACTTCCTCATGATCTTCAAGTTCACATCCGTTGTTCATGTTTTCCTATGCTCTCTCCTATCTTTTCCTCCTATTATCTTCCCACTTCTGATGAAGTTGTGTCTGATCCTCCTTTGTCACCTTCCTCCCATCAATTTGGTAAACCACCTCTAGGTCACCTGCTCCCATAGCACTGACTCTGTCTTCGGGCTTCTACACTTGTACTTCTCAGAGCTTGAACTATCTTTATGAAATCACGATGTATTAGTATAATTCAAGAGACAGAGTTTTGATCATATCAATAATAGGTATTAATAAGATAACACAATAATTAAACATACCTATAAATATTCAAGGCTCAATGTGAGGAAAGAACATCGGTCTGGTGCATAGAATGGAGTAGGACAAGGAAAAAAGGGTATAATAGGTGTGGGAAAAAAGGGGCATTTCGGGACCCAAACGATTTCTCGTTTTTATCTTTTCATCATATTTATATGGAACTGAACATGGAAGGTGATACTCTTTCAAAATTGGATCTGGGAATATGGATGGATCAATGAAGTACAATCTCTTCTCTTCTGGAACACGATGCAGATCCAGAAGCTTGGTTCTTTTCAGCTAAGCCCACTGTTTTTTTGGAATCACTGCTATGTAGCATATATTTGATTGTGAAGCTTACTTTGGGCCTAGTTAGTTATTGGAAGAATTTTGGATATGCTTTTATTAGGGTGCATGATATATATTTCTAGAGGATGCGTCTGTATGTAATATTTTCCTTCAGTTACTGCTGGTTATGTTTGCAAAAATGATCAACGGATATGTTGTAATTTTGATACAACTTTTTAATATATAAAAGTTGTTTTTTCTTACTAAAAAAATACTTACACCCTTTATAAATATCTTTAGCTTCCTTCCTTATTATTAATCCCGCTTCACAGGGATTATAGCGATTGCTTGGTCTCCATGCTCCGTTGACTTGGATTTGTTTTAATTTTTTTACCCTAATTTTAACTAAAGTTTTATGAGTTTGTGTATTAAACTGTATTTTTTTAATATTTAAAATTATTTGTACATAATAAATTATTTATTTTTTTATTGGTCTGATACAATGATTGGACTAATTTTTGATGGCGTGCAAAATAATAATGGAATTATAAAAATAATAAAAATTAAAAATTTCAAAGAAAAATAAAAAACATGCCACCTATGTACTACAATTACTTAATTTGAAAAACATGGCATGATAGGACTACCCATTCAATTCATGCAATAAATTCATCTGTCATATCTGTATTTCATACTTTTTGTTACAATTAAGAGCATTAATAGCCCAATTTGTCAAGAAGCAGCTCAAGAATTCTGGATGCTTCAAATGTCATATGTGTATTTCACACTTCTGGTGAAAATTAATAACATCAAGAGCCCATCTCCCGCCAAGTAGCTTCAAATCAACGAACACGATTGGTTTACCTTTCCATCATTCATCCCTACTTCACTTAGATCACAATCGCACACACATCTTACTTATTTCACGGATCAGCCATGAATTTAATTAATGAATTTGTTTCCCTTGGCACAGATAGAGAACTTCTTGCTTGAATGGGTGGCTACGATCCCCGCGTTGCCTTTATCCACTACACTCTTCCATCTATCGGACATAGAAGAACGAACGCATCCTTGAATTCTTCTTATCTTAGTGCCTTTCTTTTCTTTTTGGACGGAGTTGTTATCAAAAAAATTCGAAAGCTCTAGTGGGGATCAAAGCAAAGAAAATTCCTCCAGCCAATAGTGTCAATGTGTTGTGCGCAGAGGATCGAAGATTTATCCCGATGTTCTCCCCATAAGAAAAAAAAGAAGCAGCTCAAAAATTATGGATGCTTCTGGATTGGAGTGGCCTAATCAATGCATATATCTTCCTCCTTCTTCTAACTCTTCGACTTCTGAAGAGGAGCACTTCACATTCAAACTATGTAAGTTGTTCGCCATTTTGTAAGCATTTCTTTGACAGAAACTGTTCTTCAAAATCCCTTGCAGTAAGCAATATGGCGTGTATTATTAAGGTCTTACCAGGACCAAACCTCTCTTTGTTGGAATATTTACCAAAAATAGTTAGATTATTTGAATAAATAGTTTTAGTTTATGTGTAGGGAAAAAATATTTGAAAGATCACAATGGATCCTATGTTAAGCAATGTGCAGTAGTTGCTCGGCATGCTAAACGACATGGAGAATCTCCTTAATGCCTCGACTAGTGGCCCCCTAATGCTTACAATCCTTTAGTAAGCTATGCTCAACTGCCAATACAAATGAGTGAATACATGCATCCAGGAAGGTGTCACATTTTTTTAATGTATCTCCAAGTAAGGGTAATGGAATGAGTAAAAATTGTAATTAATTGAAGTTGAGGAAGTGACGCCCAAACCGAGTAATATTGTTTTAAAAGATGGGTGGGTTAGACAATAGAGGCTACCTTCCCTTAATGCAACATTAAAGAGTGTCGGCAACCAAAGGAGACGAAAACCAAAGTCACAGGTAGGATTCCAGGTGATAGAGGAGTTCAGTGGAAGGATTGAAGACACCTGGCGTGTTGGTTATAATTCAACCATATTTTAGGCCTCTACGGGATCCACGGGATTTTCAATGGGAACTAGAGATCTTCAATGTTTTTGGCGAATTCGATAATTTGTGAGGAGTAATGAGCTGCCCAAACAAGGTAAGAAGGTAAAGTGGTTATTGATTGTTGCATTTCAAGGTCCTCTAATCCGATCAGATAGAAGGGTTCTTATTTGATTGGTTCTATTTAACCTTCTACTGAAGGAAGACCTCACAGCTCGCTATTATGCACATGTTCACGACAAAATTTAGGAAGAAATCTCTTCAACTAAGTGTCTCCCTCAAAATCACAAAGTTGTTGGTTAAGTACTTGGAGCATTGTTTCCTCAGCTTCAATGACAATTGATGCTTTCCAATCCCAAGACGATTGATGAATAAAGTGTCTAAGCAAAGTACCTTAAAGGATCAACTCATTGATGGAGCAACTCATTAAAATTGTCTCAAGCAATTCTGAAACTTAAAGGCAAGATAAAGAAGAATGAAGCTTAGTTGATAAGGTATTAATAAGTAATTTGAGGCGCTTAATCCAAAAGTTTGATTAACTAAAGGATTTGCAAAGACTTTTTTTTGAAGACTTTTCTAGTAGTTGTTATTTGCAAACACTGTAGCCTAACTTTGGATATTTAGAAAATCTCCAACATGTTTAACCTTTGAGTGGTGTGTGATGTTAAAATAAACACAATCTTTTGAGGTTATGACAAACTAAAAGTTGTCTCCCAATTCACACATTAGTGGCCCTGGAAAATATATATATGATTTTTAGAAAGTTAGAAGCATTGTCGAGTGAAATTAGAGACTCAACAATTTGAAAATTTTGGAATTGAGCAACTAGTGCTTTGTTTGACATCTATTCGCTTGTATCTTATGCAGGAATACAATATCTACCACTTGCTATCATCTAAAAAAAAATGTCCACAAATGTTTTATTTTAGATTTTTTAAATGTATACATGACACTTTGTATGAGTTAGTGGATGGTCATTTGGATAATAATATATACCACTTTCTATCGGCTAAAAAAAATAATGTCTACGAATATTTTATTTTAGATTTTCTAAATGTATACATGACACTTTGTATGAGTTATTGGATGGTCATTTGGATAAACTTCAAAACATATTAAAAACTTTGAAATAAAATTCCATAATATATAATGGATTTTAATATAATAAAAGCTATGTATAAACCAACTTTAACAGTGTTCTTAGCCATAATGATAATGTTCAAAAGAACATTCATCTCCAAAAATTCCAAGACTTATTATTGAGTTTTCTCTTTCAAGGTTATTTTTTTTCTTTGCTTATTCTTCATCTTAGATTGTATTCACATTAGAATGCCACCCGTATGAAAAATTAAGTTACCTTTCAAGAATATATATTATAATATAATTATTATGAATAAATTGATTTAGTAGAGATATGTTAGTTATATATATAAGATTATAATAACATATATTTTTTTATGGATTATGAAAATTACATAACTCATTGAATATAGAAGAAAGTTACTTATTTTGTTTTTAAATTATTAACTTAGTTTTTAATAAAAAATAAAATGTGTCTAACAATAATTATAGGGTATTTTTTTCTGTTTTTTATTGAATTAAATCTATAAAAAACTAATTCATAAAGTATTTGACTAAGTTAAGTAATTGTTACATTTATTTGAATCATGCATAAACATAATCTTTTATATCTAATTTAGTATTAATGCCATTTTTCCACTTTCAACTTGTTTATTTACTTTTTTTTGTTTTCATATTGAGAGCAAGGACTTGGTGCATTGCAGCTATTTATCTTGTTTATATAATAAATATTATTTCAAAGCATTTTTATTATAATAAAAAATTATTAGTTTACAGAAAATAAAATATTAACCAAATATTCCCATGTTTAATTCATTTTCTCTTTTATATTTCTTATTATTTGATGATGATGATGGTTAACGTCCATGAGACCAAACTTTGGTCTATCTAACCTAAAGAAACACATTAATTAGTTTGTTTTCGAAATTTTATTGACATCCTTAATTTTCCTAAAATCCCATGCCTTTGTTTCCGGTTCTTTCCTCAATCTATTCTACTCATTACTTTTTAATATTTTATAATTACAATGCTTTAATTTATTTTAATATATTTTATTTTATTCTTAAAATCATATTTTTAAACTTTATAATTACATTTTTTAATTTATTTTCTTTAATTTTCAAAATCGTATTATATACTCGTTTCTTTTTAATATTTTATAATTACAATGCTTTAATTTATTTTAATATATTTTATTTTATTCTTAAAATCATATTTTTAAACTTTTATAATTACATTTTATTTATTTCTTTTCTTTTATTTTCAAAATCATATTATATACTTATACCTGTAATATAATATTCCACTTATTATACCTGCCTCAGCAGGTATATTGTAATCGATTGCAAGTCAAACTCTTTTGACTTTGTATTAGTTGCTCTCTATCAAAAAAATTAAAATCTGTTTTGTAAAGTATAACTTAGGGATTTGTAAAATATTTTTTTTAATTTTGTTAAAAAACTATTTTGTAAACAGCTTATTGGTGGATAGAAGATGATGTAAACTTTGGAATTTGGTATCTGGATTTGAGTTGACATGTGGCAACAATGACATCATAATAATAAAATTAAAAAAATAAAAATTATATCCCATTGCCGTTCCCAAGCACCACGGCAGCAGGGAACTCTCGGTCGATTGTGCTGGCGCCTACGGTGGTTATCCATGGCGCCGTGTTGGAAATCACTAAAGGAGTTGGCTCGCTATTACCCGCCAAGCACGACACAAAAACACCCTTTAGGATGGCTCCGAGAGGTCCAATCACTATTGGATCTGAATAGTAAGGGAGAAGACCAGGTAAGCCGAGTGATAGGGATAACAAGTCTACCCCGTCTGAGACAGCCGCATCCATTGCAGCAAGAATATCGGAGATAGCGCAGTGACCCCTGACCAGCAAGCTTTATATTGAGCCAATCTAGCTTTCGTAGAGATGCCTCTAGCCATCCCTGCGGCAAAGCCAAGAAGGCTCGAACTAGGCACTTCCGACCCGGCGGCAGTGGACGAAGTATGAGTACCGTGACCATCTGCATCTCGAGGAGATCTATAATCCTCACTTTTGTTGAGAGGACCACCTTGTAGGGCTTCAAATCCTTTGAGAAAATAGCGGGCTCCAATGATTTTCTTGTTGCAATGGGAAGCATTGAACTCGTCGCCCATCTCGCCGGCACCGGTGTAAGTCCTTCATCGCTGAAGCTCTTGCTCTCCGGCCATATTCCTGTATCCACGAGACCCACGATAATATCATCACCGAAATGTGAGAGTGGCCATTGCCCATCACTGGAGCTCAACCCTAGAAATTTCGGGGTTCGAGTGGTGTGGAGTTGATTGAGGGTGTCTCGATATACAGCCAAGCTTCGATCCATATTCTCCATGGCTTGAGCCTCCGTGGTGGTCAGCTTGGCTGCAAAGCCATGCATTACTGTACCATAAGTATATAGCATTGCAGTGGGATCCGAATTGGATCTTGAAACCTGATCTATCAATGAAGAGTACCAATGCTGGTGGAGAATGAAATGGTCGGGCTTCATGGATTTATCCATATAAACTATGTACATCTGTCTTGCAGTCTGGCTTTTAACTTTCATCTCCTCCTCATCATCAGACTTAGTAAATGTGCCTGAACTGGGCAACTGTAACACTACAGCAACAATCAAGAAAACGAATGCATAGGAGGCCTTCATATTCGGCATACCATACCCCATCTGATCTGAAGCCTATAAATACAGTTGGATAATATTGCCAACAAATTAAGGCTTGAGCTCCGGTGCTTCATTGACGAGAAATCGTGTAGATTTATAGGGAACTTGATATACGTTTAAACAATCTAAATTGAATAAACTATGAACAAAAAATTTCAACGATCACGACATGCTTCTCAATTGATCTCACATAATTGTATGGATAAAAAATTATTAAAAAATGACAAAATAAAAATTGAGAAAACTTTTACAAATATTTTTTTTTTTTAATTTTTTAGAAATATTATTTTTTTAAAACATTTTATAAAACTTTTACAAATATTAATTTTTAAGATTTTGTAAATATTAATTTTTAGAAAATTAGAGAAAACATTATTGATTTTAAAACTATTATTTTTTAGAAAATTATTTAAAAAATTAGAGAAACATTTTTTATTAGCTAATTAGAACAAGATCTCACTATAAATTTATAATAAAATATAAATAAACTATTCTCACAACAATGATATTAATTTATAGTCTTATAAGCTATTATTTCTCATTTCCTATTTATGCTAGTCTATAAAGAAACTTGCATATTTTTATAACATAAGTCAAGAATATTACTAGAAGTATGTAAGGAAGCTTGAATATGCTTGTTTTATGCTACATTGCAATAACCTATATCGTATTTAAATGGACATTTTTTAATTCATTTTTGTTTTAATTTCTTTCAAATTGTAATTATATTTGTTTTATCATATATTTTTATAGCAAAATTATCCTATTGCTATATATTTTTAATCTCTTCTTAGGAGGCAGGTACTAAGCAACTTTGTTGCTTATTCCACTTGTTTTAATTTATTTTCTTTTATTCTCAAAATCATATTATATACTTGCAATATAATATTCCGCTTATTTTAATATATATTTTTAATTCTCAAAATTATACTATATACGTGTAATATTCTACTTATTTTGGTTAGATGTTTTTATCAATCTTATTTTCCAAACTTATTTAAAGGTTATTTTGACCAACTCCTTTCATCAATATAGAAACTTCAAAGATGAATTTGTATTTATGGAAGTGTTTATTTAAATATTTTTATGAATATAGTAACTTCAAGGATAAATTCGTGTTTGATGGAAGTGTTTATTTATAAATAAAAGAAGTGTTAGTTTTTTATATTCTAAAATTTTACATATTTTTTATATTTATATATTTTATAAAATATTTCAGAGTTTTATAGAATTATGTGTTTAACATTTTTTCTTCATCCAAAGGGGTGTTTGTAATTTTAAGTATTTTTTCGAAATTTTTAAGCTTTTTTCTTTCTCGGTGCTTTGGTGAAGATATCTACAATTGGCTTATTTGTGGATCAATGTCTCAAATGAATTGTCTTGGTCTCTACATGATATCGAATCAGATGGTACATTGTGTTTATGTTCTTGGCTTGATCATAAAATCTAGGATTTTTTGCCAACTTGATTAGAGTTCTATCAATTAGAAAAGGAGTAGAAATCACATGTTTCTCTTGCAAATATTCAAGTATTTTCTTGAGCTACATAATCTCCTTTGTTGATTCTTCTATAGCCACATATTCTTCCACTTTTATGGAATTTTCTACAACAAATTATTTCTTGATCTCCAGGAGATAGCTACTAATCTACAACTCATTAGGGAATGAAGTAGACACTCCATTCTATTTGTCGCCAATGAAGTTTGAGTAAAATTAACCAATTAGTTTGAAGTGATTCACCTTAGAATACTTGAGTCCCAAATATTTAGTCTCTTTCAAGTATTTTACAACTCTTTTGGTAGTACACCAATGTCCTTCATAAGAGTTTTTCATAAACCTAGAAATGATCCCAATAGAAAATGAAATATTTGGTCTAGTGGTGTCAAGGTAGAGAAATATTCCCACAAGCTATCTATACTTGGTTGAATCCTCAAATTCCTTTCCTTCTTTTGATGTGAGATTCAAATTATGTTCCATTGGAGTAGAGAGAGGGTTCCAGTCTATCATGCCAAATATTTTCAACCGCACTCCTATGTACTTCTGGAAGATGAAATGTACTTAATATTTTGAGTTCAATTTCCAATTAGTAATTAATATGTCCCAAATATCTCATTTCAAATACCTTCTTCTATTATTTATTTAGGGTGAGTGCAAGCTAATGAGGGTCACTTTTGGTGCGTTAGATTCAATAGAAAATTGAAAAATCAAGCATCCCTCGACTTACTTGGATTTTTTGAGATATTTACACAATATATCTTACTTTGAGTGAAAAATATGAAATGTAGGAAATTGAATGATATTTCGGAATACATAAGTTTTATGTATTGAAAATTTTCATAACTATGTCAAGCTTCATTTTTCCTAACAATCACTTTTTATTTTTCAGGTAAATGATAAGGTATATATTTTTGTCGTTGTAACCTTTGAGGGCCTAAATCATGGTTTCAAGCTAGAAACGTTTGTAGGCGTGTAGAGAACCTATAGCACTAGTGCAATGATATTTTTTGAAAAATAAAATTAATAATTTTCAATTATTTTATAATTATCTAAGTGATCATTCCTTGAAAATGACACGCCTTTTGTGGGTGCATCCTTTGAAGTAAAATGTTTTTTTTTATAAAATGTAGAGTTCAGTGTCTTCTAGTGCACCATACATTTTTTTTAAATGCTTATGAAATGAAAAAGTTATAGAAGAAACACTAAAATCATGTTTTTTGACATAAGGAGTGATGACACAAGATAATTAGGAAAATAATAGAAAGAATTGATATTCTTTTAGAAATATTACATATTTGTCACTCTTCATAAAAAAATACTATCTATGTCTTAAATTTAATCAAATATGGTTGTGTCTATCATGCTGTAAATAGTGGTGGAAGATATGAATATTGTGGACATGGAGGAGATGCCCAATTAGCTATGGTTTATCATATTCCATAGCAAAGGGTTGGTAACTCCAACTAACCAAATAGGACAGTGGATGACACACAATAAGTGCATCAGAAGTCAGTTCTTAGGTGATATTGGATGCTCATGCGTTATGTTTAAATTCAAATATCTATTCCCGCATCTGGTGTTGATTGAAATGCTCAAGCATTTTATTCTTACAAAATGCTTGTGCATTATGTAATACAAAACACTCTAGCGCTCTAGCGTTGTGGACTACATAATTCTTTGGTGTTATGGAAAACATAATTCCAAGGCATTATGTATACATAACGCTATAGCATTTATGAGTTATAAAAACATGTAGCATTTCAAACCACATAGACTATGTGTTAAGTGCCTAATGAATATAGGGGGGGCTAAGAAAGAGAGGGGATACGAGAGGGGGTGAGTGGATATCCTCATATTCCTTATCCCCTAATTCCCTAATCCATTAACATTATTTAACACCTAATCCCTTAATTCCTAACCCCTAACCCTAGAGCCCTAAATCTCTTTACCTATACAACCCCTAACCCCTAAACCCATTAACTCCTTTAATTGTTTACATATATTCCTTTAACCATCATCCTAACCCCTTATTCCTAGTTAACCCCCTAACCCATAATCCCTAAACCCCAAAACCCCTAATCCATCATCTCCTAGAATACATTAATCCATTAATTCATAACCACATAAACCCTAACATCCTAACCTCGGAGCACTAAATACCTTAACCCCTAGAGCCCCTAACCCCTTGATGGAAACTCAACTGAACAATAGTAGATTCCACTCTATAAACATATAATTTTTCTGAACTAGTTTCCAAATTCTAATAAATCTATATATATAAATTTTGACAGAAAAATGGAATTTAAAGTTTACACTCAGCCACCATTGATTACACTCTGATCTATGGTGTAAAATTGTTTGAATTTTCCATAGTAAAATTTACCTTCCATATTAAATCATGACCATTCCTTGTTCAATCAAACGGAGTAAAACCAACCTGGAAACGTTTCCTCCTCTGTTTGACTTTAACTGTGAAGGTGTCCAGGAGATCTTGTATTATGCGCTAGGTCTTCTTCTCGAGAGCTCGATCCAGATGGCACCATGACCGATGATGGAGTTGGCCTTCAAGTCATTTCAACCCCCTCAAAACTGAGATCAACCATTGACATTCCATTAACAGCAAGACAAAGATATTTTTTAAGAAAAACCAAGTTTTGATTCATATTATTTCAAACTAGTTCCTGTGCTAATAAACTCTACAAACATTCTAGAGACTCATTCTCAACTACAAGTTACCATAGATCAATTGATCAAGTATCATGATCATTTAACTTGATCTCCAACAAGACCCCACACCAGGATTAGATTTGTATATCTAGTGAATATTATCTCAACAGAAGATGGTTATATAAAAAGAATAAATTCATGAAAACCCATAGAGTATAATTACTATGTTTCCTTATTCCAACAACAACAAAAATTCAATTATAGTGCCATTTTTAAGGAACCACAAGAATCTATTTTGGAATCATAACAAATAGGATCTACAACATTTAGAGATCATAATCAATCTAAACAAATAAAAAATGATGGTTCTTAAATATTCGAGAGCCTATTTGGCAATAATAGCCATTATTACAACACACACCTCACTATCACTCAAAACCAACTTCATCTAATCTAAAATCACATTGATAACAAATATTTTATTCCCCTTCCCAATGCTCCTGTATCACCCCTACACCCCTTAACCACTTTACGTCTAATCACAAGACCCCTAACCCATAAGACCTAGTACACCCATAACCCATAAAACCCCTAAACCATAATACATAAAGCCCAAACCCCTAAATCCCTAAATCCCTAAATCCCTAATCTCTTAACCCCTATAAAAAATTAAAATTTCCTGTGTTGGAGTAACCCCATCTGAGTTTGTCCAGACCGTCATTCTTGGTTATTCTTCTGGAATTAAGCTCTACCACGAAGTCTTCCACATCTTCCCCTAGGGCTTGAGATTGCCACCAATTATTTTCTTTCCAAGCCTTGAAGATCCAGTCATTGTCTCTAGGATCCTAGAATTTCACCACCGTGCTCTTGGAATGGTTCTGAAGAAAGGAACTTAGAACAGGGGAGTGGTCACCGCATGTTAGAATCAGTTCCTGGTTCCATGCGTCCCTAGCAAATCGTGCGGTTCCGCCATCCCGCACTTCCCAAAAACTATGCTTCTGGACCAGAGCTCTATTTTCCTATGCCGCTTTCCATATACTAGACCCTGGTAAGTTTTCTCGAAATTGCACCAGGGATTGCTTGGGCCATAGGGGAGCATATTTCAGGTGCCACAGTTTGACCCATGGCTCATCTTCATAATTAATCCACCTCCACCATATTTTGGCACTCATCACCTTGTTATTGTCTATAGGACCTCGTAGTCCCAGGCCCCCCAGTACCTTAGGAGTACAAATGGTTTGCCAATCCACCAAAGGCTATTTCTTGTGACCTTCCGATCCTCCTCATAGGAAATTTCTCTGAATATTTCTGATTTTTTTAATGAATGATTTCGAAGCTGCCAGCACCGAGAATAGATATAAAGGCATTGCCTGTAGAACCGATTTCACCAGGATGAGTCTGCTCAGAAAATTAAGGGCTCTGAAGGTCCAAAGGTTGAGCTTTTGTTTGATTTTATCCAACAACTCCTTCCATGATATTTGTCTAATAGTTGATTCCACTAGCGGTGCTCCCAAATATTTTGATGGAATTCTTCATTCTGAAAAATCCAAGATTCTAAGGATATTCCTTTTGGAAATTCTCAAGGTATTGAAGAAGTATGTCTAAGACTTTTCCTTGTTGATTTCTAGACCACTTGCTTCCAGGAATGTGTTCAAACTATCTTTGATGCCCCTAGCCTCCTAGATCAATGAAGGTCCCATAAGCATATTATCATCCATGAACTATTGATGGGTTTGGGGGTCCATCCCTACAGTTAGAGATAATCCCCAAATCTTGTTCTCAGATCTTTTTTTTTTGAGTATCCTTCCTAGTCCTTCAGCCGTTATGATGAAAAGGAAGGGAGAGAGGGGGTCCCCCTGCCTTATTCCTCTGGAAGCGTTGAAGGGGGTGGAAGGGGAGCCATTGACCAAGATTGAAAAAAAAAACAAAGAGACCATATTCATGACCCAGTTTGTCCAATCCTCTGAGAAACCAAAAGCTATGAGAATTCCTGCCAAAAAATTCCACTTCAATTTGTTATATTCTTTCGAGAGATCCAATTTTAGAAGCATACCTGGAGTCTTCATGGTTTTAAGTCAACGAATTGTTTCTTGGACCAAAATAATGCCATCCAGGATCTACCTTCCGTCCACAAACCTAGCCCATTCTAGTGAGATGATGAGTGGAAATGGGGGCCTCAGACGATTGGCCATCACCTTACAGATGATTTTGTAGATGAAATTACACAGAGCAATCGGTCTTAGTTTCCCAGGATCCTCTGTACCATTTTATTTGGGGATGAGTGTTAGAAATGTAGAGTTAAGATCTCTTAGGATATTCCTTGTCTTCTTAGAGTCTTCCACCAAGGCCCGTATTTCCTCCTTTAACCAGTCCCAACAAGCATGGAAAAAAATCGTAGTGAACCCATCCGACCCCGGAGCTTTGTCTTTTGCCATTTTCTTAATAGCCATCTCCACTTCCATCATCTTAATGGATTTTCCCAGTATGTGAATGTGTTCATCTGTGATAAGCTTGGGGATATGTTAAAACACTTCTCTCTGAGCTTCCTCTCCATCTTCTTCTGGCTCCTGAGAAAGCTTAGCAAAATAAGAGTTCAAAGTGGTTTCTAATGCTTCTTGTGTTTCGATTATATTTCCATCCTCCATCTTCAACCTGTCCAGTCGATTTCCCTATCTGTGTTAGATGGTTTCTTTGTGAAAGAAGCTGGTGTTGCATTTCCCTTCTTGGATCCATTTGACCCTTGCCTTCTAGTTCCATTAGACTTCCTCATGTTGTTCTCATTGGTTGAATTCATGTAACAAGATTTTTTCTGGTATCCTTAACTCCTCCTAAAATCCCATACTCGTCCCTTGAGCCTGATTCAGCTGCATCTTACTCTCTAGAGCATGTTTTGCTTGAAATGTATTACCAAAGGACTCCTTATTCCATTTTTTAATGTTAAGTTTTAAGAGTTTAACTTTCTATTGGAATTGATACATTTGGGTGCCTCTAATGGGTGGGAACCCTTTCCACCATTCCTTGAGTTTCTCATGGAAATCCGCTTGGAGGAGCAAAAAAAATTCAAATCTGAATGGTCTGCAAGGATTTATCTCTATGTTAGCACTGGGATTTTGGGCCCCCAAGGTCGAGCGAGGGGAGGCCGCTCCCGGGCAACAGCAGAACCACTCTAGGTTGCGCCTTCGGCCCTGCGTAGTCAGAGAGGGATCTCTCGTTCGTCACCGGAGTAGCTCCACATAAGGTTGTCAGTCTTGTGTGTCACCAGAGTCTACTCCACAAAGGATTTTCAATCGGCATAAATCAGGCGGCTAGGATCCTAAATGAGGCAAAGTACGTTGAGGTAGGTGCATGGTGGGATTATCAGGGGTAAGGGACCATGGGAAAATGGAGTTGAAACCCATGCAAGAAAGGATTACAAATGGAAAGAATGATGAAATATTGCAAATGGAGGCAATATAGCTGTTGATTTCCCAATCAAGAGATTTTAGCGGGTGATTGAGAGGACAACGAGGGACATTCCATCACATGGAGCACCTGCGAGATGAATTCCATGCAACTTTAGAAGAACCATTGTTGAATGCCTGGAACAGTAGTTGAAGCATAACAAGTATGAATTTTGAACCACTATACCCTATGTTGCAGGCATGAAAAGCAATAAACAAAATGGAGTGGAAATAGGAAAACACATTTTACACGTAAATAAAGCACGTATTGGGAAAAACAACAACATAGGAATCTCTGCTGTGAATGACAGTCTTCCACTACAATTTATTCATACACAGGTATCAAGCTTTACAAATGGGAGCCTCAACCTGGGATTGTTTCCCAATCCAATTCACTAACCCCTTTCTCCCTCTATTGGGAGCGTTTTTATACAATCCTAATGCTGAGACTACAGAATAAAAAACTATTACAAGTCACCATCCGATGTTAACAGTGCAAAGAGTGGACTATCACCACATTTTACAAATATGCATGACAAACATTGTGGCACTGGTTGTCGCATTTGGCTTGAATAACAGTTTTTATGTATTCGGCTGCCACGACGGATGGTAAGGATGATGACTCCCTCTTTTCCTGGAACATGTGTTTCCATTCTATTCAAATGTAGCTTTCTGGATGGTCACACACTGGCAAAGTGGTTAGCCTCCCTCGCTGGTCCAGTCACATTCGCCACCTCCTTCCTCACTGGTTAACACTATTATACGTGGGCTCTGGAGAAAGGGCCGTATTGCTTATGGTTGAGACAATCCTGTGGGGTGGTCTATCATTCTTGGTCTCCTCACCTCCAGTGAGGTGAGAACTCCCACAGGAACCTAGGTGTAGAACATCTACACCAACCCCATCACCCTCGTCAAGTGTACTTCATAATCATAATGATGATGGCTTTGAGCCCCTAACGCTCCGATCTGAACAAATGTTTACACAGGGAATAGTCAATGATTTTCCCTCTCCGTGG
The DNA here is from genome assembly GCA_001517045.1 of Pseudotsuga menziesii. Taxonomy (NCBI): domain Eukaryota; kingdom Viridiplantae; phylum Streptophyta; class Pinopsida; order Pinales; family Pinaceae; genus Pseudotsuga; species Pseudotsuga menziesii. Next base: position 150,983 of record LPNX010883328.1, on the reverse strand, counting down.
AGGCTTTGGTGGGCACAAAGGTATCAGGGGTTCCTGGAAATACACTTACGGGAAGTAAGTGTCTAGGCCTCGCGTCGTTGGAGATGCGGGTATCATGTCTGGGCCCTGATGGCTGGTGTCACCATTGGCGTGAAAATAATAAGATGATGAGTAAGTGAGGAACCTTCTCACCAACCATCAGCACCCCCAGACGGACAATCTTTTCAAACCCGATCTTCATCGTCAAACTCTATCAGACCTCTACAACTTTGTGGAAGAGCAGAACTTGGCTTCTTTCGAAGATATGTTAGTTCACTCTTGCTGAACTAAAGGTAGGATATATAGGGCTTCAGGATTGATCTTTGCATAGGTTTTTCAACATTCCTACATATTCTGTCATCGAGTGTATCTGGTCTCAACATGTGCGAAGGCGTGAGCAGAGCGATCCTTTACTGGCTCGGGATCTAATCATCTGGCTTCATCGGTAGTGGCGTCTTACTATCTACTATGGGAAGCAGTTGTGGATGCCATCTGGTACAGTAGATCCATGCCGCATACTTCATGAAGTGGATGCTCCCACGATTCATTGTTCCTTCAAAGTGGGAAATGGAATGGTCTCCCGTGTCGCGTTGGTTCTGCCTTGTGTGATCTGTAGATTTGTCGGCTACTTTCCCCATTTTCGTAGGCCAGCTCACACAAAATCCACCTATCCTTTCGTGATATGACTCTGCCAAGGGATGATTCCACCTCAGGTGTATCTTGAATGGTGTCGAAGGAATTGACCAATCTACAATGGGGCAGATTACACATGTGAATGCCCCCTCTGCTATCATTTCCACACTGGATGGGAGATTTGCACCTCGAGAGTCTTTCTTAGCCATTCGATCAAAGGAATCTTCCATATCCGCCGTCCACATTCCGTTCATCTTGTCGCCAACATTTCTCTTCTGAACATTGTGGGCAGTTTGGATCATGACATGTTCTGAGCCATTGATCGAGATCGAACCCCATGCAATCGTCGATCAGAGTGGGCCCCACCCTTTTTCACAACATAGAAATCAGATATCTGTTCGTGCTAGTTCACCTTGCAAAATGAACCGTAGTCATAGATCTTTCCTCTTATTCATCGTGTTCGTTGATCTTTGCAACCTCTGCACCTTTTCATGATTTGATATTATGGTTTTATCAGCACAAGTATGGATCGTGAACTCACTGTAGGCCGTAGATCTGCCCTAGGCCTCATCTCGACCATCGAAAGCCGTCGATCTTTAACACGTTTCGCAACCTGAAACAAAAGATTTGATTGCACATGTTTGATCGCATGAAGCGGTTCAGAACCATTGATCCATCTACGATCAATCACAGCCCTTGAATATGGATCACGCCCAATGTTACAATACACTTGCCGCTTTCCTCGTTGAAGGATGGTCACATGAGATTCAAGGGGCTGGGACCCTTACCGAACCTCTGTCAAGCCCTCGAATCAATTGTTAAAAATAGAGTGTTAACACCCTACATTATCCCATTCTAGACTGATAGGCCAGTAATCCAATCCTGCCACTGGAAGTACCAATGCTCTTAATTCTCCATCGGCCATCATGATAGATTCTAATATTAAAAAGCGGTCAAGACGACATGCTATCCCTCTATCTCCAGCTTGTTTGTTGTTCCACGTGAATATACCATTAAAAGTTCTAACATATATCAAATTAAGGTCATCAATTTAATCATTGAATTGAGCGCTTGTAGGGTTTAAGTTCCATATACCACCTTTTTTCTCTTCTACGTTCCTGATCAGGTTGAAATATCCACCCAGGATCCATGATTTGTCCTCAGGAATTTCTTTGATATTAGAGAGCAAGTCCAGAAAGGATAATTTCTTCTCTGCCCTTGGGGGCCCATAAACATTGGTCAAAAATCCTTTTATTCTGGTGCCTAAAATATGGAAGTCTACAGAGAGTGAAAATGGAGTTGCTAGGAATCCTGAGAGGTTAAACACTCGAGGATTCCAAAGAATGCCCAACCCTCCTGCTACCCATTTGGCATCTATCGCTACTGATTCACAACCCTTCCATATTTTCTGGGCTATACTTGTTAGCTCTTCTCCCAAGCATTTTCTTTCTTGCAGAAAGACGATCCCAAATTTTTCTTTTTCAATCCTTCTTCTAAGAAGGTGGATTTTCATAGTGCTACTGCAGCCTCTAATGTTCCAGGATGTAATCCACATTGAGAATTGGTTAGATGGATGAAAAAAGGGAATCATCTATAGTTAGATACTTCCCTGAAGCCACCAGTTGCTCTCCTATAGCTTTGATTCTTTGTACATTGCTTGGCCTTCCCCGCTTTTCTTTTTTTAGTTTCTTCTTTCCATCCGTGTCTTTGAGATATTCAAGAACTACTCCCAAGGAATTAATGTTTTTAGCTTGGATTATCGCCTTCTCCAGCAGGGAGACTTGCTATGGGGGAATCTGGGTTCGAGTATTTTCAAAGCAGACAACTTCCAATCTTTCCAGATCCATATCTCCTATCTCCATGTCTTCTGATGCAGGTTCAGATGTATTTGAGACTTTCTTGATCGTCTCCTGTTGCCTCTGGAGAAGTTGATCTGTAGAGGTTTTGATAGTTTCTTGCTGCTTTTTTGGGATTGTCTCTATCTCCTTCTCCTGGTTATCTTTAGTATGTTCCCTATGTTGGTATTCTTTATTGTTTACCTTATTCTTCTCTGTTTCTCAAACTTCTTTTCTAATTTCCTTATCTTCTTGGAGGATCTCGTACCTATTCTGGGTTTGCACTCTTTTGTTAATCTCTGGTCCCGATGTCTTTCTTGCTTGTCGTTTCTTGTTTTGGGTTTTGGTGAAACCAATAGCATCTTGATTGTCCTAATCTTTCTTTCCTCCTAGTCTTTTATTTTGTGGGAAATCCCAGAATAGATATCCATGCTCATGACATCTTCTGCATCTGACCGGGGATCTATTCGTATTCTATTGCTTGGAACCATTCTTCGTCTTCCCATGTTAGCTAGATTCCATCTGGTAGGTCCCTGGATATGTCAAGGTAGATACAAATTCTAGAATACAATATGTATTTTCGTTGTCAAGTTTTCTCTGATACTTTGATGAGATTCCCCAATGTATTCCCTATATCCATAAGAATTTCTTCCTTTTAGTACTCCGTTGGAAGAGAGTACATTCTTATCCATACTGGGGCAATCGTGAGGTTTTATTTGTCAAGGTTGAATCTCTCTTTCCATGGTCTGAGGAAAAGGCCTGTCGAATTATAGAAGTAGGGACCATTCTCAAAAATTCTCATTCGGTCTTCTTCATTAAAGAATATTATTGTGAAGAACCCTTTAGCTCCAAGTTGAAGGTCGTAGTGGCCTTGGGGTTTCCACGTGGTGTTTATCCACCAGACCAGGGTCTTTTCTGTGGGACAAATCCCAACAAATTTTCCTATGAGAGCGCTTTCTTTCATGTATTGAATGTCTTATCTGACTCTTTCTGGTTTGATCTGCAACTTTGGGAAAGTCTTGGATTTTGGGACACATTGCCCTGTCCTTCTTGTTCCCTGATTAGTTGTTTCCTCCTTATTGATCCCACCAGAGCCTTCCCCGTCTTTGAGTGTGTTAGATGGACTGACTATTCCTTTTCCCTTTTCAGTTTCCATTCCCGAGATCACAGAGGGGTTTACAGGTCCCTCCTCTGAGGATGCATTCCTCCCACGGTCCCTCTCCCCACGAGGAGGAGCAAGAACCATCCTTAACCGCCTTACTAAGACGCTTCTTCCCTACTGGTACTTCGTTGAACCTTCCTCCTTGGTAGCCAAACCCCCAACCTTGCATCAAGTTGCAGATTCGTGTTTTTCGTTACTAACACTAGATTCCATATTCATAGTTGAGCACACTTGTATAATCTATTTTCATTAAAAAATGTTCATTGTGGTCACAAGGAATGCACAAAATGGAACACGGAAGTTGATAAGTAAAGAGAAGCATCAATATACGATGGACGAAATTAGAGAAAATAAAATATTGGACATATAAAATCGAAGGAATTCCATGGATACTCATCCAATTCCAGCCATAGATGATGTCATGGTCGTTCCTACCAATCCACGACAAGAAAAAATGAAAGAACTCACTAGAGAGGCCCTCAATTTCAACAAAATTTGATGAACACACTCCCCATGTAACTAGTCAATAAGTAAAACGTAGGTGTTCATTGGGGGATGTTTCAATTCCCACATCAATTCAACCTCATACTATGGTAGATGATGACTTGTTGGGTAGTGGTTATACAAGCGAAGAAGTTAGGGAGGTGTTGAATGTAGTATTTGTGGCAAAAGGAGAATATGCTAGTGAGACCGTCCAAGAGAATGTTTAATTCCCCACATCCAACTTCCAGCAAGATAATTAAAGGAAACAAGCTCCTATTGAAATGTCAAGCGCCCTGGTGATATTTTACATGATACAATTCCAACACACTTACCTGTAATAGAAAGTACGCTCCGAAGAACTTTGAAACGTATACACGTTGATGAAAATATCATTAGTTCACTTGAATTTACATTGTATAAACACATTATTTCTTATCAAACTCGACAAATTCTTGATAATTTTTTTATTCTAAATATGATGGGCATAATTGCATATTATTCCTGTCATTGTTAAAATCTAGGTCTATGATTATTGTTAGAAGGAAGTTAAGGATAAATATGAACAAAAAGACTGAACTAAGTTTTAATATTGTTAAAAGTTTTGTAGATGCATTTAGTACAAATGGAAATCAATCTTGTTCAAAGGATGGTAATGTGTCTCGTTGTATGTTGTCACTAACAATCATGAATAAAAACACTAGTGCCCTACGTTTTCTTAAGCCTACATCCAAACTTGTTAATTTGAACATCAAAGCACTCTATAGGTATTGTGTTAGAAGAGAACAACTTGAAACTGGTCAAATATATGTCTGGGCCTTCATTGGTATGTTTACATGCTCTGATATGAAGCTCATTGATGTGATTAAGGGACTAGTGCAAGATTTTTGGCATGATAACACTAGACCTTATTCCAAGAAAAAAGATGTATTTAAATTGAGAAGGGTTTAAGGGATTGTGGAACCCACATTAAACATTTTCTTGACAAGACACAAACATAATCATATGAGAGATTTAAGCATGAACATAACGTACTTAACTTGAGTTAAAGATCCTTCAAAAAATGAAAACCATGGTATGTTAAAATAAACATAATTCGTATTGCATGTTGTCATCGATATCAGATTGAGTATGGTTACTATATATATAGNGAAGTGAAATTGCAGTCATTCAAATATGTCACATATGATATTGATGGAGAGAATGAAAGAAAAAAATACAATTGATCACTTCTTAGGTTAGTAATTAGTTATTGAAAAATATATTTTTCTTTAGGTTGCAATTTCATACGTAACAATCCATTGATATATGTCTTTATCATTGATCTACTGGGTACGGGTTTGCGACTTCATGGAGGGGTTATTTGAAATAACACAGCAATATGTAAAGCATGTACATGTGGCTTGTTGGAAAGGTGAGCAGTTTAGGACATGTAGGGATACATTTTGCTATTGGGACTATCTTATCAGTGGTCGATTTTGTGAAAAACTACACCCTCAAACAACAAAATGAGAACCATAGTCAATATTATCAATTAGACCAAGTAATCATAATGGTCCATATCACCTATAGACATGAGGTAGACAGTACTGAAGACAATAGGATTATATTGAAGGAGTATCACTTCTACATAAGTGATGACATGTGTCACGACTTGGATTTTGTACAACACAACTTTCAATTGTTCTACAATCAGTGGAAGGATAACAATATAAAGATAGAACACCATTGGATTTTCTCTAATGGTTGTGTGGGGAATTTAAAAAATTCTCGTGTTTTCCAATGGTTTTTTATGCTCTACAGAAGGAATAAGGTGCACATATTTGGAACAATTTTGAAATTGGACATGGAAAAGGTGAACATTATGGAGCAAGTGTGTGCATCAAGACTGCATTACGTAGGAAATAAATGAAGTTCACCACTGTTTCGCTCATCCAAGATGAAAATACCATTGTTGAATGGCGTTCTTCAATCACGGGGGAGGGAGAAAGAAGGAAAGAAGGTCAGTCAACTATGAAAGCACATGCACATTTATATTTTTGGGAGGTTGTCAATGTAGATTGATCACAATTATATGAGTGCAAGACCATCCAAGGAACTTATGCATTTTTCTTAGTTAGAATTTCAAACAATGCTATAGTTGAAATGTGGACAAGGAAACTCTCTTGTTTATATTCTCGATATATTAGTG